>CACRXP010000013.1:1369684-1399586 GCA_902702965.1 Spirometra erinaceieuropaei
TATAATTGGAGAGGTCAAAAAAATCCATCCTTCTACCTTATAGCTACAGGCTTAACGGACCCGCATTATAATCCCAGAAGAAAAATCAATTTCTGGTGAGTTCGAACAAGGAGGGATTCCGAATGACGAAGACCGGATTCGGAGAGAATGGAGCATGTTTTATTGAGGTTTGATTAAGACCGAGTGCTGAATAGTCACCCTGATCATCTCACGCCTACTGTTTAAGCAGTGGGCTGCCAGCCTTTTCTCGTGTTCCAACGGATATATGCCCAGTTGTCAAGTTGGTTTTTGCTAAGATCCGTACTTCCCGAAATATTTAATGCCCCTTCATCTGAATTTCCGTGCGGAAAAAACCAAAGCTTGGTATGAGAGTTATCGTTAAGAATTTAGGAAGTGTTTTATGGCGAAAGACCAGAAAAACACGAGCTACGATATACAAACTGTAGATAAATGACGAGCACCTAGAGGACGAGTGACCGAAACACAAGCAGTCTGTAGATGGCACATGTATAAGAAAAAGTTCAAAATCGAATCATGTTGGACTTTTGGAATTGTCCTCTGTTAGTTTTCAGCTCTCTGCTGCAGTATTTACAATAAATTCCGAGGATGCGTACTTCAGCGTTGAAGTAGACCTCTGGTGTACACCTTTGGCCTTTGGATCAAGTTCACTCATTTGGGTCACTCGATGGGCAATCCAATACCCCTAACTTATAAAAAAATGCTTCGGTTGATAAGACTTCATTTAATATTCTTCTGCGAACCATTAATCTTTCAGTATCTTAGACCTTTCTGCCTTGTTTAATGGTTTGTAAATGGGCACTTTGGCCACGAAATGCACGTAGCTTATCCGTAAGCTGGAAGTGTGAGGCCTGATCTCCGTTGTAGAGATTCTGAATTATTCTCCCGAATTTACCATCGCTGAGCTGCTAGCTTCCTTCGGACGGACTATTACATCAACCTTAAAATTCCATTCAAGCTTGAAACCGAGGGTACTGTACAAGCGTCCTCTTGGGCGCCTTTTATTAAGGTAAGTTTATTCGAGGAAGATTTTGGTGTGCACTTCTGAACTCTGAAATTGTATTTGTATTTGAATAGTTAGAGACAGAGTCCTTGCTGGCCCTATTTATTCACACAGATTTCGCATATTGGCGCTCAAAATAAAGTTGTAAACATTAAATAGATTAATAATTTTCATTAAAGACCCATCAGGTTCCCATCCTAGCAAGTCAAAATAAATTAGCATATGAATTTTAGACGAGGTAGGCAGAATCTGTACAAAATGCAATTCATCGTTTCTGAATTTGTAGTCCGTTAAGAAAAATGATGGGCGAGCAGTGAAAAAAACCACTAAATAATCTAAAAAATGATTGGATTCACTTTACAGCAGGAGAAAACTGATGCTGATTACAAGACAAAAATGCTGGCAGGACTGCCCTGCATGAGGCGGTATATAGTGGATTATAATCGGACATCGTCAGCGTAGAAATAAACGTCAGCCTTGAGGAATAAGTATGCGGGTCAGACAGGAGTGGCCTGCATAGGTCGAGGTCAAGACGCGCAGCTCAATTACAAAGATAAGTGAAGTTTTGGCTATACTTTGATGTTCTTAAGCAATTGTTGCCTATGTTTTACTTGAGTCCTTTTAAAAAGTCGTTTTTCACTGCCGGGTACCAGTTTTTCCAGTCTTGTCAGACAGTCTGGTAATGTAGCCCTATTTTGTGAATTGTCTCTTAATGACTCCGTGTCCGACCATCTCTTTCTTCTTTTTGTAGTAAATTAACAGTAGTGTTTGCCATTTGTGCGCTTTGTTGAACGCTATCAATGGGAAACTTTTCTAGTACCCTGTAATGCCCCGAAGAACTCGTGCCAAAAGACGAATGCTTACGGCCTCTTCAGCGTCTTTGAACGCTAAATTCGTGGCCAGAGACGCAGCGGGTGCCAGCACGTGTTTGTTGTCTTTTTTGGATATGGTTAACTCAAAAATCCCTTTAGTCCAAGAAGAACCTCTTGACCCTTTAATCGTCCAAAACTACGCCTCTGCTTGTCGTAAAAAAGCATCAGCCGAAGAAATACTCGATCAGTTAATAGATGGAGACATAAGCAGCGCTTCTGAAAAAGTCATTTAACAAAAGTTTAAGATTATCGGAGTAATAAGCTAGAAACCGAGGAGAGGATAAAAAGCAGGCGCAATTTTTCACTGCGAAACATTCCGAGTCACTTATCTACTGTAGAGAGAGCCCACTTCTTCCTGCGAGGTTGTGGAATGGGTTCCGGTGTCGCACAAGCTAAACAACTGCTCTCTATCAGCCGTAATGCGCCGATACTAGTTACGCTTTCCTCCTTGACAGAAGTCAATTTTCTCTTGTCGAGGAGGGAGATAACTAGAGAATGCTGCCGTAAATGGCACTGCTTCGTTTCGCCAGAACCCCACCATTGCGGCGAATAATGAACAAATTGAAATCGTCAAAGATCAACACCGACATCTTGACACCTATTGTCCGTTTGAATAAGTCTTCTTCATCATCATCTGCGGCTTCTGCACGACACGGCATTGTCAATTCCGTAGGAAATTCGACTGCTCTTGATAGTAAGATTTTTGAACGCATCAACACGCCTGATATAAAAACACCCCTACAGACTCCCCAACAACCCATAGAAAGCCTAAGCATGTGGCTAAGTCGAAGGCGAACCCAATTGCCGTCTCAGCCAATCGGGCAACAAGTAAATCCAGCACCATAATGAAATATGTTCCTCCGCATTCGCCTTTCACTGCCTCAAACACCACGGCCCAAAACGTAGTGTGCTTTCAACTACACCCCAGCCTTCATATCGAGGCGGTTAGGCTAAATATGCCGACATTCCCGCCTTTTAATAGAACTCTTGCTCCAATGAAAGCATGGCGTCCCCCCTAACATGTTTCTTTCGCGGCCGTTTTACCATGGCCCAAGTCCTACCTCCCCCCCCCCTCCCCCCAAAGCCTATTCCTTTTTATTCGCGCCAGAATTTTTTCATGCTATAAAATTTTTTTGCAGAACTGGATGGTTGCATCCGGACCGTTTGCTCCGTGGGCGACCCAGAACTGGACGATGTAGACCACTTCCCTCAGAAACAAACAGCCTTTCCCTTCAAACTTTTTGTTTTAAATGTCAGATCCTTGCTTAATAAGATGCCTTTGCTTCAGACTCAGGTGTTCGCCCATTGTCCAGATAATGTTTTAGTAACCGAGACGTGGGCATTAGCCTCCGTAGCTGAATACGAACTCTTTTTCTAGATTATACTTGCACTGGAAATGATCGACAGGACAGTTGTGGTGGGGCAGCTGCGTCTACGTTAAGCAAACATTGACGTTTCTGACGCTGGGCCTCTCGCATTTTCCCGCGGTATGAAGCAACTGTTGGGTCCACGTTGTACTTAAAAAAAGTTTTGCTTACTCTTTAGCTGTGTCTATCACTCTCCCAACGCCAACGATAATTTTGATCGTTTACTGTCACAGGCATTTCATGCCGCGGCCGACTCAACCTTTAAGTATCGATTGGTTGCGGGCGACCTTTATCGCCCTGAAGTCCGCTGGTCTCCGCCTTCCGGTCCCAGAAGGTTCTACGACGACGATTCGGCTGTGAATGTTGGAATGTGGACTCAGGTTGTCGATTTTCCCACCCGAGGATCAAGCATGCTTGACCTAATTTTTTGTAGAGGCTGCATGCCATCGTCAGTATCATTCCTAGGTCCGCTCGGGGGCTCCGACCATAACATAGTTGTTTCAACGTTGGAACCCGAGTCCGACAATACGTTGTCCCCAAAGAATAGCTTTTTCCGCGATTTTCGATCAGATAGCTCGACCGAATTATTAACACACCTTAATTCCTAAGACTGGACCGATTTCGTTCTTATTTTGGATGTAAATGTTTGCACCGTAAAACTGTACGAAATTTTGAATCCGCTTATTTCTCGTTTTGTCCCCCATTAGAAAATAACTAATGTTGAGGATGAGGTTTTCCTACCCTTGCCCTTTCGTCGCAGGTTGCGCAAACCTTCTCACCAATTCCATCTTCAGAATATCGTGTTCTTTCCGTCCGCGATTTGTGATAATTCTGAGTGGGTTACGAGGTGGCCCGAAGAAAAACAGTTAGCCACAGTGGTCCAATTCATTGAAAACCGGTTGTTAAATGTCTCGAAACGTTTCTCTCGAAAAGTCCGAACTCTAAGGAAAAGGTTTCGTACTATCTGCCGAGACGCTTTTGGGAATCCTATAAATGATACCCAGTGAACCGCTGATATTTTCAATGCTTTCCTGCCCAAAATGATTATTGAAGACTCGAACACTACACTTCCGACCATCCAGGCATTGACCGGAAGAGTTTTCGAAACTATAACTTGCACAATGTGGGACGTGGCTGTGGCAATTCGGCGTTTTCGTCAGTCTCACAGCCCTGAAATTGATGGTGCCACAGTAAGCATTTTAAAAGCCGATGAAAATGTAATTTTCCCATCCCTCTTATGCAAGTTAATTAAGCTTGCTCTTGAAAGAAAAACCTATCCTACTTTTTCGAGGGAATCGCACATTTAGCTTATTCCCAAGCATGGCCAATCTGTGTCATTTGATGGCTTTCGGCCAATAAACACCCTACCGGCAGTTTCAAATATCTTAGATACATTAATGAAAGATAAGATGATGTGTCACTTAACTGAGAATAACCTACTGAGTGCTGCTCAGCATGGATCACCCAAAGTTCGGTCTTGTGAACACCGTCAGCTCTCTTCCTTTAACCATGTTCTCCAATCTAGGGACAATGGTTCTGCACTTTGCACAGTGTATTTTGATTTCGCTAAGGCTTTTGAGCGTATCGACCATGCTCTTCTTTTGTTGAATTGTCCTCTTTCGGAATAGGTTTCAAACTTCTGAATTTGATATCCTCTAACTTGAGCGCTCGTGCACAACGAGTTAAGATTTCCAATGCTATCTCCAACCCTGCATGTGTGAGGAGCGGAGTCATTTAGGGTAGTTAATCGGCCCGCTTTTATTTTACCTTTTTGTCAACGATGTACCAGATTTATTTCAGAATGGTAAGCCCTTCATTTATACCCATGATCTTAAAGTTGCACATCGATATAAGTCGCAGATCGTGACATCGTGCTTGAACTCTTAAAGAGCGACCTACAGACTTTTGCCCAGTGGTGCCGCAAATGGTGCCTTTCTCCTTCTTGGCATAAATGCTCAACCATGGTGGTTGGCGATGACCACGAACCTCAACTTAGCATTGATGGTTACGCCATAAATGTTCCTGGATTTAATAAGGATCTTGGTAAATCATACTCCAAGAGCCTCAATCTTTCGAAGCACTGTGTCTTGATAGTCTCCAAAGCACGTAGAACGACCGGGTTTATCCTCCGAAACTTTAAAACTAGCGATATCAGAATGCGTCTTTATAACATGTACGTTAGCTTCATGCCTCGCGCGTATTGCAGAGAGGAAGAAAATAGAATCCGGTCAGCACTTTTTTACCAAGAGAATTTTAACCCCGGAACAACGACATTTGTTTTACCAAGAACGTTGCCGGCTTGCAGGCCTTGATCCTTTATGGTTTTGTACGTTACAAAAGGGACTATTTTTGCTATTTAAGCTTTTATATAATCGTATCTTTAATCCATTCACTACTTTAAGACATCATGTACACCCCCCACGCAACATTCAGTGTGAGATCATTTTATTTCTTCATCTGACATGTACTAATAAATATCGTCGGTTCTTTTTTGTAAATGTAATTTTTAAGGTCGAGCCGCTGGTTTTAAATTTGGAGATAAGTGGAGGATATTATTTTAAGTGGGTTTTCTGTGAAACCTAACGATGTAAGCCCCTGTTTTTGGTTAAATTTCCTTAAATGCAGGCCTATTCATTCAGAACAGCCTTTTGCCATCTCCCTTGATTTCTGCTAGTCTATGTCTGTTGTTCACCAGTCACACTCTGCAATTCTCATTTTGTGCATTCGATTTCTCTCTAACTGTTATAATTTATTTTCACGTCGTAAACCCCTTGCTGAAATTCAGTCAACTTGTCTGCCAGAATTCTTCTTAATCACAACTTGCCTCGAGACAGGATGAGGGCAAAAGTCACTGGTCGGCGTAAGCTCTCGGCTCTTGTAAGCAAACATGGCTTAACTAAACGTAAGTCAGAAGTTTTACGTAAATCTAAGTCAGATGGTATCTCTAATCAGTCGTCACACGTTGTAACTGGTCGGCAGCTTAATCTGTCTGCACTTGACCCCTACAATGACTTCATGCTAAAGTTTGGCTCTTTGCTAACAATTCTTGGACATTTATTCGACGGGAACATCTCCGATATTCCCTCCAAAGAATGTAGGCGTCTCGACTCACTTGTTCACCTGATCGCCAGTGAATCTAGTGATAGACAAATGCGTTCTTACGACAGCCTGCTAAAAAATGTTCCTCGATCTACTCGGCCAATTGATGTTGCGACCAGTTTACTGTATTAATGTGGTTTCAACTATAAAATAGCTGATGCCAAACGCTTGTCCTCCCGTAGCAAAAATCCACCCATCTAAGTCAAATTGTTTTCATCAATCGAGGTTGACACTATTTTTGCCCATCGAGATTGTGTCACTGCGCGCCTAGAAAATGCACATTTTTTCATTTGCCATGATCTAAATGCTATGGAGCGTAGAATCGGTTCTGTCTGCTCACGTAAACCCCTGCTTCTCTGTCTAATGCTCACCGACTCGGTCATAATACAAGTTGCCGTAAGGATTCAGCTTCTCCTACTCCTGCGACATCTGACTTCCTCCTTCCTCCTTCTCCTACATCTCCATCTCACTCAAGCCACTTTACGCACTTGCCTGCCCCTCAACTTGCAGCAGCAGCAGCAGCAGCAGCCCCATTTGTCGTTTCGTATCCTCCGGTTAGCCCCTCTGGGACACATGAAAATCCGTCTACATCAGCTAGACCGATAACTTCTCCTGTCCAACTGGGTGCTGCAAGCTCTACAGTTAAGTCACCCGTGGGTTGGCGTCAGAACGGTGAGACTCGAAAACTGAATCAACCTCCGACCCAAAAGAAAGGTAGCACAGTTCCATTCAGGGGTACGCCGCCTTCTCTTAGATCTACCGAGTCTGTTCAGCCCAGCACGTCTACAAACCCCGCAGCTCCAATTATATCCCCGAATAATTCTCTGTCCTGCGTACCAGTAACTTATCAAAGCCCTACTATATATCCAGCAAATAATTCATACATGAATTGCCCTAAGTCATTTGAGCCCCTACCTATTTCGGGGTTTCCAAAACTTAAGGCCAATTGCTCTCATGTTCGTCAACCTACGTCCTTGGACTTCCAACCTAGACCCGGTTTTCCACCCTTTTATTCTTATAGCTGCCTACTCTCCCCACTAGCCTCTACTTTCCTTCTGGGCTCCCTGCTCCTCCCCTTCCTCCACAATTTAACTACCAACAAGACTATCCATATTCTAACTCCCCTAGCATTCCAATGTTTGAAAACTATATCCCCACATCCTTTAGGTCTCCTACTCAGCATTCTCTTTTTTGACTCCTCGTACGTCAAAAAACTCTAGACTAACTAGTAAATATTCTACAAGTGTCATTAATTCAAATCTTACACATGCGCCTCCAAATTTTTTTAAATAACTTCCACAAAAGCATTGCTGTTCGAAACACATTAGATATTATATTATTGAATGCCAGGTCTCTTATAAACAAAATGGCCCAAATCAGAGCCATTGCTCTGGAAATGACGCCTGATATTTTATGTGTAACAGAATCTTGGACACATTCTCTAATTCCTGACTCTGCCCTTCTCATAGATGACTTGGATTTTTACCGTCAAGACCGCACGACTAGGCGCGGGGGCGGTTGTCTTCTTTATCTTAAATCCTACCTAAAGCACTCTCCCTATTACTTGGATGTTTCCTCATTAACGGAAAACTTCTGCTTTGCATGTGCTATTCTCTCGCCGCAAAGTAAGGCAAGTATTGACTGTATCTACAATCCCCCAAATTCTTTAGCCAGTGATGATTCACAACTCTGTGAAATCTTTAAATTAATTTCGGAAGCTCCTTTCGATGTTAAAATAACCACTGGAGATTTTAACCTTCCTGAAATAGACTGGTTTTCCAATAGCTGCCCACCCAGATTCCAGCCCTTTCAAGATATTGTCAATTTTTCTAATTGGTCCCAACTGGTGCGCTCTCCAACAAGAGATAATTACATTTTAGATCTTATCTTTACCAATGACATTGCTCCTCTTTCTGTTGCTTTAAAAAAGGACCTCTTTGACAGTGACCACTTATTAATTCATTGTTGCTTACCGCTTGCCTTTTCAAAAATGACAAGCGCCGTTCGGACGTACATGAACTACGACTGCGTAGATAACGACTTAATAAATAACTATATTAGATCTTTGGATTGTTGTGGCTTCCTCACTTGTAGCGATGCAACCATTCTTCGTGATGTCATGTCCAATGTTTCCAAGGACATCCTAGATTTTGCGCTGCGTAGATATCTCAAGTCTTATTCCTTGGGTTCCCTTGTTCCTCATTTTCTTCACAGTAGACTAAAAAGTTGCAACGGCAGCTGCGTAACCCATCAACTAGTTCCTTATCAGCTCATCTTAGGATCACAGAGATTTTTGAGATGGCCTCAAGGATGCGTGAAGCGCGCGACAGGCAAAGTGAATCATTTGCCCTCAGTGACTGGAGCCCTGGCAAATCCGTCGCTAACACCTTCCGTCATCGGTCCTCCTCTAAGCGGGGTCACGAACTTCCACCCCTGCTAAATGATGACAAAGTCTTCCTCACCAATGACACTGACAAGGCGGAGTTGTTTAATGCTTGCTTTGCAAAACACCTTAATACAGAGTCCGATCCGGTCCTTTTCTTACAATAATGCCTCCTCAGATCTCATTGAGAAGCACATAAGTGGGTTGAAATACTCACACTGCTCGGGAACGCAGAGGATTCCGAATTCGATTATCAAAGAAGCGTCAGGCCTTCCCATATTGCTCAGCCATTTATTCTCGGTTTATATTTCCAAAGGACTCTTTCCTGAAACATGGAACACGACAATTTTCATTCCCGTTTTCAAGTCTGGATCTCCGTCCGATGTTAATAACTATCGGGGCGTGCACAAATCGCCGTCTCTAGCAAAACTTCTTGAAAGGATTATTTTCAATGAAATTCTTGACTTCTGTCTAGCTAATCGGCTTCTGAGCTCTAGTGAGCATGGATTTTTACCTGAACGATCCTGCGAAACATGGCATTTGGCTTTTCTTAATCTAATTACTTCTCTTCGTAATGAGCGGCAGTCAGTGGTAATTATTTACTTTGATCTTAGCAAAGCCTTTGACAAGGTGCCCCATAGACGTCTTTTAGTAACATTGGAAGCTTTCGGCATCCGGCCGCCTCTACTCGACTTCATCAGGTCCTATCTGTCCAACCGATATCAGAAAGTCATGGTCGGTAATAGCTACTCGACACCCCACTCAATCACGAGTGGCGTACTTCAAGGCACGGTTCTGGGTCCGCTACGCTTCCTTCTGTACATCAATGATATTTCGACTGAACTCGGAAATTCGCAAACTTTTACTTATGCCGATGACCTCAAGTGTGTTCACTCATACTGTAAGGACACCGCAAACGTTTTTGTTGAAAAAATTGATGACGATTTACTACGCATAATCGGATGCGGTTCAAGATGGCAGATGGAGTTTTCATCATCCAAGTGTAACTTCATGTCTTTTGGTCCTGCCAAACTTCCTAGTGCCATAATTTTTCAGAATTACCCACTCTCAAAATGCCTCACCTTAAAGGACCTAGGTCTAAGTTATACAAATAAGCCTGCTTTATCACCCCACGCAGATGGAATCTCTGCCAAAGCCGCGCAGATATGTAAATTCATATCGCATAATTTTTTCCTTCCGGAAATGAAGCTAAGACTTTATCAAATGTTTGTTCTTCCAGTCCTCGAATATTGCTGTCATTTCTTCGGTTTAATGAACGCCAGCGACCGTAATAAAATCGAAAATGTTCAGAGGGTTTTCACCCGGAAACTGTTCTCTGAAGCTTCGTCTGGTACTACTTATACTCAGAGACGTCAGCTGGCGAACATTAAGTTTTTGTGGGTTAGAAGACTCGCAGCTGGCCTTTGCATCCTTTTTAGATAGATAGATAGATAATTTTTATTAAAGACCCGTCGGGGTCCCATCAATCAATCAAGTTAAAATAAATTTGCATGCGAGTTTTAGACGAGGTAGGCCGAATCTTTACAAAATGCAATTCCTAGTTTCTAAATTAGAAGTCCATCGAGAAACATGATGATTTAGGGGTGAAAAAAACTCCTTAAAATAGTGAAAAAGGATTGGATTAATTTTGCAGGAGAAAAAAACCCCTCCATAAAAATAATAAGAGAAAAAAGCGAGCAGGACAGGCCTGTAGGTGGCGGTATATAAAGGAATGTTGTCTGTCATCGACAGGGTAGCAATAAATGTCAGCCTTGATGGGTACGAATGTGTGTCAGACAGGAGTGGCTTGCAAATGGCATTGTATACGGGATTCACAATTGAGATCGTCTGGGCCTGATTGGTACGCCGCGTCAAAGAGGCCAGACGAGAGGAACCGAGATGCGATCGGCCACAGAACGCTTCGAGCTCAGCCGAGCAGTGAGGAAGGGAGGTACGACCGAACTACTAGTAGACAGTGAATACTGCGGGTTCCACCGTGAGCGTCGACAGACCGCATGAGGTCGGAATGCGGAAGATGACATCAAAAACAGCGAAAGTTGTCGCTCTGGGATAATAGTGATAGCAGTGGATTTAGAACCCAATTCAAAACAGTGTTTCTAATGATATAATTGAGGGTTACCACTTGATATACCACTAAATCCCTGCAGGACCCTTGTCGAATTCACGAACCTGAGTGTTCGGGAATGAGACCGTCAGCAGTGTCTTTATGCTTTCCGATGTAATATATTTGCGTAATTTCGACTTGAATTCCAGTAACTTAAACGATGATCTAATTTCAGGCGGAAGATTATTCCAAAGGAAGGCATATTTGGAAGCAAAGAAGAGGGAGCGCTTAGATGTAGTACAAAGAGGCGGCGGAATCACCATGCAGGAGTTGCGCGTGGCATACGACCGATCTCTCGGAGTGAGAGTGTCAATGAGCGGAAGACTGGAGCTAGAGTTGGTATACCGTTCACCTAACCATACTTCTGACCAAGATCTCATGCTCATATCCGAACTGTTCCAAGCTAGCGAGAAGAAATATGTCCTTATCGTTGGGGATTTTAACGCTCCTGGCATTGATTGGCTAACGTGGACTGCACAAGGACCGCAAGACAGCTTTAATCACAAACTACTACAATGGGCAACGTACAAACTTCTCTGCCAGAAGGTTACCTTTGGAATTCGGGTCAGGGAAGGACAGCAGTCGAACTGCCTTGATCTTATTTTTACCCTAGAGGAGGAAAACGTGTCAGACCTGCAGGACCGACAGCCCTCAGGGTCAAGCGACCACCTCACGCTCTACTTCGAGTACTCACTGTTTTCCAAACCCGTCCAACCCAATAGGTTGGAGAGAAACAGTTGGAAAGGGGACTATTCTCTCATGAGGAGGGAAGCGGCAGCTATATCATGAGAGACTGAACTGCATGGTCAAGCAAACGACAACTGGAATACTTTCAGTTCCTTACTGAAAGAGATTGTTTATTCCAATTGTCCTCTCAGAAGAAGGACAATCACAAACCGCCCAAAATGGATAAACACGGACTAAAAGACCTCTTTCAGAGAAAGGAATCGTCTGTGGAGGCGTTACAGACTAACTGGCTCCGAAGAACACTTACAGGAATATAAGCGTCAAAAAGGCGTTTGTAAGAGTGAGGCCTCAAAGCTGCGAAGGAAGTTTGAACTGAACATACTTCGAAATTCGTTGATGCATCCGAAAATGCTATATGGTTATAGGCGAAGTACTAAAAGGACTTTGGAGCTGATCCCTGCCCTTAGGTCTGCAAATAGAAAAGGCATCACTCCTTTCCGAATTCTTTCAATCGTGGAAAGACACAGAGATCTGAATGTATGGACGACCGCAAATCAATCGCCATCAGAACACTGGAAAGATGGTCCAGAAGGCAACTAGTAATCTACACTGGATCAGACGTGCATTTAAAATATTTCTCCCCGAACTCTTCGAAAGACTCTTTGCTGTCTTTGGAAGACCTCATCTGGGGTATGGAATGCCAGTAGCTTCACCATGGATGAAGAAGGATATCGAATTGCACGAAAAGGTGCAACTCAGAGCGACAAAGATGGTCGACGGTCCAAAACATTTGTCTTTTCAGGAGAGGCTGTATTTGCTTAGCTTTTTCCTCTCTCTAATAGACGAATAAACAGCAGTCTACTTTGGACGTTCCGGATTGGCCGCGACCATGGTTGCTCATTAAGAACGGAGGACTTCTTTGAGTTTGCCCGTACAAACCAACCACGAGGTCATGCCTACAAAGTCGGGAAGGAGTGCACGCGGTTAGACCGGAGAATGTCTTCATTCAGCCAGCGGATTGTCCGACCGTGGAACTCGCTTCCAAGGGAGATGGCGACGGCTGACTTAATTTGCATGCTTAAAAGAAGACTTGCTCGCCTAGTTTTCGACAGTAATCGGCTTTTACAGCATGACTACGCACAACCACTTTTGTAAAAAACCGTCATATACAATCCATCCGCATTAATTTAGAGTGACCTTATGCACTACCTTATGATTGCGATTGAACTGTGACCCGATCACGTTGTAAATGCCTGAAATTTTATTTTTAAGTACAAATTTGCGAAAGCACTGTACATAAATAGGGTCTTCAAGGGCTCTGCCTCTTACCCTCCAAGTATATACATACATACATATGGCAGCGAGGAGGGACGACAGAGAACGCAGGTAGATTTATACAGTACTATTTCGGGCTTACTGTGCCTTCATTCAGCCAATAATAACCCTGACAATCATACACCCCGACACACATACATACATACATATATACATACAGCTTCTCTTACTGATTGGTGTTTTGTCAATTTGAACTTCCGCACATCCATCGCCAGTTACCTAAATTATTTCAACAATCCGTTAGAGCTGACATTGCGGCAAATCGCGCACCATGTGATGACCCAAATAGGGTTTAATCCAATAAGATATGCACTCTGTCTGACAGGCGTTTCTGAAAGGAATGTCCTGCGCGCATTTATTTTTAAAACATTGGTAAGTCACTTTTTTGGAATAGAGAAATGGCACGAAGCGCTTCTACCCATTTGCTTTGCATGCACCTAAAGATTGCTTGTTTCTTTATGTGTGCAATTATGTTGGTTCGTGAACGTCAACCGGCGTAAATCAAGTTTTCGAATAGAACATATGGAATGCAAACGGTACTAAAGTAAACGCAGCAAGTTAATAGTGCGTCGAACAATCTTGATCCGGGTAACGCAATGTTCTCAGTGAACATGAAAACAATCAAAAATCGTTTGTCAAGTTAAAGTGGAGGAGCATCGGAAAGCAATGTCCTTTTTTGTAAATCGGAATCCTCATCTTCAAAATAAGTTTTAAAGTCTAAACTCCAAGGAGAAAATTTCCTTGGATTCACGTAACCCCGGCATATGGCTCTTTCTGTGTGAATAATAGGGTGAGATCCTGAACTGCACAATGGCTTCTAATGGGTAGTACGAATGTCTCGGTCGAATATAATCAAAAGAGACGCCGTGGATTGGTGAGGACAACGGAGGGTCCGCACTGGACCAACAGGATCTCTTAAAACGAAGCAGCATCCAATCATAGCCGCAGATGAGGTAATATAAAGCGTACGCCAACCGAACACAGGACGAAGGTAACCTCTCAATGTTCCATAAGCGAACAATCATCCGAATGGGCAAAAGTTTTGACATAGCCGCTGAAAGAAGCAGTCCAGAGAGTGACAGGACTATTTTTGCACCCGAACAGCGTTAGACATTGACGCGTGTGAGTTTTGCAGACAAGACTGACGCATTATCCTTCAAAACTTTAAAACTAGAGACATTCGAATGCGCCTTTTCAACATGTACGTTAGACCTGGCCTGGAATACTGTTCGTTTTTATTTAGCCTCATGCGTGCTGCTGAGCGGAAGAAAATAGAATCCATTTAACACTTTTTTACCAAGAGAGTTTTAACTCCGGAACACCGACATTTGTCTTACCAAAAACGTTGCCGGCTTACGGGCCTTGATCCTTTATGCTTCCGTAGATTACAAAAGGAACTATTTTTGCTATTTGAACTCTTATATAATCACACATTTAACCCACTTACTTCTTTGAGACATCATGTCCACCCACGACGTAACAGTCACCATGGGGTCTCTTTATTTCTTCCTCTGGCACGTACTGTTAAATATCGTCGGTTATTTTCTGTAAATGCTATTGCTTTTTGAAATAAACTACCAGGAATGTAAAAACCCTGTAAAATTATCCGTTATTTAAAAGAACTATTACTCGATTTTTTGCATTCAGAAAACCTCCCACAAATTTTGGGTGCTCAATCCACTGATCGAATGCAACGTAGCGACGGCGTTTGTGGTCTCTAATCTCTATGGCCGGTCTCACCAGGGACAATGTTTTTGGCCAACAGCGACAGCTGTTCCTTAACGCCTTTACTTTGACTATCCCCAACTTCATGAAGGGAATTGACGTCCAATAATATCCGAAACCGTGCAACCTCCCTCCTCTCTCTTGACGGTCGAATGTCTGCCGCCAGCAGTTTTTTCTCCTGAACCCTCCAAACCATAAAAACCACCATCAACTATATTTTTATTCCTTTACCTCAGGAGTTCTTTCACTGCTGGTCGGATTTGTGTTTAACGCTTCCCCTGATAATGCCTGTAAACTGGCATTAAATAAAATTATCACAATCATTATCACCATTAAAATGTTCCTAACGCTATCTGAAATATAATAAGCGTGCGTATGTGCGCAAGGCCAAGAACTCCTCGTTCCAGCCGAAAACCTACTACATGGCACCGAGTTCACAACTATAAACGGTAATCGTTCGGCGTTCATTAACAAAGGCAGGATGTATACGTAGCCCAGAATGACGATGTTGGCCTCCTTAGGCCTATAGGCACATAGGCCACCAATGTGATGTTTTAGCGCAAGCTATTTCTCGAGATTAAACAAGTGACTAACGGAAAACGGACGAACTTACAGATGAAAGCGTCCACAGAAACTGCCGGTTTTACTGTATGGGGCATTAGGTTACTAACCGAAGTAAAGGTATGAAATAAAAGAAGAGCGAGTATTGCCGACAATCTCGATGACATGAAGCAAGAGATTGCGATAGTTTTTCCGTGACCTGGTGGGTGATTAATGTATAACCAACACAGGACTAAGAAACCCACTGACACCCACCATCAGACTTTTTGTCTATCAAGAGAAAACTGACTGGTTACTACGACGTACTTCCTGGCAGGTTCACAAGACGAAGTAAAAAAGCGCGTAGACTCTCAACGGTGGCCTCGGTGCCACTTACTGGATTAGGAAGTAATCTAGGAGACGGGGCTAGAGCTGTAAACAGAAATGTTCACCAAAGGCAACATACGCTTTCCCCGACATCGTCAGCAGCAGTGCTGACCATCTGTAGCTTGAACGTATTTATAGAACCAACAGACAGCAACATAAAATGAACAATCGACATTTTCCGACGACCCTGTCAGTGAGTACTGTGGGATGACTGTTGACTATGAAGCCCGTCGGAAATGTTAATAAAATGCAGGCAAAATTAACGTACATAATCTTAACTGACTAGACACCAGTTAGACAGGGAAGGTGGAAGGTGCTGTTTTCGGCGGTGGGACTCAGAAATCACTTCGAGTGTATATTAAGTTACTTAGATCCAATAGGTCGACTTGGTACAGGAATATTGTGCAGGGCGTACCTACTCACTTGTCCTGTTACCAATAGTGTTTCCTCCCGATGCCGTAATTTTTCGTTAAAGAAACCGAACGCCTTAGACTAGTGCGTCCACTGCACATGTGACAACACAGTTTCAGTTGCGAGGATTTTTATCATAATTATATTAGCAGACTGACTGTTATTGACGTTCTGGACATTGCATGGTCCGCTTGAATCCGATTTGTTCTCTATTATCCATAACAACAATTGTATCCTATTAACCATACCCTGTTTCAGGGACAGTCCTTTACAGCCAGGCCTACCAGGACTTTACTACCGAGCATGATTTCTCTCTCCATAAGACAACCCATAGCAAAATATTCTCCTAATGGCGTGTAACTCTCGTTCTGCAACATTTTGAGAACTCACACACATCTGCAACTATTAATTTGTGTTTTAAATTTTTATGTATGATCTTATGGACAGAAAAAGGGAACATTTTGGAATTCGTCGCCGCCCAAATGATCTATTTTTAGAAGAAAAATTTTAGTCCGCCAGACGCCGCTTCTATTGATATCATAACCTCAAGTACTCCATCGCCTCCAGGGAAGAAACAGAGATGAGTCGACCTGGATGGTTCATCAAGTCCACAACGACCTCATGTTGTTCCTCTTGGGAACCCTGAAAGGCGAGGAAAAACAGCAAATTGCAGAAATTACCCCACAACTTCCGTCTATCCCTCATCAGCGTGGGGATGGTAGCAAAAAACGTTTGCAGTGAAGGCCTGTCCGTAAGATATACATAAGTAGAATCTGACAGAAGAAATCAACTTCTAAGAAATACATTTTTAGGAGTGACTTATCATTCAAACGACGAAAACATACATAGACATTCTTAAAAGATAACAACATTAGAGGGACAGTTCGTGCTGCCGGTTTTCCCGGTATATTATTCCCGGCACATTTTCACATACGAAGTTTAGGGTGGCATGCTTAGTATATGGTATCATAAACTTACAGTAACTCTGACTGTGTTGTAAGAGATCCCATATTCGCCTCTCACCAGACTACATGGCAGTGAAATCACACCAGCCAGAAACTGGAGTTAAAAATCAAAAAGAACATTATAAATATTTGGCATGTGGGGGTGAAGAATGCGTACCCAAAGTTAAAAGAAGGCAAAACTTGCTGAAAGACCGCTGAACTAAGAATGAAACCACTATTTGCTACAGCGAAAGCAGTAATCGCCAGCGCTATTTGTTAGGTGGATGGGAAATCTCGAATTAACCGTTAATAGCAAAGATTTGTGGCTTCTATCGAAAGCTAGTTGGTGCAGGAAATTTGATATTTAATCCAGTCAAAAATAAAGACAGCGACAGATAAAAATATAATAATCAACTCGCCTTGAATAGTAAAGCACGGTGAAGGTAGTTTCCAACATCGATAACACCAATGGGAACAAGGTTTGTGTTTCTTTGACATCGGTAGTCTGCAACTTTTCTTGTTGCATCACAGTCCAGAGCCTTGTCCTTTGGGAAAGGACCTCCTAGCAGATTGGCAACAAGGCTTTTGTACAACGAGGAAAGAGCGGAAACAAGGAAAGCCATTGGGTGTGTACAGAGCCTCTTTCAATAAAACGTAAATTGCAAGTAGATGTTAATATGAGAGGTCCATGAGACAGGTAGATGAGACATTCGGCAGGAAGATTTCCTGGTTATTTTTCAGTTACAGCGGCAAAAATGGCCAAAACACAGCGGCGGTAGTTTTTACGACTCCAGCATTTTGCTTGCAAGCAATGACCGCGTTCAGTAGGACTAAAATCGCTCATGTTAATCGTGATCCTTCGCGTTATTAGCTTATCCCCTAATTTCGCAGCACTGTATATAAAGAAAGTATGATATGCTGGAACCAGAATTGTATAATAATAACGTCTGAAAATTCAGGCTTGACGGAAGAAAAATATCTTTCTTGAAATTTCAGCGTTAACCCTAAGGGCTAAGGAAAAGGTCTATGCTAGATCCTCATTTTCAGATGGGGGTCCCATTTTGAGCCTTGTTAGTTAAGCTGTCATGAAGAGGCTTGTGTTGTTGTAACTTTACACCAAGGAAGATTTCGTCGGCAGTTGGAAACCCTCAATTTTCAAAGAAGACTGGTAGTCCCAATTGTGCATTCATTCTCTAAAGATATGACCTCAAGTTGCATAATTGGAATTGCCTCAGATTTTCTAAAATGTTTACCAAATAAGTTAAGTTGTCAAGCGCCAAGAGAGGTCAACAAATAAAAACAGAAAATTCATCTAAATAACGCTGGCCAAGAAATCTGCTTGCCGCAATAAGTGTCCCAATGGTGCGCAGCAAGCGTGGCCTCACCGGGTTTCTAATATCCTTCAAATAATACATATGCTCAAAATATATACAAATCCCCTATTGAACTTTCTATGTACAATGGCGAGCTCTAAACGAAGTCGTAAAAACGCCAAATTGGGAAACGCAAAGAAAACTTCGAGAACCGAACTTTCAGGTGCTTTTTGGGAGGAAAACTGCTGTGAAAAAAATATATGGACAAATGAGCGCAGCGCTTAATCATCGTAACTTTAGGGTATACTTCTAGCCGGATCAGAAATTGAAACAGAGGGCCTATAGGCACGGGGTCCATGTAGCTTCCGCTGACTTCCAGAAGGCGCTCGACACTGCGCCACACCAGAGACTGTTATACAAGCTGAAAAAATACGGATCAGAGACAACTTTCTCAAACAGGTCTAAAAGTTCCTTGTGGGTTGACAGAAAGTTGTGTTTATCGGTCAAGGGAAATAAGATTCTGCTGTGGTATATAGTTTTTTGCTCCAGGGCTCAGCACTAAGACCATTTTATTCCTTATATACGTGGGCGATTGCGCAAGATCTTTGGACTGAGAAGTTGCAGCGTTTGCAGACGACACGAGCATATGGAGCGTAATTCGGGACCCTGCCGGCGAAGACAGTCAGCAGATGGACCAAAGTCAGTTGGAGGAGTGGGCAAACCGATGGCTTCTGTAGTCCAACGTTGGTTGGTGTAGCATACTTCGCTCAGACAAAGCAGCAAATCCGCCAGCACAAGATACAGCTTGCTGGGCAGTGCAGCTTTACTGGACGTCGAAGCCGAAAAGGACCTCGGTGTGCTGACGACGAACTTCCTCAAACCACCCGCTCATTATTCGGGAGTGGAAAAGTGCAGTGTCCGTACTGTTGACCATCAAGCGTGCTTTTATAGATTTTTACGAAGACGTTTTCTCAAAGACATTCGGAACATTCGTGAGACCGCACACGGAATACGGCGTATAAGCCTGGAGAACGTGGCCGGTTCATGATCTAAATTGCCTCGAGAGAGTTCAGAGATGATCCACGAAGATGGCAAGGGGTCAAAGCTCACTTCCTTATGCTACCCACTTAATAAATCCGAACCTCTTCCTCTTGAGTTATAGGCAACCTCGCGGGGATTTCTTGTAAGCATTCCGCTTACTGAAGGCGTTGGACTTCAGCCTGGCCTTTGGAGACTTTTTTGAATTCGCCATCACAACCAACCTCCAAGGTCACTCCTCGAAATTGCGCACCCAGTAGGCAAGGCTGGATATTCGGAAGTTCTCATTCTCTGTCAGAGGGGTTAAGCCATGGAATGTCCTCCCTGTATATGTTATGATGCCACCACCGCTGCCAGGCTTTAAGAAGGACCTTGACATATTTATATTCCGAAATGACCAAGAACGATGAGAGACCGAGCTCATCCCCTAAGACTCGCGCCCAGTTTGTCATGCGATTAGGGGTACACTAAAATTATTTTAGTCCACATGGTTTCTTTGTATGTTGCACCAAATTTTGCATTGCAAATAGGGTACTGAAAGGCTTACACCTATTTCCCTCAATAAACTGTACTGAACTATTCGGCTTGAAAGACTTTGTCTGGTTTCAGTTGGGGCAGAACGACAAACGAATCAGAAGCGTCAGCATAAGTACATACGGAGGCCGTTGGATTTTGGCTGATCTTGGCTGGAACTGTAAATGGGGGAGGCCACGAAATCACAGCGGACAAAAGGAAATCATGAGGCTGGCGGGTTGCCAGTAAAACAAAGACGGCAGATCAAGTGTGCAGCACGAAACTCTGACTACTTTTCAGGGAGGTGAGTTTGGAAGATCGGCGTGTACCGCTAAGACCATGATGACTGAACTGCAAATAGTGGTTTCCGCAAGAGATGGTGGGGAGAGGAGCCAAACGAAAAGTGGCCAATTTGGAGGCGACCTTCTAGGCGCAATAGGTAGAGGAACCAAATAAAGCATGAATGAGAGCAATGTCATATAGTCCCGCATATCTAGCTTTCCGATGGTCGTTTCTTTAGCTGGCCGGTAAAAAAGAGGAAGGTAACAATTCGATCGGTTCAGTGTAGTGATAAAGAGTCAGGTTCCTCTGGATAGTGCCTTCTTGGCGCTTAGAAATAAAACCATTATTACATTTATTAGGACTACTGAGTGACGACTATGAAATAATATTTAGCGGCATAGTAAATAGTCCAAAGTCATACACGAAAGGAAATAAGTAGGAGGGCCTGGAGAAAAATAAAACGAGTGAAGAAACTAGCAGTGATGGGTAAAAATATTATGAGTACTAAAATTCAAGGAATATTTTGACCATTATCAACGGAAAAATGGAGACTGAAGTCAGCGTCCAGTTCCTTAGCCATTAGAAATTTAAGATTAGTTAGTCAGCATCCGTTAGAGAAGGACATAGTTGGACGTGTCTGATGTGAAAAGTTTCTAGCAAAATATCTTTGGGCATTTTCAACTCTGGAAGGAATAGGTTTGTAAGCTAAACTGAAGAATGGACAGCAATATTTAAGAACAGGCGTATAAAAGTCTTGGTTTGTAAACAGAAGACTAAATATGAGAAAAATGCACAAACTTCGACAGGCCTGGTCGTATATCTGTCAAAATTGGTAGAGAGGTATCTATATTAGCGGTGTAAATAAATCCTAAGTCCTTGCCAGTGAAACATTCAGTCGGAGGGTTGACTTGGAATAGTTAGGAGTAGAGCAGTCCACCAGGGTTTAAAGATAAAACTACACCTAGAGGGAGAAAGTCACAGTAGTCACGCTCAACTCCAAACAAACTGGATGGACAAGTGTGAATGAATCTGTTCTATACAACTCTGCGTTGTAGCTTCAGTGAAAGAATTCAAACATTTGACATTATCAGAGTGTCTAACCTCTGTCGGACTATACATCATGTAAAGTAAAAACAAAAGAGGATCTAACAGAGTATCTTAAATAATACTACTTATAAGAGGGTTCTCGTTTGAAAATGAAGAACTAAGAAGACCTTTTGTACCACAGGCCCTGCTAAGGTCGGAAGTAATAAAGTTCTTAGATAAATTTTCCGTAGAATGAGAGGCTGGGAGATTTACAAATGCCACATTGAGTGATTTACAAAAAGATGTGACGAACAGCCATGCTGATATGAACTTAGGGTCCATCTGACTATAAAAGGTCAACAATTGTGGCCGCGGATACTGTTCAGGAAATCTGCATAGGTAAGGGAGCTCTGGGAACTTCCGATAATTTTGAACATCGAACAAGGGCAAAATTTGGGCACAGGAATGATAATAGAGGTTTTCCGTGAATAGTGATGGAACTTGATTCCGAGCTGGTCTCGTCCATACGACAGGATCAATGGCTGGAATTCCAGCAGGTTTTCCGGTTCATCCCTGTCTTCCGAAAACAAGTAACGAGAAATAGTTTGGTGGCATTGCTGTTTTTATAGGGTTATCTTCTCGAGAACGTATCGTGCTATTTCGGCTTACAGCATTAGTAATAATTTGTGCCGAAAACAATGGGCGAAGCACCTCTTGAACTGGACAATGGATCTGCCCATGTCAGTTTGGCCCAGCCCCTAGAACGAGAACATGTGCTGGCCGAGTAGAAGTTGGATGCTGTATGGTCGTTTAGCAGTAATAGAACCATTATTTGCTGTCTAGGAAGAAGGGTTGTTGAATTTGTTCAAGCAAATGAGAATTAGTATGCATTTTGGCCTAGTTTTCTACAGTAATGGCCGCGTGTGAGTCTTGCTGAAAAATCCTCAACAAGAGTGTTTGCAAAATTTGAAAAAAAAACAGCTGAATACATCGTCCTGCCAACACATGCTAGTCGGTGTTTCTGTCATACATGGATTTCTGGGCCATTTCTGGCCATTACGCACCTAGAATGTTACGTTTAAAAACTGTTTGTGTCGGCTTTTTGATTTTTTGACTGTGGATCTGGAAACTCGGTCGAATGAAATTCTCGTCTGAGCTGTCTGCTTCCTGACTCTAGTTCGCCAATAAAACAGTCAGTGACTAACCTCATGAAATGTTAATTGCAACACTGAAATGTGTTTTCGATTAAAAATAAATACTTAGG
Organism: Spirometra erinaceieuropaei; assembly: GCA_902702965.1. NCBI lineage: Eukaryota > Metazoa > Platyhelminthes > Cestoda > Diphyllobothriidea > Diphyllobothriidae > Spirometra > Spirometra erinaceieuropaei. The sequence goes on from CACRXP010000013.1 coordinate 1,392,017, forward strand.
CAGGGTTGTACGGCCTGCACTATTGATTGTTATGCAACATGATCTCAAAACATCTCGATCACATTGACCGCCGACTTTTACATGCACTTCTGGGTCGACAGCGAAAACTAATCTCTGCAAAAAATGGCCGCTTAAGTAGCAGGAATTTCTTTCCTTTGTCTGAAACGCCTTGTAAGTTCAAATATACCCTACAAAATGGTCGAAAAATACGCTATCTTGCATAGGTAGGGTAGCAAATCACCTCTTTAAAGTTTCTACCTGAAGAAGGGGTACATTTCAGTTTTAAAAAAGTTTGTAAATAGGAGACATTTCAAGACCACAAAATGTTCATTCAAATAACATCGTATCAGCCCATATATTAATGCTTATTGGGAATTACGCAACACAGCTCACACCCCTTGTAAACACTCATGAGTTCTATATGGTATCTGCTAACATTCTTAGGGAAATATGCGACTTTCCATAAGTGCTTGCATAGTACAAACCTTAAAACGCAAATGCAACGACAGATCGGGCTCAAAATTATTCGGGAATTGAAAGACTTCTTAAAACCTGAACAAACCCTTTCATTGATTATAAAATGTGAAGAAGACACTTACTACCAAATAAGTATAAAAAACATATTTTTCAATGGTGTTTTAGAGAAAATAAATTGGAATTCATAAGAACATCAAAAATCAATGGAAAAGACTCGCATTTCTTGAGCAGTCACTTTTGTCGAGTGCGGTTTTTGCAGACGGCCGACAAAAGTACATTAAACAGTCAGGATCCTGGCGCGACTGAAATATCTTGGGCTTATGCTGCACGATAATCCATATTACAAACCCGCTCAAGTAATCCTACCTGACGACTGTCCGAATGTAGTTTCCGACGACGTCCACCATGTTCCCCACAGCAGGATGAGAACAGGGACGGTGAATTACGCGTGAATTAGTTTGAAGTGATAGTAGACTTTCGCAGCACCAACCGCACCCTCGCCTCTTCCCCCACCGCCTGGGTCTGGTGTCTTGACAGAGCCAAGAAGGCCGAAGGTGGGAGATGGTGCAGGTGGCTGGCACGGTAAAGCCTGCATCTTGGCGTAGTGTCACCACACCGACTCGAATCCCACTGAGTGAGAGTGCCGTGAAGGCCACATTAAGGAGGAATCATTGCAGCCTGACTTCCAGTTCACCAGCCAGCCACTCCACACATGCCTACACTAGGCCAACTGCGAGATTCGAGTTATCCCGTCAGTTGACAACCTCCAGAACCACGGCAGTTAGCGTACCTTGATAGGTTCAAGCGCGTCAGATTGTCTTTAGTGAGAAAAGTGTGCCGAGACCGTCGACTTCAGTCTCTTTCTCTCTCTCCACTTCCCGACATCAGTTCACTGTCCGAGACGGTCAGTCGTCTGTATCGGGGAGTTGTGGAGCCCGTCTGCGTGCGCCACGTACACGACTTTGTCCGCAAAAGCCATCGAAGTCTAGCTCTCAGTCGGCCACTCAAAGCACAAACACACAACTGGGTCGACTGCGTGGTCTGAGCTGAAGCATCAGTGGGCGCCGTTCAAAGCCACAACCGTCAGCTCACCATGATAGTCGTAGGCGCATCAGATTGTATATACTGAGGAATTATGCGCGGGGAGCCGAAATTACCCCCCACCGTCCGAGCCGGTCAGCCAACTGATGTTGTGATTGGGAAAGGATAGTGAAAGAGCTAAAAACAGCTCGCATGCTCGTGCCACACAAACACGACCTGCCCCACCATGCCCCCATACGCACGCTAGGGCATTTCACACAAAGGATAGATCGCTCGAGTCTCACGCATTCCAGAAGAGATACATGGAGGAAGGGATCAAAGAGCATACATCCCACATACGTGAGAGGTGCCAGTGAGGTGGTGTGTTGGAGGTGTTCATGTTTACTGCTGCGGCCATGTATGCAGTGATTTTTTACAGGTTTTCTTGGAAGCGCATGTGACCGAATATGTTCAGTCGATGACTGAATGTGCGAGGGCAATGCGGATAGTCGAGACGATGACACCTGTTGTATGTTGGTGCTCCAGACACTTGTTCGTCAGTCTTTGTACGATGAAATCACAGGTGACCAACCAAGCCGATGGTGAATGTGCGATGGCAGTATAGACAGGACAGATTGGAGAGGGTTAAGTCGGTCGTAGACAAACAGTTACTGCAGGTGGCTACTGCTCAGAGTGAGCGCCTGTAAAAAGTGGAGTCCAACAAGGGTCAGTTCTTGGGCCTCTCCTATTCATTATCTATGTAAATGATCTAGTACGGGAATTGAAATCGGATATAGCGCTCTTTGCAGAAGAGCTTAAACTTTGGAGAGTGATAAAACATGAAGAAGACATCAAGATACTATAAGAGGACGTAGAAAATTTGCACACATTGAGCGAGAAATGGTGCATGAAATTCAACGTCAATGAATGCGTAGTAATGCACATGGTATCAGCAAGGCGAAGGGAAATTGTACCTCCACGACAAAATCTCCTGGACAATCAACCACTTAAACCCGTAGATGTGTAAAAAGGTCTCGATGTATTCATTAAAGATGACCTAAGCGTCATCACTCAGTGTTCTAAAGTCACGGCTCGGGTAATGTCAGTCAGGAGTGCGATACGCAAAACTTTTATTGACTTGAATGCAGATGTCTTTGGCGAGGTATATGGGACATTTGTGCAGCCGCACCTCGAATATGCGGTACAAGCTTGGCGGCCGTGGCTTCGGAAGGATATAAATATCCTTGAAGGTGTACAAAGGCGTGCTAAGAAGGCTGTGCATGACCTCAAAAGTTTTACGTATGAGAAGCGCCTGACGGCCTTGAACCTCTATCATCTCCACTGCGGGCAGGACAGAGGTGACCCCATAGCAACGTTTCAGTTGCTAAGATGACTGAATGTGGATGTCGGCTGGGAAACGTTTTTTGAACTGGCACAAAAGTCTCATCTCAGATGACACGATTACCAGCTTAAAAAGGAACTGCGCCACACAATCCGCGTTCCTCCTTTTTCTCATAGAGGGTCATTTGCCAATGGAATTCTTTGCATGTTGTTCATTCCCCCACCGTGAGTGTGTTCAAGAAACAACTGGATAAGCACCTGTTAAAAGGCAAGCCGAACTGAAGAGGCCCGATCTAGCGGGTTACTGAAATTACTATCAACATACTACTAACATGATTTCAATAGATCGTGTTGTATGAATTAAACCTGACCCATTTGATTATTTTCGTTGCGAATACAGTGATCAATTTTTTCGCAGTTATTTCGCAAATGCCGTACCTTTTTCGTATTTATGTTCCACTATTAGTTTATGCATTCTGCACACCAAAACTACATGCAAGATATTTGCAATTTAATTATTTTACCCGACACCTGTACCGTTTAAATGGAGTTTTCAGGGCTTCTGTCCTTTACTCCAAATATACTGATTGATACTGACTGACATTGCGGTGCTGCTGGTGATGGTCGCTTTGGTGGATGCCAATTGATTGGGCTAGGGATGGGAGAGTTGGTGGGTGTGCCAGGTGTGTCGATGTTGCTGTGACTTCCGCCGCTGTGGATATGCATGTGGCCAAGCAGGTCCATGCGGCGAATGAATGTACGTGGAGAGTGTGAACAGTGAAGTCGAATGCGACCAGTGTATGTGGGCGCTCCCGGCACTGGTGCGCCGGTTGTTATGAGATGGATTCGCAGATGACCGATGTATGAGGCGAATATGCGATCGCAATTAGGACAGGTTGGGACCAGGTCCACATCGCTGGAGGTAGTGATGATAAAGGTAGTGAATGACGGGAGTGTTCTGACCAGTAGTGAGACTGACAGAGGTGGTATTCAGCTTCACCGCGGAGGTTGTCACACGGATGATGGAGGTGGCGGTAATCGAAAGCGGCAGGGTACCGGAATTGTGATCACTGGTGGTGAGGGTAGTCGTCGTCTTGTACCTAGCTGAACACGCATTTTAGAATTCTGACTGCCATATCATGAGATTGGTCCCCTGAACAACCACAGAGCCGCATGCCCAGCATGACCCATAGGATAGAAGTTACTGTTCAATGTATGCTTCTAGACGTTAACGAGAAAGAAGTGACTGCTTCGTAAGGCAGTAAATAATTCCTCCGAGCTAAATGGAATAACTAACGACAACGGTAAACGAGTTGGTTGCCCAAACAGAGGGTTTTACACAGGCGGCTTCAAGCATATTGCCGTTGCTGTTCCACATACTAGACGGTTGCGAGAATGTCATTGGTAGGATTTTGTCAGAAAACGAGGTGCCTATACAGACGTCTGGTACCCCAACAGGTACATCATGTTGACCAAATTCGTCAACTGCCGATGATTTGTGATCGATCTGTACATCATTTCACCAAAAACGTCTTGTATGCGCTTTTAAGGCCACCCTTGATCAACCAATTCACCTGGACTAGGTTGAATGAGAGGTCGCTTATTGGCTGCGAGGTCCTTCGAGGGTATCTTGACTTACATAGAACAAAGACCTCAAGAGAGTTCAATATGGTTGGAAATTTGTAAAACACACACAGAATCTGATGCCCAAAATTCGGTTAAAGAGCGATTTCGCGAGTGAGTGAATAGACATGGTGGCCGTCCAGAAGACCGCGAGATGACCCGAAGTGTATTTCAACCTTTGACTTTCGATGTTGCAGTAAGATGGAATTCCGTACTTCTCTACAACCTATACATATGCAGGAATTTTAAATCGATACGCTGATTATCATTCACCACCGAAATTGACGGAGCACCAACGTTCTGCAGAAGTCATATATCATACCGAAAGATTTTCATGAGAAATATTTCATTACTACAAGCGCTCCTTTTCTGAATGGATCTATGATATTAACTGCTGGGCCTTTTTCGTCTGTTATGGACTGCGATAACATCCCACGTCGGATACCACAGCGTCTACGTCCAAAGGATATCGGTCATAGTTATCGTATACACCAGAGTCATATTTCACATAAAAGGTGGTTGTGCGGAGATTTGGTTAACGCTGTTATAGATACAATATGCTTTAGTTTTAAACACTGAACCCCCCGATAGTCATCTGGTGCTACAAAAAGACACAATTCTGAATGAGGGGATGATGATCCTTTCGGAGTATCGAGTTATCGTGGAAAGGGATGCTTTCACAGGACGACTTTCTGCGTCAAAATTCCTGTCGCCCATGATGAACGTGGGCACCGGATTCAGTATTACCATCAAGGAAGAAGCCAGATTTGTGCAAAAGCATTTGGCTAGTTCGCAATTGGTAGGCAGGAATAGGGAAGCGGACAGCGATCTTAACCCTAATCCTAACCTTAACCCTGACCCTAACCTCAACCTTAAACGTAAACCGTTAACCCTAACGGCAACCCTAACCCTTGCCGAAATCGTAAGCGTAACCGTAGCCCTTAGGCATAGCCGTAACTGAAAAACCTAACTGTAATACTGAAACCTAATCGTGCAATCAAACCCTGACCGTAACCAGAAAACCTAAGCCTGAAGGCAAAACCCTAACCCGGAAATCGGAAACCATTAACCGGTATCCTAATCTCAAACGTAAAACAGGAGCCAAATGAGTCAGATGTGATTATGGAGCCCCACAAAATAGCCCCAGTAAACAACCCTCCCACTTAGCCACCTGTAATACGGGGCCTGGCTACCAACTGCGATCTAGCCAAGTATTTTAAGTTTGCTTTTGTCATTGAATATTAGACTTTAATACAAAAAGTCTATCTTACCTGGCTAATGTTTCAGCCTGCCTTGAGATCGGAAACGTGGGTCGTATTCTCTCCTTAACTGTTTTTACCCATGCCTGCAGGTTTGGATCGCTGACAGGTGGCACCGGTTTATCCTTATCCGGAGAGGGTACCTTTTCAGCCTCAAGTGCAGTTGGGGGACTGGACTCCACCTGGATTGAAGGGTTAGCTTCATGTGCCGGAGGCGTTTTTCTAGATACTGGCTTCTTCTGGCTGTGACAGAGGAGGAAAACACATGTAGGCTCTTTGCGTAGTCCTGTCTCAACTGAAGCTGCCTTCAACACCACCATGGTCAGCCACGACCGGGACTCTTTCTAACGAACCGCTATGACTACCACAGCATCACTATGGCCAAGTCTACTAGGGGGCTTATAGTAGTCAGAATAACACTACCGACAAAGACGAAGGGGAATGGGACGGTCATTTCTGGCTCATTAGCCGTCGTCAGTCGGCCACATCCCACCCCGAGGTTTGCAACAACTGGGACTTGATTCCGCGACCTGTTGGCTAGAAGTCCAACGTCGCTGACCGTTGAGCCACGGACTCGTTGTCTTATCGGTTGCAATCGGGTCTATACCATGGTCGAGGGCCGCTCACCGATCGCGTTACGCAGCGCACTCTTGTTGGTAACGTCCATCTGCCTATATTAGGAGCCGCTGTGAAGCTGATATCGGGGCTCGAGAGAGAGAGCTCCAAGGGACAACGAGATGAGTGGGTTTTATAATGCGATCTCTGAGCGTCTCTCTGCCAAACTTATAGTAGTGTCAGCAGCTCCAGTTGATAAGCCGCCAAATAGCATGGTATTCGAAAGTGCTGTTTAGAGTATCTGAGACCTATGAGGAAAAGGGACCAAAGGCAATTCAAACATGAATTGGGCTCGGAGCGCGGTGTCAGAGCACCCTCGGGTGAGGAAGACATTTATTTTCGAAAATCCAGGGCAATCAGCTCTACTGTTCCTGAGACCGCCCACTCCTCACGGTTGTGGCCTCAGCCCTGCAAGTTCACTTCTGTGATGAATGCAATAAGTGTGTTGCGAAGAAGTCACACAATTGTAGTCATTATTATTGTTATGCACGTAGCCATTTGTTAACAACCCCCACCGGAGGAAACCTCAGGATCATTTCCGTTTTACTGCGAATAGGAACGAAGTCAGATCACTTCCCCACTGTCTGCCCTGGCTCACCGTCCTTGCCACTTCCGCCTAATCCAAATCTCGCACAGTCCTTTAGAACTCTACGCCCGCCGAACAAACACCCTCCTGTCCCCTTAAATGATATCCCCGCCCACCCCTTACCGTAACACCCTTATCCTATAGTAGAGGACACTCTATAATTAACAGAAGTCACACAATTGTAGTCATGATTATTGTTACGCACGTAACCGTTTCATTTGTTAACGATCTCTATCGGGGAAACCTCGGGATCATTCCTGTTTAACTGTTTTACTGCGAATGTAAGCGAAGCCAGATCATATCATCGGTTCACCGAAGGTTCGAATAGGTCGCTGGCGCATAGGGGGATGAGCGAGTGAGGCCAATACTGAGATACATACACTCCTGCAAATTTAGCACATTCCGCACCACAATAAATCTGACCTAAGACGGAGATGCGTTCGCCAAAAACAAGACTTCCATTCGCGTTCCACTCAACGGGTTGTCACTCGAACCCATCATCAGAGACAGCTGCAGACAAGAATGGTAGCGCACGAGAGGTGCAGTATCGATAGGATGCAGCTGCAATGCGACCACTTACATATTACAATTAATGGCTTCCTATCAATAACCTGAGGGGGTATTTGGTATGATGATGCTGATGATGATG
>CACRXP010000013.1:1403452-1437612 GCA_902702965.1 Spirometra erinaceieuropaei
CTCCTATTCGTACACACCGCTTGTATGAAAAGGAGTCGTAATCGATCACTCTAATCGCTCACACGTTTAGCCTTGTAGCTCGTTCCCATATAAATGCACTGGGCCGATGAGAATTTATCGAAAGCACATGCATGCTCGCTTAATGGTCTCCTGAATCGCCCCATGGAAATTTTTGCAACTCCAAAACAGTCCAAAAATAAGGATGCATTTCATTGATTCGGTGACTCAGTGCACGACAATGTGCGGACAAACAGCTCCCATCACTGTTCCAAGAGTTGACGTAGGCCACAAGACGCATGAAGCAATCAGAGATCGTTTAGGAGGGAGTTTTGGAATAATTTATGTGCGCTTTTCCCTAGCTTTGAGATGTCACTTTACTCAAGAGGATGAGGAAGTTACCAACTAGCCGTCGTGTCGTCGAACGCTGCCTAAGACTTCGTCGTAAACACGAATTTCGTATTTTTTGCTTTTGCGCACTGAATTCTACGTTGTTATCACACTATCAGGTATCCGCAGATAAGGACTTGATTCGGCAACGATCGGTTGAAGGACCCCAAAAACACACGACCGGCCATGGGTGCTTGTCTTACGGGAAATGTGGTAATAGGGGTTTTATGGACGGGACTTATGCATGTATAGAGGAATGAAAAACAAGTGTATATGATTTGTTAATTCGTTTTTCGGGCGGAACAGTTTTAATGCATTAACATATAATGACCGAAATTAAGTATGACAATTTGAAAATAAACATCTATTGTCTGCAACGATCGCCCCTCAACTCTCTGACTTGAGGTCATCATAGATAATGCACCAGACCGTCTACAACAGACGACCCAACGTTGTAGGATGAAACACCAGACCGAAATAATTGTGTTGAACTAAAACCCACTTAGATAAGTATAGCAGGTATTTTTTGTATCCCACTGATGCTTGGGGGCCTTCACCCGATCCTTACCCTTGATTCGTTATATTCCTGGTGGATGACTGACAACATTTGTCTCTAGCAACCCTTCTGGTAGGCATAACGTTGAGAACTTGCAAAGTTTCAGCAAAAGTAAATAACGGAGGGACAAGAGTCTTACCCCAGGTCATAGAGCACAGTTGCAGTTTCTGTATCTCTCACGACCGAGCGGATGGCTAAACATGCTGCCCGCCTAGCCTCGGGGTAGGCGGATGAGAGCAGACTAACCAAGGCAGGAAGGCCGCCCAACAAAATGAATTCCTGACGTGCAGATTCGTCCAGAAGGAGGTTGGCCAATAAGCTGGCAGATTTTGCCTGTATTCGGTGGTACCTTTGTGATGATAAAGTTGGTTTTTTTAAAGACAGGTTCACAGAAACAGCAAAAAGAGTCTCGCTAAAAGACCACATTTTTCTGCTGGTTAAGACACAAGAAGGCAAATTGCGCCTGACGATGTTTTGGGTGATGTGACAGACAGTAATTATTAAGGAATGCACCTCTATCGCACAATTAGACAGATTTTTTACGGGAAGAGCTACGTGGGCGAGCAAGTGAATACCGCTGCAATTGCGCAATAGCCAAATGAAAACAGATTATAGCTAACGGCGGCTAGCGCCTCCAGTCGGTTTCGGGCAACACACTTTCTGTTCGGTTACGTTTGGCAATTCTTCGTAATGCGATGAAGACAGGTTAATCGCGCCACCGGTTAGTTAAGTCAGCCTTTCATTCTGGCCGAAAGTTAAAGAACAGGAACTACCGCGACTTAACTCTACTTATTAGAGGCATTACTCTATTTAATTGGATCAGTGATTGTTCCGAACTGTAATTTTTTTAGAGATATGGCTGACAGGATAGCCGGCATTATGAACAACCAAAAAGATGGTTTGTACAGTACGGGACCTATCCCATGAAATCTGATAACGGAATCTGATTAGAGAATCTCTGGACGCCTTTAACGTTGAGCATTTTGTTCGCTCATCCACTTCTTTCAACAAAATGTCCTTTTCTTGTGCAGAAATTGTGTTTACCTAATTATATCAAGTAAAATATCGGTAAATTTTAGCGAAAATGGACGTTGGAATATATTCGTGCAATTACCTATGCTAATACATGTCCTAGACTCCGGTTACGCCTCTGAGTGACTTTTGCATTGAAAGGACAGTACGTTTACCACGAGAGTTTTAATAAACAGCTTTAGCCGAACTTGAAAATTTATTTTATGTCCGGTGTTAACCATGGTTCGCAACCTGTTAATACAAAGGTCATTTTAAGAAAATCAGAGGTTTTATCAATTCCTAAATGTTAAATTAGCAGATCTGTGCGATTTTGTGCCCTAAAATGCAGTTATAACGCACATAGGGATTCCATCGTCTAAATGGGCTGAAATTGTTTTGCCGTTTGGAAATTTCTACCTGATGTCACATAAATAACCACCACCAAATGGGCATTTCCAGCTTTAAACATATGAAACACAATTCATGTCGTGTAGTTTAGCTTCTGTGCATACTTTATTCAGAAATAAAACGAGCAAAACATCAATAGATTCAGCAAAATATCAGTGTTTATATGGGCGCTCTGCCGTGCATACATAATCGAACAACGGAGCCCAAAAGCGAGCAAAAACAGTGCAAATGACCGCAAAATATAGAAAAAGGCATGTTCTTACGTATACGGTAGAAAAATATTAGTATTTCTTTGGAACGCGAAAGAAACGGTCAAAAGTATTAAATTTTTACTTGGCCTCACCGTGCAAAAATGCAAAGTACACAGAGATCCGTCAACGGAGTGCAGTAATAAAGCACTTCTTAGAAAGGTAACTTATGAAGGAAAGTTTTCTTATTGTTCGAAGGCATATTTGTTGTTGACTTTCGTTGTGGACAGTCATTTTTCTCGAAAATGAAGTTTGATGTTTGAATCAATCTTCACATGTGACCCAAATGACCATCTTCGTGAAAAGGAGCGCCCGAACACTCGATAATTCGGTACATGCCTTCAAGAATAATCTTATTTTAAAGTTTTCAATAGACAGGTAATTCAGAATCTGTCTTTATGGACGATCGGGTGAAAACATTGAAAATCATGAAGTATTCAGCAACATTTCGAGGACGATCGGGAACTAAACTTAATCAAAAACGAACGAAAAGTCCAAATTAATTTAACGGAAGAAAAGTTCTCTCTATAAACAGCAAATGGTATGTTTACGATCACGCCTGTCAGTTCTATTTAAATTTATTAGGCACCAACCGGCCTCATGGCATGTCACCTTATAAAAACTTTTGTTCCTACGACGTCCCTATCGGTGAAATCAAGCGAATTCCACCTTCTCTTGTTGAACCCCATCCCATTTACTTCAGTCGCGCCAAAAATAACACTACTCACTGGAAAACTGTTTTGGAATCTACACTCAGAATGTAGGCAGTTGACAAATCGTCATATATGAAATCACACTACCTATTAAACGATATTTAGATGTAAACTTCACTCAAATATTAGTAATAGACTTTATTTTATATCTCGTTTCATATTTATTGTTTTTGGTATGCGAATACATTCTGTACATCTATAAACGAACTTTAATAAATTAGAGCCATTTCTGACGTTTTCGGGATATTGCGCTTTTCAAAATAACTCGGCATTTCTAAACAACGCAGCATTGCCTTTAATGTCCCCTTTATGTTTTCAATTTTTTTAAATTTTTACTTAATTAACATAGACATGGGGCTCATGAAATGGTGTCGGTTTTCGAGTGATTGGTGATCATTCGTTAATTTCTGCACATTTCATGAGTTAGGCCACTAACTGTAAGTCGAGATTTCAGTAGAGTCGCCTGCATGGTCATTTAACCGGCGCGACAACACACTCCAGTAGTATGACGATGATAATGGCGACGAGTCAGCTGGCAACTGACGGCGTCAAAAGCAGCGGTGAAATGTTCGACGGCGGCCATTGGAAGTACTGAGGAGGAGTTGAACAACCTTGACTTTCTTGAATGATTTGCTGTTCGTTGACTAGCCCAGACTTTATTCAGTTAGCATGGCCGCGCGTTCGCATCACATCGAACACACAACGACTATATCCATAAAATAGTTAATGCCGGTTAAAGCCTGAAGAGCAATCTGGAGTAGTGTATCGCATTCCGTGTCAAAATTTTCCTTGTTACTACACAGGGCAGACTGGGCGCATGCTCGGATTTATCGATCTGGTGCCGGCGTACAGAGCCCTTCTTAGTCACCTCCAGTCTTGCGTCGTCGGTCGATGATTGGTCTACATGCCTTATAACTGTCGCTTGTTCTGTTGCTACAGCTACCTCTGACGATGGACTCCTGCACGAGTCTGAAAGCTCAGAACAATAACCGAAGTGTTCCGGTGCTCGACTCTTCTTCTTCACTTATAGTTACCACCAGCTGGAGAAATTTTCCCATTTGATCGACTTTGAAACCAACAGTCCAAAAATGTTGATCGTCAGCTGGCGGAAAAGACAATAATAAAACGTGTGATAACTATGAGATCACTGCTCGAACGAACATGGAACATGCCAAAGGAGAAAGCGGGAGAGGAATGAAGTCCTTAGATTATGGGCTACAGCTAAATCTTGGTTACTGGGTCGGAGGTCTAATCAGTTCAACGTGCTTTGGTTCAATTTTAACCAATTAACCGACTTGCACTATACATATTTCAATCGACAGTCTTGTTCAGCAGATTGTCAACCTTTGTCCTTAACCTTAGTGTCTAGTTAACCGTTGGTTATCTATCTACAAGATAAGTCCACCTCTCTCTGGGTTGATCGCGATGTCCTCCGTGATCATATTTTGACGCTTGAATACTCTAAGTAGTTTGCCCAACCGACCTGTTGCTGTTTTGATCGGTGGTTCCTGTGCTAGTCAGTAAAGTTCTCGCTCACCAACTAGAACCTTGGCTTTCTTACTGTAGTCTTCTCGACTCACCATGACAGTTCGTTGTCCCTTACCAGCGGGCAAAATGATAAATTGTTCGTCTATCCTTAGTTCCTTCATGGCTTTTGATTCACTCATCGAAACACACTGGGTTGTTATGTGCGCCATTAGCAAGGAGGTTACACGTTGGCGGACGGTTTTACTTGTCGTTGATCGTTTCAGTTATTCCGAGTATGGCCTCGAGGGCTGCGGGGTCAGCATAGATGGTGCTAGCTTCATGCCGAAACACCCGTAGTTGTTGCTTCGTTAGCTGCTTAGATGGGCGGTTGTGGATCAAGTTCGGGCCTTCCATGACGGATGATTGTAACTTAGTCAGTTCCTGATTCGAAATTGCTCGCCTCTTGATTCACCTATGATGTACAGCAACAAAGATTTTCTTACCAAGGTCCTCGGCGATGGAATCACCGAGAATGTGGACACACTTTCAAAACGTTAGGCCAATGAAACACTTCCTTCTACTCTTCTCGATCATAACCGTGTACTTCGGTCGACGCCGGTGGCGGTCGTCAACCAAAACTCTTGCCATTTGCATAGTAAAAGGCTCCACAACTTATCCGCTCATGACTATGTTAGCGGGGCCTTATATCTCAGGCATCGCGGCGTCAGTCCGTCATGGAAGTAGTTGGGCAAAAAACGTACGTTTACGTACGTTGTTGCCTCCGGTGTAGCAAATATCGCCCAGCTGTGGGCTCTCTGGAGTGCATCGCGCAGGAATTTTTCAAAAACTGGGGCGAATGTTTGCATTCAAGGTACATATAAGTAAGCGGGTAACTGGATATGCAGACGGGTAAGAAGAAGACTTTTCAACCACCGGAACCATTTCTTTTAGCATTCGAACTCGTACAGGAGTTCTTCAACATTTAATCATTCCATTTCGCCTCTAGTATTGGGTACTGGATGCGTAGCTAGGCGAGGGGAAGTTCACAAACCAGGCTAAGCGGTCTGATTGTATAAAATGCCTTACACAGAACACACGGTCATAGGCAAGTCACTTCTAGAGAGCTGCAAGGTTACCAAACTACCTGGAGGTAAAAACCACAACAAGGCCTTTAATGAGAGAAGCTGCCAGCAATTTCTTGCGCCCAACAGTCTCGTTTGACAAATTGGAAATTGTCGTCAGGGTATTGAGCAGCATGGCTTCGTTCCAGGTACCTGTATGACTCAAGAAACTGACTAGGGTCTCCACGGCATTGCTGACTCCCATGAAGTCCCTAGAAGACGGAGAAGGCAAAACAGCAGGTTGACAGTGCCTTCGGGAAATATTTTAATACGGTGGATCAAAAATCCTAGGAGTCACCTAATCTTCTGTTAAGAACAGAGCTCGCCAATGTCCGGGTACAATGTTTATGATTCGACTAACTAGTAAGATTCTTTCCAGGATTATAACAGAAATTTCCCATAGACTGACATGAATTTCCCGAAAATTCTGAATTTTCGGCAACCGACTTGGCATTTGCGAATTATCCTAGACATAAGTTTTGACATCTAGCCATTTTGGATATCGTTTTTGCGGCTTATTTGTGTTAATAGCACTGACAGCAGTAATATCAGTAACAATCGGGAGTTGGCACCTAAAAAATCCGTCACCTAGAAATAATACCTTTAACAGTGGACTCAGACGCCTTTAGGCTATATGAGCGGTTGCAGGCCTACTTTAACGCACTACTTGGACTTTCCGAAACGGCCTAACTTGGACTGGCCGAACGAACATCGCAAGAGGTTACATGGACGATGGTCGTTGTTACCCAACCTCCCCATCGTTACACACGTACACCTGAATATGCGGCATACATTCGCATTATGGCAGTTTTTTACAAAACAAAATCACTTTTAAATAGGATAAGTCTGCACAACATGGGACAGAAACAGTTCCCAGGTATCTGTCAAAGACATGGCATTGAGACCAAACCAAAGACGATACTGTACTTCGTCTATGTGAGCCCACACAGCTCGACAACATACAGGACCTCCCTCGGGGAGTTTCCTTTTCAGTCTACTCCATTATGCCTTTGTGACATTGGTGGGCCGTCCGGTGCTAGGGTCCTTGAAGTTCTTTGAGTGGTTAACAGAGAAATGCAGATAACCTTCTGAGGGAAGACGATTATACACCTTCCACTTGTCCGTTACAACTATACTGCCTTTGGCGACCCATTTTGTAATAACGGAACGGAGAGCGGACCAACTTTGATCATTCACCTGTTCAAATAAGGCTTTCCGTCGGCTAGTATCGTACATCCCGACCAGCCACCACTCATAAAACCCCTATTACCACCTGTCCCGTAAGACAGGCTGCTTTGGTTAGGCGGATTTTTTTGGGTGCCATCTCCCGATTGCTACCGTAATATCACTAATAATATTCATAACGTAAATGCCACTGATGGGCTGTAAATATATTTTCAGTCAATGGTAATAAAAATATGACTCTCAGGCTTCGTATTGGAGAAAGAAAACGTATCTGCCAGTGAGCGTCTCCCTACTTGTAACTCATGTGCACATTTTTGAAATCCACAAACCGACATGTGTGACGAGGTATGTAGCCCTCAGTGCGTCAAGTAAAATTATTGATCTAAAATAATTTGGTTCAGACCGTTACAGTCCTGGACGTTCTTGGGGGTGTTTTAGCAAAGCATCCGAATATAGATCTTCAGCTGACAGTCATTAAAACCGTTCAGACAGGTTATAAGAAAATGCTAAGATTTATAATATTGCATCCACCGTGACTCTCTAAGTTATAATATCTGGAGTGATACTCAAAAAGTTTGCAGACACAAGCACAGCAGTACAAAAGCATGAAGTGATTATTTGGTCCAGAAATGTAAACCATTCCAGTCCATTAACATCGATATATACAGTCTGCTAATATGTTACAAATGAATGCTATCTGCATTTTCCCAAAACTGATTAAAGATGCACAGTGGATGATGAATACATCACTTAACACCGACTGAAGTTCCCTGAGCTCCCTGTTGGAGGCGTCTCGTCACGGTTGTGAAATATAGAGAATACATTAGCAGTTCACGTTCTCGTCTTTGTCAAGAGGCTTTCTGTATATTCTAGGAAACTTTTTTTAAATAGGAACTAATTCGGTTTGTAGTCCTTTTTAACATTTATTGTGTACTAGTTTTGTTCTTAGGCATCCCACTGGTCAGTGATTTGCCTTTGTTTCTCAGTTAAAACAGCAGAACAGAAATTACGCCGCATCAACATATGTCTTTGTTAGCCAATTAACAAAATACTTATTCAGTTTTTTTAACTGGTGGAAATTTTCCACCTGCGGTAAATTATTTTTATTTTTTAAGTTTATTGCAAGTAACTTTACTACATCAAAATAGTCGGTACCCAGTATGCTCCGCAGCTAAAGCGAACCAGCATTCAGAATATATTTGAAACAAAAACTCTACCCATAAAGCTGTGAGTTGTACTTACTTGCAACTTCCCGGATTTCTCGTTGTTAGTTTGCTTAGAGCAAAGACACCTGCCGATCGGATTCGAATGTTTTCACTCCGCAAAAGCCTTGTGAGTATTTCAACCCCACCTACAACGAGAAAAAAACGACTAATCCGTGCCTCTTTCGAGTCATGTTTTTCCAAGTTCTGAAGGAGGGACATTTCGTTCCTGTGAGCATTAACTGAAATATACCTTTTGTGAAATTCCGCTTTCCAGAACCCTGAACGAAAATCGTCTTGCAGTTTTTAATATGAGTGCATTTATTAATTGTTTGTTTTTGGGAAGAAAATATGTTCAAAAATAGTACTAAGCAGCGCCGGAATCAGTCATAAGTTGTATTTTTGAAAATAACGCATGCTGACCTCGAGCAATAAATCCTCTTTCAAGGGATAGCACCGTGACTAAAAAATATGCTTGCCAACGTTTCACATTTGAGGCGGTTACGAATTTTCTCGTTCTGCCCCCTGCAACGACTAACGTACCGCGAAATTTTTAATTTTTGTTTATTACAACTCAAGATTTTAAAAAGCACATCAAACGACCTTAGCGACATACGTACTGTGATAAGCAGTGCAGGTGCTGCTCAGTCGACTCCATTGTCCTAAAACGTTCATAAGAACCCTTTAGTATCTTCCACGAAATTGCGAATTTCCTTTCCCGAGCAGTTAACTTGTTTTCCAAATCAATATTTCTAAGCGGCAGACAAGTTCGCCTTACAGGATGATTTCTCTTGTGAAATGTTAGATGAGACTCTGGAAAGTGTTTTCGACTCGAAAATATTACTTAGATCGGGTTGTGATATTGATTATCATGCATCAAAATCCTTCGATATTTCAACTACACCAGGATGCCGGTTTTTGAACGAGGTTATATCGGCTGTCTGAAAAACTACACTTTGTAAAATACGACTACTTGTGTAGCATGACTTTTTTCCGCTGATTTGCGAAGCCCTTACAACTAGGATTGTATTTCATATAAAGCGTATAGAAGCATATTCTTTCCTGTACTAATTGGGTACAAAACAACGTTTTCTTCAAATTTTATATCCGAAGAAAGGTTACCTTTAAATTCTAAAATTCTAAAAATTTAAGATCGTGAAACGTCCTTTCATATAGCATCGCATCGGCACGTTTATCTATAATAATTATTAAGTACGCAACCTGGTTCATGACCATTTCACACTTTTATGGGTGCCATGTAACATCTTATTAAGGCCATAGAGAATTAATGGATATTTCTTCGATGGGATCTCTAGGCAGGTAGTTTGGAAATCCTGGATGGACATATTAGGGTAGGTCGGGTTCAAAATTATTCGGCAGTTGAAATAGTTTTCTAAAAACCTACAGATATTCTCTCATCAAGTAGAAGGTCTAAAGACGATATGATTTGCTACCAAAGGAGTACAGGAGGGAATGTTTTTGTGCGTGGATCCAAGTAGAATAGTATTACTGACAAAGACAAGGAAGACGCAAATAGTCATTCCTAGCTTTTTAGTCATTGTCAGCCAGTCAAAGCCAACCCCGAAGTGTGGAACACCTGAGGCTCGATCCCGCCCCTAACTACTGAGGCACGGGTAATGTCATTCTGCCTATAGTACGCGCCGCTGTACGGCTGCTGGTTGGGCTCGAGGGAGGGCTGCAAGACACAACTGGACGAGTGAGTTCCGTAACATCATCGGTGAGCGCCTCTCTACCATAACTGAATTTATATGGGCATTTTAAATCAATGGGTAAACTTTACACCAACTGCGTGGCAATTTCTTAGCCTTAGTTTAGCCTCTGCAGGCGGCCAAAAAGGAGCCGGCATCCTGGCGTGACTGAAATATCTTGTAGCTATGCTGCGACTACTACCTTACTTAAATAGTCTTTTCCAGCCACAAAGCGCATTTCAGAATTTTGGCTAATATTTCGTGGAACAGGATATTTACATTCAAGATCGTACACTATCATGAACTTATTGCTATATTATAGCATGACGATTACGAGCCAAAGGTCATTAAGTTCAACCAAAATTCAACGGCTTACGTCTAGTACTAACGATAATGGACATTTGATTTTATCCCTAGTTCCTCAGTATCTAACGATTTTTGCCATGAGTTCGGAGGTCGCGGTCAAATAAGGAAGTTCACAATGCGATCTAAAAACAGGATCTCTGACGAATTAGAAAAGTCCACGAGCCATTATCTTTGACGATCCGATATCTCAGTCTTCTTGCCGTGAACGGAATTTGGAACATAGGGAAACGGCAAGACGAATATATTTTTTACGGAGACAGGCCTTCTGGGCTCTTCTGTGGAATACATGTTTCTCAGCAGCAAATAGTACCTCCGTATATTTTACTTTTAATAACTTCTAACTGGTTTATTTGGATTTTATTGGCAGGACAAGGTTTTTGCAAAGACACAGAAAATCGTTGTACCATTTCCTTATGTCTGGGATCGATACCAATCCGCAAACCATCTAACTTACCCAATTTGGCGATGGTTTGCTGAGCGAAACTGTGCTCTGAAAACACACCGATCACATTGGCTGCAGCGGCCCGAACCTCTGCGTCCTCGTTTGTCAGAAGAGAAAGAAGACTCTGTTCGGCGCCAGCATCATGCAGAATTTGTCGAATGTCTTCTAAAAGTGCGAAATTTAGGCACCTGCATCTTACTTGTGTCAACAAGACTAGTCAGAACTACCTACACTATCATGTTTTCAATTTGAAATAGCGACATTACTATGTCTCACATCGCCTAATAACTCAGGCCTTTTTATTCCATTATTTGTACTTAATAAATTATACTCGGAACCAGACGGTATCATTGGAACAGGGAATTTGAATGTATAAAATCAGTGTGAACTTCAGCTTGAACAATGATTTTTTGAATGACATTCGCATGTGAAAACCTGCTTTACACAAGGAGGCTTCATCAACTTTGGTAGCTTTTCTCGATTTTTTGGAATTCGCAATATGTTCAATGAATCATGTATTAGTTATTCGGCCCCTAAGTAAAAAGGCTTGGTCGCAATAATTATACACAAGTAATCTCCCTGTTAATGATTTTCAAAACGCAAGTACCAAAGTACTAAAGTGGTCAAAATAATCAATTTGACTGGACGAAGTACCGTCTTTATTAAACGACGGTGGAAGTCCTCGTTCGTGGCGGTCGGTAAATATTGCGCAATCAGGTGGGCGTCGGATGCTGGAACCTTAACATTGTGCTCGTCCGTTAAATACTTTTGAACACCTATTGGTCTCAATTAAAGTTCCTTTGAACCATAAGAATGCATTTTTGAGCTCAAAACGAAAAGTTTAAAGTAGTAAGTTACGGCCGTAAACCATTGTCAGAAAATGGTTTCATAGGCATAGTTCTTTGGGAAACTGTGTTGCTTTAAATCATCTGAAATATTGCAACTCAACGGCAGTTAAAATCTACCTCTGAGGAAATTAAAACCTGACATTTTTACACTTACCGGGTTATTTTCATGAGCTTTCTTCTTCTGAACTCTGTTCGACTGTCAGATTTTAATGTTTTAATTTTTACTAGATCTATCAGACATCCGTCATAAAAAGCGGATGTAAAAATCTTGGCTCTAACGGCAATCAATTTGACATTTTTACACGTCGCTTATCGTAAGCATATTTGCTCTCGACAAACCTACATCCTCCAAGCCAATAACTTGATGTTAGTGTTTTAGCAAATTGTCGAACTTTCATTGACATTCCTCCAAATTTTATCCCCCGCAATATTGTTGTCGCATTCAAGATACCAGAAGAACGTCCTTCCATGTAAGTCTTCATATTTTTTTAGTTGATTAAGGCATTTTGGACTGTGCGATTGCAGCTAAACGGGGAAAATGTTTTTCTGTACCCCAGAAGTTGGAATAATTTAAACATTTTCATAGCATAGAATTAACTATGCTGGGCGCAGCATATGACATAACATCATTTGACCTTCGATGGCCCAAAAACTCTAATTATTTCTGACACTCAAAAAATGTTAATTACACTCGGTTGTGTGTAAATAATTCTAATAGTCTACTTAGCAAAAATGTGCGGTTATTGTAAATTGTTCAAAATTCCCAAACGATGTGTCTGAACCAGCTAAATACTGTGCATGTTGGCTTCAAATATATTTCCGTCAGTTAACCTGACAACATCTTAGTAATCGAATGATCCAATTCTTTAAAAAACCACCGGCATTTCCATTGTGCCTTATGCCTTAGACTGTCCGCTATGCTGCTGATACCATCTTAAGTCGAAACTACTAAGTAGGATGGTTTCGAGCGTCACTCTAAGATGTAAAAACGCGGCGTTTGGCTAACAAACCGAAGCGAAATGCCCAAAAAAGCCACACAATAGTTTCTGAGGTGTAATATTTCTGCACAAATAATTATTTTAAAAAGTTCACGATGATGAATTCTGCATAATTTACCATAGTGGCACCACAGGTACCAGCTAGAAACTCAGGCAGGTGTTTTGTGGATATTTGACTGTTGCATAACACAGCTACGAGGTATTCGAATTACCAGTGGAGCCTCAGTCTTCCCCGCGTGGTCAGATTTTTTCATGACGCTTTAAGTCAATCTCGATCATTGATGAGTCTCCTCTAGGCCTACTTGCAAGGGTTGCTGCAATTTGTCAGTTTAAATAAACTGTGGGATTTTTAGTGTAACGTTTAGGTTCTGTTGTCTTAAAAGAAATAACCTAACTTTTCATAGGTAAATAGTTTTTTCATGGGTTGAAGACTAAGAGCGATTTCAGTTACCGGAATATCTCGTTTCAGTGTATTTTTGCTCCATCGGGTAAGATGACTTTTGCAAAATCATCATAGATGGGTACATTTGAATCATTATTTAGCGCCTCGTAATGGACTCGAAATCATATGGGACAAATGTGATGACTAAAAAGGCCCATTAGTCTTAAGAGTGCGTTTATAGATCTGTATATTTCTATACAACGATATACTGCATACCTTTTTTCGCAGCTTTCATGAGGATTTGACAGGCAAGTACCTTGGCCTCTGGCGTCAGGGTTGGTAATTGTTTCTCCTCCTTTTTCCCGGATGCTGAATTTGAAAAAAATGTCGCAATTTTGGCAGGTGTTATATTCTAAGGTTAATCTATGAACAAACTCGTCAAACAGTTTTTTTACCATTAGCCACTAAAATGCAGTCTGCCATGTGTGCAATCGACATAAGAAACGATTTACTTATCTGAAGTGTCACTCTGTGAACATTAGTTGATGGCCTCAACCCCGAAGGCGGGTTTCCAAAAACACAACCATAATACAAGCCGGGAGCAACAGCGTACAGGATGGTCTTCCCTTCATCGCCTGCCTGTCTTACTTGGGCTGTCACAGTGTGCCAGGTATGAAGCAAGAGTTTTTTAACCACTGGGTAGATGATCGGTCTAATTTTCATTGAAGCTTCCACCTAGTCTAGTTCCTGGGTGATTGCTTTAATCCTTTCTCTGGTCCACCAACATGAGCACAATTAATCCACCTATAGCTAACATGCAGTCTCTTATACAACTGGTAATGGAGCTCAACTTCGCACATTTTATAAAGTGTTGGCGGCGATATTGAAAAGTTAGAAAGTTTACATGGCAGACGTTTTTTCCAAGCCCCAACGGTGGAGCATCCTATACATCCCAATGTACTCAAGTATAATCAAGAGAGTTTTTATCTTGGAAATTTTAAATAACAAAAAACGAGGAATTTTTACTTTATCGTGGGTCGTAACGGAGCTAGAGTCAAAAAGTGGGAAGGTACTGTTCATTGCCTTTTGTTCGTCATTGGTGGTAATAGGTCTTGGCTGATCCTCCCGAGGAAGTAAAAACTTACCGTCCTATTTGGCATTATAGCAATTTCTCGTCGCCGTACATTCGTCATAACTGGCCATTAGAACTACTTTCCCGCTTGAAACACTGTAGACTATATGTAGGTCGACTATAAAGCAACAGCCCATTGACTTCCTATGAATGAGATGAAGTCTGGCTCCTACCATTTTCGAGGTCTGCGCACACTTTCAGTTCGGAATGATCAACTTCCCTGCCTGTGGCGGTCCCAGGTATCATGGATGTTCCTCCAACGGCCCAAATAAAGCCACCTCGCGGCAAGAATTAGGGGCAATAACATAGACTCAAATGGTTTTTGATTCGTTGAGGAGTAGACGGTGATATGGTTATCCCAGGCATTTCATCGAGAGAAGCAGACGTTGGGCGCCCAGACAACGGCCAAATGAACAGCAACCTGAAGTCTGGAGGGCCATTCCTTACGTTAAAGGGGTCTCTGAAGCGGTCTCGCGACTGTTACAACCCACCAGAGTAGGCATAGCCCATCGACCACAAGCAACAATTCGACGTCGCCTGATGCAACCTAAAGACCCATTACCACCCGCTGAAACCTTAGCAGTCATCTGCAAAATAAATTGCAATGAGGGCGACCGCAAATATGTGGGCGAAACTGGGCGGAAATTGCAAACTCGCCTACAAGAACATAAATCGGCCACTCGGAGGTTAGACCCTAACTCTCAACTAGCAACACACGTTGGAGAAACGGGGCATACTTTTGACCTCCAGAGGGCTACCATCTTAGGCCGAGGCAACACAAAAACAGAACGGCTAGCTCTCGAAGCGTGGTTCTCCGATGCCCACTCTATCAACAGGCATATGGACCTTCCTGCAGCTTACAAAGCCTTACGTCATCACAATCGCAGAGCTCAGGACCAAACAAACACACCTGACTTAAGAAGGCAGCACGGAGATAGCCCGACGCTGAGCTTACTCGGTGGGGAAGAACAAGAACCGCCAGACCGACCGCCCGACTAAAGTCCAATCAGCTCCCCTCGACGGAGTGGTGACTCATAAAGCGCACAGGCAAAAACGCCCGTCAACCGTCTCCTGAGAGGCCGACGCAGCGGGAGGAGAGGAAAAAAAATCGATCAGCATGAGGCCGGCCAACACAACTCGCCACTTTAAACTAAATTTCTGATCGATTAGGTGCAGTTTACGCTTTGCCAATGAAGAGCCGACCCAGCTCTTTGAAACGTCAGCAGTTAAATAAACCTGTTCCGGAGAGCCAATTTTCTTCTTCTAATAATCTTCCCGGATCTCTAAACTTTTCCAATCTGGTGATATGACCAATGTACGCATCAATTCTGTCCGGACGTGCATTTAGAAGAAAAATCCCTTCCGACTAAGAAGTTCCGTTTCAAAACTTTTCTCCAGGGTTCCTTTATAATTGCTGGCACTTGCAGTGGTTTCGACAGAGACCTTTGCCTAATTAGCGTATCTTGAAAGAACTTTAAACAAAAGACTCTAGTACTAGAACTTCTTTCATAAACATTAAAATCTACATTCGGAGAATTCAGAACTCACCGTCTCGTTCCGTGGTTTTCCCCTTTTTTGGGCGAGTGGTCTGCTGTTTTTTCGCACTTTTTTGTGAATCTTCCTGAGAAGGGATTTGTGCTGGGATGCCTTCCGAAACGCCAGTCACGATTGTCAAAAGTCTCTGAATGTGTCCGGCTGAACTCATTTGCTGGGATGGTTGGAAATAAGAAATCAGTTAAAAAGCGTAATTTTATGAACGCCATCTTTGACCACACTGATATCTAATTCACTTTTAAGCATTCCAATTTTTGGTCTGTAACTAATAACCTTGACAAACCCGATACACTTGATGTCGTGGATATTTACTTCAGCATCTACAAAAATCAACTGAACACGTTTGAGCACCGTTTTGTCCCTTATAGCCAGATATTTTATAAATAAAACGGGAATATTAATTGCTACGTTTCACGTATATTGTAATACACAAAAATGACTTCCCTGGGATTTCTCAAGGCCTGAGGTCTGTCTAGAGAAACAAACGAAGTCATTTTCATGGTGTTGCTTCGGAACAAAACAGCTAACGCAGGTCTTACTTGTTCATGGACCCCGCACTTCGTTAGGCCTAATTAACTGGATCAGAGAGGGAAGCTAATACGTAGAGATGATGACTCGAAACAAACGCAGCTTTATAACCGACTTCAAAAATTGAAAATCATGCTGCGTACAGCCAGACATTTGAGGGAAACCCATAAATTTTTAAATATTATAGCTGTTTATTCCCCCTAGAAAAACTTAAATTCTGTTGCTTATATTTTCGATAAACTTGAAGCACTGACAAAGAAAAACCAGCTGGATTATTTAGCAACAAAACAAAGACTTCAGCAAAACTAATGCATTATATAAACAAGACTTGCCACATTCAACGACTGAATTCAGAGACAATTAACTTTTATTTTGCGAATATTTTAGGATAAGAGAGTAAAGTCAGCAACGAATTCCTCTCATTTATTAATTCTCTACCTTAAATGGATCGCTTAGTTGCATAAATAATTGCCACTGTATTGATACCAGGACAATAAAGAGGCTAATGTGTACAGTTTTCCACTTTCTATGCATGATATATTCGGCGTGCGGTGTAATCAGAATGCAAAATTGTGATTATACACTGGACGGCTGCTGAAAATTCGGACTGGTCACTTACATCCATCCGGTGATAAAAGTTTTCTGGTCTTACGAGCTCGCTTTCTTCAACATTTTAAATCACGAAAAGTCAGCTGTTCCCCAGGCATGAAGGCACATGCCTAGCGCTAAAGTTCTTTTAATGATGGTATAAAGGCTATCAAGTATTTCAAACGAGTTTTTTCCGATTTTTTTGCGACAAACATTTTTCCATCTCAGGTGTATGCCTATAAGACACTAAAACGCTTGATTACTGTTTTATGGTTTGGAGGTCCCCAGCTTTTTTTCTGTTCATATTCTTAAAAATGTCAGCTACTGAAGTAATTTAGTTTTTTGACACCAACGGTTGTAGCTGTCACATTTTCCAGAAAGAAAACAACTTCTTATGATAGTATGTTTTCATCGGGTAAGCAGAAAACCATATAGGTGGGCCTTTTGTTTGCGAAATAAGTTGGAACGACAGGAAATTTTATAATTTTTTCAGTGTCTATTTCGCCTGGGTTTAGAGCGATGTTTCAAAGCATTCGTTGTCGAGGTCTTTGATGGGCCAAATCTTCTCTGAGGGAAATAAATTCAAGGCCGCCAAAATGTAAAAAACGCCGTGCACTAGAAAAGTCGTGTGAATGCTTTGATGGACTTTGTATTGACTGCATAGTTGGACTTTGCGAATCCCTGGCCAGTGTAGAGAGAGCTTCTAACCTTTGGCAACATTTGACTTCCTGTCAGCTTTGGCACTGGTGAATGGCATATTTTTAAGACTGAAGTATTTTGGACCAAGAGAGAAACCGAACCTCCTAAGGCCTCAATAAGTTACTCAAAGACTTATTCCTGTATGCCGTCATTTTTAAAGTTCATGCTTTCAGCGTCATGTCTCGCTTAATGCATCACGCAAATTTTGCAACTTCTCTTTGCTAGAGCTCTATCTTGGTCGTGGGAGATCTATACCACGACCTGTCGGTGAGCGCCCCTCAATTTAACCGATGGGACAAAGAGCCCGTTTCTCGGTGGTTCGAGACGTTATACTTCCGTTCCGTAAAAACGATCGGCGAGCGTCCCCCTACCAAGCTGTCATAATATACTGTTCCATTAATCTTATAAAGTAAAGTTCACTCGCTAAGAAATTAAAATGTCTTTAAGAACAGGAAATGCCTTATCAAATTAAAAAATTCGTCAGCACCAGATAAGGCAAAATACAACTTAGGGATAATTTTGCATTGCAATATAAAGATCATAATATATTCAATTTATAAGGAAGGCTTAAAAACAATTTCTCAATTGCTATCGTACTTAGTCAAATGTATATGACAAACAAAAACATTTTAAAAACTTATCATCAGATTAAACCGATTTTTTAAATGGGAGTTAGATTTAACTACTAGCAATGTTTTCTTGTTTGTCAGAAAAAAGTATGGAACTTTACTGGTCACTTTTTGATAAAAAGGCCGTCTAATTCCGCAGGGCTATGCGCATCACGGTGAATATATTGAAAAGGACAAAAAGCATAACTATCAGGATATTAGACTTATCTAAACTAAATAAGTTAACTTTTGTCAAAAGACCACTTTTAGGCTACTAAACAGAAAGAGTGACGTGCTTTATATTCAGGAACACACAGTGCTGTTATTTATTATAAACAAAAACGTCCAGGGTGTATAACATATATTTTGAAACATTTACTTTACCAAAGTCTAATTATTAAGTCATTTTCGACTGTGAAAAGTTTTTAATTGCTGTAAATAAATCAAAATACAAAATTACAGAATTCTTTAAAGTGTGCGCATGACAAAGTTAATAAAACGCGCTTCAAACTAATACCTCTCTAGATTACTCATGAAACGACTTGTATTAAGTGTCCCAGATAGTAACTTTTAGCATGAATCAGGAAGTTTTGATGACGGCTCGGAGTTAAGTCGATAATACTTTATGAGTCAGGTTCTGGCTTAAAATTCTGATGAACATTTACTGATGGCTCGTCTGCAGTCCAACAAAAGGGCAACTAACTTTGTCTTTAAATGATTCGATATGATTAACACTTGATTTCTTTTATATAAACTTTAGATACTGTTACTACGTAGGTAAGACCTCAAAGCGTTTCTGAGCAAATGGGAGGTAACGGTATATAACAGGCATATTAAGGACCTTTGCCAATATTTTATACCTGAACTTTCGTTCTAAGTGTAAACAAACACGTCAAGAAAATCATTTAAATTACTTGCAATATTTCGGCGTCCTCTAGTAAGTTAGCGGTTGCACTCAAAGCGCTCAAATGCAATTCGGTAGAATCCGGATTAGACAAAATCCCGAGCAGTATTGGAAGAATTTTTATCTCTTCGGCCATTTCTCGTAATTTTTCTATAAAAGGCCGCCAAAGAAATAAGCGTTTTGGTTACGTTAAATCAGTGCTTCGCTCTTAAAATTTCGAATTCTAGAATTACCCAAAGCTTAAATCTTGCTCTCTATCCAAAGCTGAAAATATTTTAATTAGGGCCAAATCACTCATTTCAAAAACGGTTTTCCCAATGCGGACGTTGACATCCCTACTTAATATACTTTTTTGCTAACTCAAAGACTAAAGATTAAAAACAAAGAGGTGACTTTCCTTACAGTACTTACAGCACTTACAGTGCTGGTGACGGTGTTTCGTCATTAAACACTGACGACTCCATGGTTGCGTGCATTTGGAACCATACTGGTTTTTTTGGGAACACGCATGCGTATTTTATTATAATAATATGAATAATCGCTAACAATATATATATATATATATACATATACATATTTAATAATTATTCATTAAGAATTGCATTAAACAAACACGTCTATTCGAAGTGTCTCAGACGTCTGGCTAATACACGTTGCAGTCGTTAGTGGAAGACTTAACTTAAGTTTGTAAAATTTCGGCAGTCACAAGAGTAATTCAGAAATTGTGTAATTTAAGACTTGATTTCTAGGATGGACTTTAGCCAGGTCAACGTTAGTTTGACAAATCATCTCAAAAATAGGCTCAATAAATACTTACTGTCGAGAAAAGCTTGAGACGAAGCCTCTAAAGCCAACTTTTGAAGCGTTGGAAATTCTGAATTGATGAGACCAACGACCGCAATGAGGGAGTTATTGTCAAGCAATTTATGGCGTATGTCAAAGTCCTAGCAGCTGAAATATGACTATTAAGATTACCCGTAGCATTTGAACCAAAACTTCCAACGCATTCTTTTTTATGTCCGGATCTTCCGAAGATAAGAATCCGGTGACCAGTTCTAAGCCTCCGTTCTCAAAAATTTGGAGGATTGAGGCGTAATTTTTGCACATATTCGAAAGAAACTGGAGACCAAATTCGTGTGTTGTAGAAAATTCTAACGAGTTATCAAGTTGATGAAATTACCATCCTGGTCAAAAACCTTCAAAATTGTCTTAATCAAATTCGGAATTTTTTGAAATGTCGTTTGTCCGATTGTTAACTCCGACAGTTTTTCAAATACCATTATCGTGTTACGTTTCACAGTTTTATTTTCACTTAAGAGAAGAGGCAAGGCCGCTTCAGTTTGCAAGTGGTCTAAAACAAGTCTTTTGTTTTCATCAGCTTTTTAAATTAGTTTTAGAAATCCCATACCTTTCGCCGCAAATCTAAAAATGGATTCTGTTGCCCTTATTTGAATTTCGTCTTCGGTGCTTTGGAGCATGAGTATCGCACTCTTGAGTTGGTGGATTTCTAAAATCAGCGGATCAAACTAAAAATAAGCATACGAAATTTAAATTACGTTATCTTCCTGGGGCTTCTCGACCACTTTAGTTCGCCTAACGGATGCCATCCCCACTTTTTAAGTACGTACCACTGCAAGCTCTATAGTGTCAGTAAACAAAGTTTTTCAAGGTCGAAACCCATAGCAAGCTTAAAGTGGTTCGAGCTGCTGCACCAGTCTTAAGTTTGCTCAAGATGAAGATGTTGTAATAAATGTTGGTTTGTCGTTTATTTTGGAGCCTACATGAAGATGGCTCCTGCACAGACCGAGGTCCAAACTAAGACCTGGGTGCACCCAACAAATACTTACAATGTGTTTGGACGGCATTGAAACAATGGGCAATAATATTGGCGAGGGTCCGA
Organism: Spirometra erinaceieuropaei; assembly: GCA_902702965.1. Lineage (NCBI taxonomy): Eukaryota > Metazoa > Platyhelminthes > Cestoda > Diphyllobothriidea > Diphyllobothriidae > Spirometra > Spirometra erinaceieuropaei. Next base: position 1,424,409 of record CACRXP010000013.1, read on the forward strand.
ATAACAATAATCCTAAAAGCAGTCAGTAAAGTAGGGAAGAGTGGAAGCTTTTCGTTTTATGCAATAAGACTGACAAGAAGAAACCATCCTCTGACTCATAGGCCAAACCGCGTAAGTATTGTTCAAACATTTCGAATACGGCCGTAATATATCGCTGACTCATTTCTGACGATACCTCTTAATAAGAAGTAGAATCAGTCGCGGGAACAAGAGCTTTCTTCGTCTTACGTTTCGGATTCACGTTCGATTATATCATCAGAGACAGTGACACATAGGGGATATTCGCGCACAGGTAGTTGCAATAATAATAGAATGCAGTTGATATGCCACTGCATACCTATGACAATTAACCGCCCTCCCCCTCATCGAGGATTATTCCTCATTGATGCGCTAAATGCTTGATGGCCGGCATGTAGGTTGTTTATTGCAAGTGACGGCAATCAGACGTCAATGCCATCTACCAGATCTCAATAAATGTATCGTCATAAAGGGTATGCTTAAGTCTGCTTCGGACACACAAAAGAACAGAAAAATTCATGAAATGGAATTGTTCCAGTAATACTTCAAATCCAAATACAAGAGAACGAAGACAGCATCTTATTTAAAGCCTTTAGAAGAAGACGAATTTAACATTCAAAGGATGTGTTTAGCCAACACAGACCACCAAATATTGTTCTCTAAAATGAGGAACAAGAGCTGCTACCGCTGAGGAGGAAGCCAATGCTCCGAAACGCCCGCCCAACAACTTTTTTCAGTGGGATTTTTCACCGCCCGAACGGGGGGAGTGGAGGGAGCTCAAGGCAGAATTCCTCAGAAGATCCAATGCCGGCGAGAACAATCTAAGAAAATTGGATCGGAATATCGTTAATGTTCGGAGCTCATTCCCCTGAGGACAGCCAAAAACACTGATTATAGTGGACAACCAGATTATGTAAAAAACTTTCCTATCTGCCCAATTAGCAACTGAGAATGAAGGCCGAGAGTGTGACGTCCAGTTCATTTAAACAGCAACAGATCCCGAAAGGGAATATGGACTCAGTAAACCGCACGAAGGATCCAGTAGCCTCGATTCAAAAATCGCTAGGAAGTCTTCCAAATTAAACTTCGTCTTTTTATATACGAATGCGCAGAGTTTGTTTAAGAAAAATGACCTGAAGGCGTATGTATCAGATATGCAGCCGGATGTTATTTCTATCACAGAGAATTGGTTACAGGCTGAAGCCTTGGATGCTGAAATCGCTCTCGGTGAATACTTAATTCTTCGTCGAGATAGGCTGCATAAAAAGAAGGAGGACCAGCGGTCTGCGTCAAGAGAGGAATTATTGCCTCAGGAGACAAAGCTGATCGGTCTCACTTACAGTATGCAGTTCAGGACTGGCGACCGTGACTCAAGAAGAATTATCGACTTTTGGAAAGAGTACAGGCGATGGCTGCAAAGGTTGTTAAGAATCTTGATCATCTGCCATATGAAGCAGGACTGGTTAAACTGAATCTGTTTCCGTGCAGTTACAAGCAACTGCACATTCAAAGCTACCGACGTTTCAGGGCTGTAGGTGTGCCCTAGAATTTGGGGGCTTGTTTAAACTGGCTGAGACAGACCGCCTGCGTTGTCATCCATAAAAACTGCACAGGAAGCTGACCCATACGGACGTCTGACAAAAGTCCTTCTCGCAGAGAGTCATGGGACTTGGAAACGAATACCTATGCGGTGGTTTTTTGAGACTGTTGAATCCTTTAAATAGAGACTAGACGCTCATTAGTTGAGAAAGTCCTGTACATTTAATCACGATTTCGTTTTCTGTTTATTCAGTTCATTTCGTAAGGACAATAGGCAAAGTCTTTAAAACCCCTATTGATCACATGTCAGCCCATTAGGTACAACCGCACACGAGCAATGAAAACATTCGCTGTTAAAACAGCACTTGATTCATTTAAGTAGCATTGTTTCAGATAAATATTTCCATTTGCGTGAAAAATTCAGAATGAAGATTCAGCCTGGACATTGTTGTCCGTAGCTTCATCGAATGATCACGAAGATTAAATAACAAATGCCACTGAAGGATGTGCTAAAAGTAAAGTCCATGCTCAAGACCATGTATCATCTTGTAGATGAGGACAAGATCGCCTCTTTGTTGCCTTTAACACAGAGGGGGTAAATTAAGGCAATTTGGTGTCCCTATGTAGGATTGGTTTTGTAAACCGTTTATCAGCTTTGTTGCACGCCTTGTACCCGTTTAAGGCCTGCTTGGTCCTTTACTACCCATGGCCGCCATGCTTGTTTGCTATATTTTAGGTAGGGCCGAACAAAAGTGCCGTTAACTCTCCCAAAAGGGTCTCGGTCAAAGTTTACGAAAGCCCTTTTGATTGCATGCAGCACTCCCGTGACGTTTTTTGCAGCCTTGTGGCACTGCAGTGTTGGTTTCAGGTTGTTCTGTATCCAAACCCCGAGATCCCTCTGTGAAGATTCTGCAGGGAGCCTTATATCTTTCGAGTGATATGTCCTCAGGCTCTCATTTGAATGAGAGTTGGTTGGACGCAGATGAAACACGGCACACTTCTGCACATTGAAATCTAGAAGCCATTTCTCCGACCACGGTTTCAGTCGATGCAGATTGTTTTGGGGGGTTCTCTGGTCGTAAGGACTCTTACTAACTTGCCAAAGCTTAAGGTCATCGCAAACATTATTTTACCGCAGTCGAGTCCCTGTAGGTTGTCATTAACATAAAGGATGAAGAGTGTAGCGGCTAAGCCGTGATGGTGTACGCTCAGTACGCCACAACATCAGGCAATATCCCAAGTTGCTAGAAGCAGGACACCAGTTGAAGAGGAAAATGATTTATTTGTTCTGTGCTGAATAAGGAAGGGAAGGTGGCAACCGGACGAGGCTGCGTCCGGCGCCGCGGAGGCGGCGTCCGCGAGAGGGACGAGCCGTGTGTCGCCGAAGGTCGCCGCTGCAAAAGTGTTGTGGCCTTCTTGCCTCTGTGCTGTCTGTTCCAAATCACGTCCGCAGGGGCGGCGACCCGTATGTGCACTTGTGACCAATCAGCGATAGAAAGTTGCGTTGATTGGCTCCAAGCCCGTGCGAAGGTGGTGGCAAATTATCGACCAAGAGTGTGGCATGGACGGGAGTGCAAATCGAGGGTAAGCGAGCGCAGCCGTGGCGCGTAAACAGTAGAACGAAGGGACAGAGAAAAGGCTGCTAGCGAGAGGCGTGACGTAGCCATGATGGCTGTCCACAAGAGCAATGGCCCCAGAACTGAGCTCTAAGGCAGACTACTGGTCACTTTCACCCTGTCTGACGCCCTTATCCAGTTCAGATGATCTCTGCGGATACCGATGGCGCTCAATTTGTGAAGAAGACTTTGGTGCGGACCAGTATCAATAGGTTTGCAAAAATCGACATACACGACATCGACCTGAAAACCCTCTTCTAGAGCCCTGATCCAGATCTCCAGACAAGCTAGCAGATTTGAGAGGCTGGAACGTCCTCTCCGGAAGCCATGTTGAAAATTCTGTAAGATGCTATTTTCTTCACAATATTGCTGGATTGCACTCCTTACTAGAGCTTCCATCGTTTTTCAAGGGAGATAAGTTAAGCCTATAGGCCTGAAGCTGCTTGTTGCCCTCCTGCTTCCTCCCTTATGTAGGGAAACGAGGTTGGCTGTCTTTCACTGTGAGGGCAGCCTTCCGGTTCACATTGATATCTTAAAGTCGAAGGAGGCTTTGGCAGCTTTGTTTCTACCCCTTTAAGTATCAGTCCAGAAATCCCGTCTTGGGACAAGCAATGGATTCTGCTACCAGTCGGCGCTCGAAAGAAGTTATAGCAACCCGTATTTGTTTGCGGTATTCATTGCGCTGTTTCTTATATTTGACGAATGACCTTGGAAATCGAAGTTGCAAATACTTTTTCCATAGTCTCTGTTTCTTCTTCGTGGTCTTTTTTGTCGTCAAACTGACCCACGGCGATCGCGCACATGATCTTATTATTTTTATTGGACAATGGGGAGCAATTAGACGCTCTATAATCCCGCGAAAGTACTGCCAGAATTCTTCTAAATCTTCCATGTTGACTAACCAGGTTCCCTTTAAAAGAGTACGTCTCATTGCTTTAAAGCCACCCCTCCAAATATTTCTGCCCCTCTTGATTCTTGTTTGTTGGTTCGATTGGAGAGAGCATACTCAGGTAAAAGCAATGTGATCGTATAAACCGAGTGAAAGTAGTGGATTCACTTCCCTTATGGCCTCTTCTTTACTGAATGAACGAGATTTAAACAGTTAGATCGTTGTCCTTCTCTCAGTCTTGTTCCGAATTTTATGTGTTGCATGAGGTATTCATCCAGAGTTATTTTAAGTAGCTTGTGGTCAACTGACGTGGACGGCGCGTTTGTTAGGGGAATGTTCCAGTCTATTCATGGAGCTGTAAAGTCGCCCAGAAATAGTAAGTTCTCCTGCTTATATAACAACTTCAGTGCACTAAGTAATTCCACATCGGCGATTTCATTCTAGTTGGGAGGCCGATAGACAACAGGCAGGTTCAGTGTCGGTAATTGTTTGATACATATCTTGTATGGAATTATTTCAACATTTCGCGACGCCCCGTCCGTCTCGCTGACGGCACGGAATTTCATTTGCCACATTAATCGCTGTGCCTCCTCCTCAACGCTGAAATCTGTAACAGCGGAACAGTTGGAAGCCTTCAATACTGACTTCACTACTACTTATTTCCTCAGTCAACCATGTCTCTGTTAGGACAACTGTGTGAGGCTTCTGTTCAGCGACAAGTAATTTGAGTTCATCTAGTCTGTTGAGGAGATTCTGACAGTTGGTGAACTAGTTTTATAGACAGCGGCCGCTGGTGCTAGCAGCCCCAGAAGTTGGCACCTTTGCATCGGTTAGGCTGTCAGAATGACGGCCTTCGGCCAGAGAAATGTCCTTCTGACCTGAATTATTTGTCCGTTCTTGATTTGTAGGTGTTTCGCCGCTGCTTCTCCGCTTTTCCAGCTCCGTCATCAGCTCTCTCATTTTCATTCGCTTTTTGGCTCATAATCCAGCTGAAAAAAACTTCAGGATGCTGACCCCGTAGAGATGATTTTCTCTGTAACAGGAGCTGGGCCTGTGCTTCAGCCTCTTAAATGACTTTTAGGGGTCGAGGCCGGGAAGTGGAACCGGATGCTGACTGAGTCTTCCCTATTCGAAATGATTTGAGAACATTAAGTGACTAAACGCCTCTTAACAAATCTTTCGCATACACTTGAAGAAGCTCTAAGCCATGCTTAACTCTCTCCTTTGGAATTGTTATCAGCGACAGTTTGCACCTGGCTCAAACATACCGATAAGTTTTAAATTTCCAAAGTTACTTACAATCGCCTCTATTGCCGTTTGCCGATAGGAATACAAAGCTCAAGGGCGTATGCCTCATTTCTTCAATAAACTGGCTTAAACTGACTTGGGCCTCCCTAATCGCCTGGTTCGAATGGAATTCCTATAATAGCACTTCGAGAACTTGCTAATAAACTCTGTGAGCCATTGTCTACAATATTTCAAAAGTCATTTTAAGAAGTCGAACTCCTGGAAGACTGGAGATGCGCATTCGCCACCCCGTTCCATAATGAGGGTTAACGACTTGACTGCAAAAATTATGGACCTGACATTTTTTGGTGCGTTGCGTGTAAAATAACGGAGCACATTATCAAAAGACATCTGACGAAATACCTGGCAAAAACACAACATCCTGTGATGCCAAAATTGGCTTTCGTCCAGAAGATTTTTGCACCACGAGTATTATCTACTCGCAAGAGAAACGCATGTGGGCCACAGATAGGGGTTCTCCAGTAGATGTCCTATTTTGGCTTCATTAGTCCCATAGACAGCCTGATTTATAGACTTCTTTTATAAAAGCTTCCTGAAAGTAGCTAAAGGCTGCATCGTATGTCTGTAATTTCCATTCTCGAGAAATGTTACCCATTTTTTTTGGTTTGATGAACGAGGCTAGTCTTTAAAAAATTGAAAATGTCCAAAGACTTTTTTATAAAAAAAAACTTTTCGATAGGGTATATCCCAATATCTCCTAGTCAGCTAGATGCCAGCTAATTAACCTAAACGCTTTATATATTCGAAGACTAGAAGCAGGCTTCTGCCTCCTCTTTCCTATTCATAATCGTTCAGATCTTTCTCGAACTTCAGCACTTACCCCTAGTAGTCGCCCATACAATCTTCGTAACTCATTCTTGATTATACCTCCTCCAGCTTCCTCCACAGCTTATCGCTCTCTTTTTTTCGCTTCCAGATATACTTTCCTCTGGAATAACCTTCCAATAAATATAAGATCTTCAGATGATCTACACACATTTAGAAGAAGGCTAAGCCTTTATCTAAATACTGACTCAATTAAACTTTTATTTTCCTCATCCTTCCCGGACAACTTTCTCTATGACACTGAGAAAGGGCCACCAGGAATTTAGGACGCCACCATTAACTTTCCGTATCTGCTCACATTTCCTTCTTTGTGAGTCGTATCGCTTCCTAAGATCCCTCACCAGAAATTTTAATTTTTCCAATTTTTCAGTTTATGCATCGTGCCCTCACAGAATGCGCTCCATCGACACTCTTGGCGAAGCCTTCTGTATTCTCTATATACTAGTAGTCTGGTCGCCTCTCCGTTGTCCCCTCCTCGGATGGACTCGGCTGAATGTAACCGACCGCATCTGAGTTCCTATCGCCTCAAGACTGGTTTTCAGTTCGCCACTCCGACATGAATGGACTCATCCAGCATATGAATTCTGCCTTGATGATACCCGTTTCGGACCTTTTATGCAAGGCCACATACGGGCCAGTCCTGCCTGACTCGCCTACTTACCCCTTCATGAAATGCGTTATACAATACCATGTACAGCGACTATTTTCGTAGTTCTTGATGTTATCGTCCGCATTTCGAACTCAAGCGGTCTGTCGACGCTCACGGCGGAAGCCCCTGTATTCGCCGTCGACTGGTAGTTTGGTCGTACCTCCCTTTCCCACTCCTCGGCTCGGCTCGAAGCGGACTGTGACCAATCGCGTCTGGGTTCCTTTAGTCTGGCCTCTTTGACGTGAATGGTCTCATCCGGCGTATCAATCCTGCCCTGACGATATCCGTTCTGAATCCTGTATACAATACCACATCCTCTTATTTGGGCACTCGCACACAACGAGTTAAGATTTCCAATATAATCTCCAACCCCACACGTGTGAGGAGTGGAGTTCAGTTCAGTTCAGTTCAGTTTATTGAGGGAAATAGGCGTAAGCCTTTGAGTACCCTATTTGCAACGTAAAAAATGTGTGGTGTACAGATAGATGTTCTGGGCTGAAATAGTTCGAACACGCCCATAATGGTGGGACAAAATGAGAAGGCGTTACAGGGGGTGAGCTCGACTTTTCATCGCTCTTGGTCATTTCGGAACATAAATATGTCCAGATTCTTCTTAAAACTTTGTATAGATGGTGACATCACAACATCTGCGGGAAGCTCATTCCACGGTTTGACCACCCGAACCGAGAAGGAGAACTTCCGCACATCCAGCCGTGCCTGCTGAGTGCGTAGTTTTAAGGGGTGACCTCGGAGGTTGGTCGTGGTAGCAAATTCAAAAAAGTCCTCGAAGGCCAGACTGCAATCCAACCCCTTTACAATACGGAAGGCTTGCAAGAGATCTCCGCGAAGTTGCCTGTAACTCAAAGGAAAGAGGTTCAGATTTACTAGGCGGGTCGCATAAGGAAAGGAGCTTTGACCCCTGACCATCTTCGTGGCTCTCCTCTGGACTCTTTCGAGGCAGTTTTGATCCACAACAGCCCACGGCAGGTTTCTTAGGCCGTCCGCCAACTTCGTTGCTCTGCGTTCACCTGTTCTACTTGGTCAGTATACTTCCTCATCCATGGGTAGCTGCTGGCATTCCATATTCCAGGTGGGTATTACAAAGACGCCGAAAATTCTTTCGAAGCGTTCTTGAGGAAGTATTTTAAATACCCGTCTGATCCAGTATAAGGTACTATTTGCTTTCTAGATCGTATTTCACAGTATTCTGATGATATTGGATTTGTGGTCGTCCGTAACCCCAGATCCCCGTGTCTTTCTGCAGTTTCTAATGTCGGCCATGAAATAACTGTGCCTTAAGTCATTAAGGATCTGGGTCCATCGTACTCCAAGTATCTTAATCTTTCGAAGATTTGTGCCCCGACAGTCTCCAAAGCCCGCAAAACGGCCGGGTTTATCCACCGAAATTTCGCAACCAGCGAAATAAGAATGCACTTTTACAGAATGTACGTAAGAACGGGCCTGAAATACGGTTCCTTTTTATTTAGTCTCATGTGTGATGCTGAGCGCAAGAAAGTAGACTCCATCTAACATCTCTTATAAAAGAGAGTTTTGTCGTTTGACCACCAATACCTAACCCACCAGGGACGTTGCGAGTTCGCAGGCTTTGATCTCTTCTGATTTAGTTGGCTACAGAACGGACTGTTTTTACTCTTTTAGCTTTTAAACAGTCGTAGTTTTGACCCACTTGCTACTTTAAGATCTCTCGACCACCCCCGACATAAAAGTCACCTTGAGGTCTTTTTATTTCTTCCGGTGGCACGTTCCGTCAACCATCGTCGTTTTTTCTGTGAACGCAATTGCAATTTGGAACAAATTACCCAGGAGTGCAAAAATTCTCCAGAATTATTTTTTGTTTCAGAAAACGCTTACTCGTTTTTTGCAGTCAGAAAATTTCCCATATGTTTTTGGTGTCTATCCCACAGACTTAATCTAACGTAGTGATTGAGTTCGTGGTCTCTCATCCCCTGGCCCGCCTATCCACGGAGAATTTCTTGGGCCGCCAGCGAACAACGGTTTTTCAATGCCTCTGTTTGGTGTAGTACCAACTGCATGTGGAGGAATTGGGAGTGAAAATATCCGCAGCAGCGTAACCTATCCCTTTCTGGACTGACATCATTTCATGAGCAACAGTTTTTTCTCTCGAACCATCCAAACTACAAAAATACTATCCTCAGTATTTAATCACAGGGAGTTTTTTTAGTATTGGCCCGATCCATGCTTTATTTTTCTTTGACAGTGCTTGTAATCTGGCACGAATACCATCATTATTATATTCCCTATCTGATAGACAAGTATACTGCAGTCCTCTCTGAACACTCCGGGTTGTCCGTGACCAAGGTTGTTCACTGAGACCGGAGGACGTCTTCGAGTTTGTCATAAAAGGGGAGTACGCGGCCATCCCTACAAAGTCAAGAACGAAAGCACGCAACTCGTTCGTAGGAGATTCTCCTTCAGAAGACGGGTTGTCCGACCATGCAACTCACTACCAAGTGAGATGGTGGCGGCCGAAACAGTTTGTCTACTTAAAAGAAAACTTGCTCGCGTAATTTTTGACAAAGATCGACTTTAACTATAAGACCTCTTACAGCCAACTTTGTTATACACGATTTTTCCGTACTGACTCAGTGAACAGATGCGCTTCCTTATTATTAACTATCTGGACCCCGCCACACGTTGCTGTGGCGCAATATGATGCATTGGGAACTAAGGCAAAGAGGAAGTGGCATGTTCCCAACTGAGAAAAATGTAAGGCCATCAGTTAGTGGTATGTATTGCGTGCGAAAATCCAGGATTTTCCTTCCAGCCGCTGTCGAACGCAGCGCAATTGTTTGCTGCACCCAGTCGCGCTCGAGAATTCCGGAGTAAGTGATGACGGCGGGCATTTATTTTGCCCACTGGTGTCGATCGAGGAATTACAGGCAGTGCGGGCCTGAAGTCTCCTGCAAGCAGTAGCAGTGCATCGGAAATGGTCTGCTGTTTCCTCGCAAACCCAGCAGTGTTCGGTCAAGGGCCTCGAACCCTTTTTGTGCCATTGTGCATTCATCCTAAACAATAAATTTGCATTTTTGCAGTACTTTTCCCATGCCGGATGCCTTGGAAATGTTACACGCGAGAGTTTCAATGAATTGCACGTTCAAAGGCAGTTTCGAAGCTGGATGAACGGCTTTTCTGCCAGGTAGTAGAGTTGCAGCTATTCCGGAGATGCAAGTGCTAGGGCTATGTCATTTATTGGATTGAATTGCCGTCAGAATCGGTCGTAGTAGGAAGGTTTTGCTAGTCCCTCCTGGCGCATCTAGGAAAAAGATTCCTCCAACCCCGTTATTGACATTCCGCATTATTTGCTCGTAAATGTCATTCTGCCCCAGTCTTAGCCTAGGAATGTTTGATTGCAAGCATGACAGAAGTTGAGCCGTGTTTTATTTTTGCTCGTGGCGCCAATCCACATCTAACGAAGCAGCAGCAGATTGGGTTTGCAGTGACATTCCCAGTTGATTAAAAAGTTTGTTCGCGATTTCTACGTACATATTAACGCCTCGCTGTAGATTCCTGCTGTGCAAGCTACATGTGAATTTGCCTTACATAGTTCACGGAAGATATCTTTAGCCATGCGCGATTTACATTTCTCCCGTAATACTGTTGGAGATGAAGGAGAGAATGCGGTCAATATGACTGCAAACAATTCATGAATTTAATGTTGATGGGACGTGTTGAAGGCGTCATTAATACATGCGTCCCACTGTTGATCGTTCTCCAGTAACTGAAGAGCCTGACACGCACTGCTGAAAGTGGCTTGCGTAACGCCGTTGACCGATTTCAATTGCTGGAAAGTCGTTGGACCGGGCTCATTCACCGACAACATGCGAAGTAAGATTAAGATGCACGGGGTGCAGTCTGCCTATCGCAGTTCCTTGAGTATGCTGAGGTGTCCGTTCACTCGCTCTCCTCGTTTGCGTCGTTCGGATGAATTTCTACACACATTCCTTGTGTAGTGCGTAGGCACTTCCGAATACGGCAGTGTTCTCGAAAGCGCATTTGTTTGGCTCAACGTTGAGAACGCAGTTAATGTTGCTGCCGATTGACCTAAGGCAATCTTTTGCATATTTGCAGCTGTAAAGTAAACGCATTGCCCATTCTCCAACTGTACTGCAAGTGAACAACACCTGGACTTCGCTCATGGATGGGGAATGAAAAAACTTACCACACGGCTTTGTTGCTGTTGATGCATCTTCAAGCTCAATACTGTGCGATTTCATCGAGTTCTATGTGCGCATCCCTTTCTCTCCTTTCGTGTTGGAGGCCGAAAACGACCATCTTGCTGCCTTTGTTCACGTACTTACAAATGTACCTAATTCATTTCCCGGAATTGCAGCTTTTCACGTTCAAGTGAACTTCGTTTTCACTAAAGGCAAAGGTGAATACGAAACAACCCAGCGGTTACCGGCTTGTATGTCACCGATTTGCATTCGTACGATTGCGAACTTACCGACGTTCTCCGCTGATCGTCTTCGGTATAAGGGACTTCCGTCGTTACCGGTAACTGTTTTGCATGCGAATGCCCTAGGAAATCTCTGAGAGCATCTTCCGTCTGTCATGCTGGGGGGTGGGGGGAGAATTGGGATTCAATGCACCTCAAGGTCCATGTATCATATTCTTCGCCACAACTTCATGCAACTCATTGTCGATGCCGGCGTCAGGTAATTCAGCGCATATGACATCGTCGATTTCGTTGGAAGTGATCTTGTTATTGAGCCAGATCAATACATGTGCATGGGGCAGTCCCCTCTTTTGCCGTTTCAGCTAATACATCCAGCGGCGCACAGACCCAACCACCTCGTGTTTCACCATGAAGTTCATCAGCGATTGCAGTTTCCTCCTGAAAATACGTGCTGTGATGTCATACCTATTCACCGGCAATAGCTCAGGAAGTAAAAGCTGATAAATATCCCGCCCAAGCTGGATTGCATGTGAAAGTAATGGATATGTCTGGACGCCCGTACTGACGAACATAAAGAATGTCGCCTCGAGCGTACCCGAGCATATGGCGTGGACTGTCTGTATATGTGGATGACAAAATCGTTAGTCTTGCAACGTTATCTCTATTATCATCGTTTACAACTGCATCATGCAAATGAATATATTCTTCAGAGCGCATCTTGGTCTGATTCACGCGAATGAAAAGGGGGCATTCTGTTTCGTTTTTTTGCATACATATCCACAATGCAGTGGTAAAACAATTGACGGCATTTCAAAAGGGGGATTACTTACACTCCGTCGAATCAAAATCGGTAGGAGTAGTAGTTCATTGAGCTGCATTTCATGTGCGTTTCCTCGTCACTGAATGGATTCAGCATCCTAACGTTGAAGTGATATCCACCAGCACCGTCCCGAAAAGTAAATGGATACTGCGTTGAAATCAGTCTCAGACTGCTGATATATGTTGGATGGCAAAATCGTTAGTCTTCCAACGGTTGTTGTCGCACCTTCGTTCACAACAGCATCACGCAAATGAATGTGTTCTTCAGAGCGCAACGTGAATGCTGAGCACGGATACGTGTTGGACGCTGGTCTGCTGTTCCTCGCTGGCGTCTTTCAGCCACTCTCAGCTTGTAGTGTTCATTCTGTTGCTGAACTAAGCAGACCTGAAGCAGCAGAATGCTGTCGCCGTGCTCGCAACCGGACTTCCTCAAGCCGGGCTGCACGACACTGGGCTGACACTGGGTGATATTCCCCTTATGTGAACTGTGCGGGGTAAGAGGGAAGGTGGCTTTGTTATCTACATCCAGTCGTCGCGCCCGAAAATCCAAGCGGAAACGATGACAGCCGCATAAATGAGGGTAGGATGGGGCAAGTTCAAGTGGAGCCCAAGATTTGCGTGTTTTTTTGCTGCAGAGTGGGTGGTTCGCCTATCGGCACAGATTGTGTCGGCCCAGAGGGGGTGGAGGGCCTGCTCAATTATCTGCGGGGAGGTGGGGGGGTAGGCGCTACCGTCGGGTGGAGTAGGTGCGTTTGAGCGAATGTCGGTCAAGTGGCCACAGCCTGGGCGCATATGTGTCCGCGCGGATGTAGGTCAAGTGGCCGCAGCAGGTGGCGTTGTTATGCCGGAAAAAATCCGGTTTTTTACCCATCATAGGCATACCATCGGCATAATTACATAACTGAACAGACAGAAACCCAGCCCTATGCGCGGGCCGGGTTGTATCCAAATTTCAGCGCAATCGGTGCAGTACTTTCGGAGATTACATATTACAAAAAAACCCTTACATTTTTATATATATAGATGTTTATTGTGGACCGATCTCATTCTAAATCTTTGCAACTTTATTTTGACTGTGGATTTGGGAAATCCTGGTAGATATA
>CACRXP010000013.1:1453901-1476480 GCA_902702965.1 Spirometra erinaceieuropaei
GCAGCGCGAGTCTTCATTCGCCATATGCTAAATCACGCGCACGTCACCGTACCTGTTTCACCTTATTGTGGAGCACACAGTGGACATCGCCGGAAACGACGGTCGAACTCTCGTCCTGACGCACCACACGGTGACCAGGCAGTGTGTGTGGCACGCGTAGACGAACTGCTCAGCTTTGTCAGCCACTGCGCCAGAGTCCTCTCCTGACACCGGACGCAGGTGGTTGGCGGGGGGGAGGCAGAGTGCAGTAGAGGTCGCGTATAAACCCATCTCTGAGCAGGTCGTCTTCCTGCGTCCACTGCCTCGTTGTGGACGTCATCGCAATGCTCGAGCTGTCAATTGCTTTCGCGGTGCAGAATTCTCACAAAAGGTAAACCGATGTCTTCTGCTGTATGAACACATCAAAAAATGGAGTTTGTAGCCAACTTTTTTCTTCGAGGGCAATTCAATTCTTGAAAGTGTTAAGAAAATGACGTCGTAGAGTACTTCCAGTGGATTCTTTTTAAAGGACAGAAACGGCGTTATCTACAGTAGGTGGGCTAACTCATGAAATGTCAACCGAAATTCCGAAATGCGTTTTCGTTTCGAAAAGATTAATTAAGTAGGGTTGTAGAACCAGTCAGCCTACAACATGATTCTATAGTATTTCAGTTACCTCAGGGTCCCGGCTTTTGAATGAACTTCCTGCCGGCTGCATGCAAAAACTGCACTCTGTAAAAAATGACTACTAATATAGCATGACCTTTTGTCCTTGTTTTCGATGTCCCTGAAAGTCCAATTATATTTCATGGAAAACATACATAAAAATACTCATTCTTTTGCTCATTCGGTAGATAATTACGTCTTCTTTTAATTTTATAGTCGAAAGACGAACATAATTCGGTTTTTAAAAGGTTTTCCAATTCTCGAATGATTTTGAATTCGTTCTACCGTCACACTTGGATTCAGGGTTTCCGATCAACCAGCCGCATATTTTTCGCGTACGGAAAACAACACATTCATCTACGGTAATAAAGGGGGACCATATAGGGTTCATAAAATTCAGCAGTGGATTTGGCCGATATTGTTAACTTTACAAGCCACATTGGTAAATGCAGAGATATGACGATTTAGGAACGGCCATTTCACGGTACTTAAAAGTCCCACTTTCTTGAAAGTGTTGAGAAAATAACGTCGTGGGGTACTTCCAGTGGATTCTTTTTAAAGGACGGGCCGTAGCTTCTATGTTTCACGTTGTGACTTCGGCAGGAAAGCTCGATGGGGTTCCTTAAACTGTCGGAAGTATTCCTGTGCGAGTGAAAAGTTGGCTTCTGCACAAACGAGAGTTCGACCAAAGAAGGTGCAGAAACTGTCACAGCTCGCTGTGTCGGAAGGGAAGGAATAGTGGATCACGGAGACCGCAGGCGGTGGGGTATGGATTAGTGATCGTTCGTTCGGGACAGGCGGAAGACTTAGTGGGCCGTGCTCGCAGACTCTCGTGGGCACCGTACAGGGCGGCATGGCGGCTGAACCCCGCGAAATTCTAGCGCTCATTCTGTCTTGTCATGGATACAACCTCAGTATCGTCCCAATGCAAACGCTTTCCACTCTCGACTGCGTGCGTAAACACGATGGACGGAAGGTCATGGCGATGGACAGATACTGTGCTCGTCCATGTAAGTTCCCAGACGTCGACCCGTATAGCGAGCGTGCGCGCAAGAACAACTGACGTATGGGGCGGGATGAACTACGTTCGTCTGTTGCTCCTTAAAGATGGAATACTTTACTCGAGATAACGCTGTGCGCAATTTAGATGGCAGTTTGTGGGCAATGAGAATACTGAAACGATCTGGCCTGGGGGCGATCGCCTACAGAGCTTCATACGTATTAGACACGGCTTCTCTTGTGGGGCTGAGACTTTGTAACTGCCTCTGGCGCCTGAGGCTATACTTCGTAAAGCTGATCGGATATATGTTGGGCCAAAACAGCCGATACAAGTAAGTCAGTTACTTCTTGTACAGATTATCTCCGCCCCAGTCACGAAAGGCTCAGTGAGCGCGTTCAGGCACAGTTAGCCTTGTGAGTTGTAGAATGTTTGTCCCCATAATTTAGGATGATTTCTGCATTAGGATACTTCCTGTGGTCGTTTCTTGTGAGGTTGCCATCATCCAGCTTTTGCATGCTCACATCCTACAGTTCACAAAAGAAGTTGCGTCCGCACTCCTCCACCGAGCCTTTCGTTGTTTCAGCAGGGACTACCTGCTTTGTGAAAATCTGTCTCCCGAATCCCAGCAAGACCGGAAAAAATCATACGCGCAGAAGTAATACTCCGAGTTACATGCGTGGGATCCCTGAAGCAACCGCCTGACGGCCACATCGCCTTGGTATCCGCATCACCCACAAGTTCTCCCACGATAGATACTGGGGTAATTACTTACCTGTACTTGGTACAACTGTGATCATACCCGATCTGCCGACCTTCGATAATGTCACGAAACATATGTCCCCACGCATGACGATTTGCGGCAGCGGATTTAGACAGCTCTGCGCGATCCCTCCTCCACGGACTGAGACCAGATACGAAGGTCCATGAACCACCTCCGTATCTTGGCGGACTCTGTGGGGACAGGTTTTGAGTTAACCTCCAATTATATGCCTTCAGAGTAGAAATGGTGTCAGATCGGGACAGAAAAACTGAGCTCATTAGGCGAACGACTAAGAAGGTATCTAAACCATCTTAATTGTCCCCACTGGATGGACGGTGATCTTCTGACGATGTTGTCGCAGCGAGCGCACATGACCTCTTTTGAGACCGTGGCAGCAACCTCGGCCAGGGTTATTTCGCGGCAGTCCTCGCACTTGGTCTTATCTCTTTTCTCGAAGACAGCCTCACGGATGCCCGAGCCCTAGTCATCGGCCATGAACTCGTCCTCCCACGGTTGCTCAATCGCCCCATGGAGCCAGGACACCAGTGCCGACACATGACTTGCAGATTTCAGTGGGAATACCGTCCTATCCGGACGCCTTGTTGCTGTGCAGCCTCTGTGTTGCATCGGCGATTGCTCTCGGAGAGGGATAAAACACGGTTGAAAAGGAGATCGAGGGTGTTATGCGCTGACCATCGAAGTTGAGATGCTCACGCCAGCGCTCGACCTTGGCTGAGTTGATAACAATAAAAACGCCATTAACATAACGAACAGTCACTAAGTACAGAGGGCCTACCATTAACTTGGCGGAAAAGTTGGCATGTTTTAACGTCAACAACGTTGGAGGTCTGCTTCGTGGGGGTCGCTGTTTCAGTCCGATAGTTTTTACAGCAATCCCTGGTCGGCTTCGCTGTCATTTTCTGGAGTTGGCGGGAGCAATCACCATTACAGGACCTAGCTGATGCAGTCTGGACAAACAATGGTGCGGTTCTTCCACTGATTCAGTCATCGCAACCCCGCTAGGTGCAGTGATGACTTCATGGATGACCATCGGCTACGGTCTCCTCCTGCTCGGGCCATAAAATGAGACCGGACTTCTGTGTTCAGGACTTCGACTGTGCTGGGTTGTCGTAGTTTCGCGACACCAGTACGTGACACTTGCAGATGAGAAGCGGAATTTAAGGCTTTTGAGGACGAGGTCATGTTCTGACTAATGTGCGTTACCACTTTCAACACCATGCATCGATCTCTCATCGTGAACCCAGCTGCGGAACCTAGAACCAAAACAAATGTACTTGATCTAACTGGCTATATGGTCGTCTCCTGAATGGGGAATGAGCTTATGTTTGTGGCGATGCTGATGGCACACGTTAGGGAGGACAAATCGGTTCTGATTGGCAAATTTCTGCATCTTCCCACAATTGTCACATCATGGGTCAAACCCAAAGCGGCCTGTTGGAAGAAACGCCGGGTCCATTCCAACAATTTCAGTCCGCGACTACCCGTTCGACAGACTCGGGAGCCTGCTTATCTCGCAGCTAACCTTCGCTGAAAGCCACTCAACTATCCTCCATCTGGGGACACGCCGAGTAGCCAGCGACCAGACTAGCGGGCAACCCCTCGTCCTAATACATGATGCAAGAGCACCCATCGACCCGACTACCAACCCATACTTGTACTTGGTATGACTGTGATCAGGTTTGTTCAAGCCGACCTCAACGATGTCACGCATTGCACCTGTCCATGCGTGATTATCTGCGGCAGCGAACCTGGCAGCTCAACCGGCAACGGAGACATAGCGCCGAAGGTACAAGACCCACTTTTATGTCTTGACGAACTATCGTGCCACATTTGAGTTGACCTCTCCTTCGAATTCTCCTGGTGGACAACGGCACCGGACAGAGGGCAGCAGCACTGAGCTCGTGAAGCGGACAACGAAAAACGTGCCCAAGCCACCTCAGTTGGCTTTCTTGGACGGCCTGGGATATCCTCGCGATTTTTTCGCAGCAAGTGAGGACTGCTTCCAGCTGAAGTCCGCGTACTTTACTCGAAGGATCTTCCTCACTCAGCGGTGGTCAGATACCTCCAGTCTTCGTTCACCTTCCACACACACAAAGGCCGACATTCACAACCGCAGAGGGCTGATCAAACAGATGCGCGGTAGACTCGAAACTCTAACGATGAAGATATCGCATTCGGCCCATTCATACTTTGCAAGGATTATGAAAGCCCTGCAAGCAGTATCGACTCGGAAAGCGATGACGCCCTTACTATATTTATTCGGTAGCATGCTCGTCCCGAGGTATTTGAGGCTGTCTACTTAATCAAGCTAACAGCTATTCATATCGAGGGGTGCCTTCTGGTCATGGATATAGCTGGAAAACAATGTGGTCCTTCCAGCATCCTTGCAAAAAACCGACCAAAGTAGCGATTTCACTCACCCGTCACACAATAGACCGTAGAACATCAACGCTTGGAAGGTAGGATGGTGTTATCGGCAGCCGCTGGCATCGCACAGCCCGCAACAGCATACAGTAAGTGCAGGTAGCACTTTGACGCGCACACACAATCACTGCAAAATGGATGACCTTGAATAGGTAGTGGAGAATGCTGGCTGCTGAGAGAAACATGAGAGATCACGCGATTATGCCGAAATAGCGTAAACCCTCTATGACCTGGGAGGCTCATATGATGTTTTTTCGGGGGGATTAAGAGAAAATAATACCTTTCTCCTTTGCAGGCGTCCGAATGCAAACCCAACACCACCAAAACGGTGTAGGAGAATCCAATCAACGGCACAGTTAAACAGAATAGGCGACAGGACGCACCCTTGTCGAACATCAGATCGGATAGCAAACGACTGGGACAGACTAGCATAGATCCGAACTGACGCAGTAGTAGCGTGATGTCCGGCCCTTGTGGTGACGATTATTTTGGCCGACATACTCTATAATCCCATCATTCGCTACAGGGACTCGCGATGGACGAAATCGGACGCAGCGGCGAAGTCAAAAAAGCAGAAAGCCGCCAGTTGCTGGTAACTATGACGAAATGCCAGAACGCGCCTCGGCGTGATTATCTGAACAGGTTACGGGATATGCCCGTTCCGTTACGCCTTGTCGCTTAATCTTCAGTCCTCGCATGTGGTCTCATAGCAACAAGTAACAATGGGGGAAGGAATGCAACACAAACACATGCCGGGCTGACTGCGAGGTCCAAGTTACCCCGTCAGTTGGAAACCTTCCAAGCCACGGCTTTTAGCGCACCGTGATAGTTCCAAGCGCGTCAGATTGTTTATGGTGAGGGAAATGCGCTGAGTCGTCGACCTCACTCGACCTTCTCATTCCCAGGCCCCGGCCATTGTCCGAGCCGGCCAGTTGACAGGTGCGGAAAATGAGCGCGGTGGCTGACATATTAAGTGACCTTGTCTGTGCGTGCCACGTGCACGACCCGTGCCCAAACACAAGCGCCAGGATTTCACACAACGGGGGTTGGGCAGCATACGCCTCGTATGCACGAGTGCCAGACCACTCATTCACTGACCGTAGGCCTTTTAAATTCCTTCCTCCGGAAAAACCGAACCCTGATAGAAAACTGACAACTGCAGTCGCCATGGACCTGAAGATTGTCTTTGACGCGCGTCTCAGAAAGAAACCAGTCACATGGCCGCCGCGGACTTGACAGTGTTCTCCGCATGCCTGAAGACCGCATGAAACTGGGCGAGACTTGATGTACTGGGGTGAGACGCTGGGAGATGTTGCCGAGGTGACCAGGAGGAAGCATAGCGGAAGAGTAGATTTAGCGACACCGCTGTCCGCGGTAAAACAGAGCGGCCCGCCTGCGTGCTCAGGTAGGAAGTTTGCGGCAGGTGCGCTCGAAGTGCACCCGTATTCCGGGATTCAACAAATGACCCTACGATAAGTAAATCGACGCATTGTACTCCAATTACTTCGCGAAACCAGATGGTGTAAGTTAAGGCTAGGCCCATACAACTAACGAAATGTAGATCCGAGGGTCCCATAAACGAAACGGGTTATTATTCGACACTAGAAGCTTCGTACACCAGAGAATCCGCAGAGCGAAATCCAGTATACGGAAGAAGAAATTCTTATCACATAACTCTGTATTAAAGCTGGAAAACATGTGAAGTTACCCTCACGTACAAGAAAAATGTGCGCCAGAGAAGAGGTATTATCGATTCCGATTTGGATAGATGCTGTCAATTATACCAGAGCCGAGATCCCTAATCTAGAAAAAATCGTACGAGGGGGGCGGAAGTTACTTGAGACATGACTTCATCTGGATAACCACATCCATATAATTCACTGTTAACAAAGCAATGCGACAAACATTCTAGCCTGTCAATATCAAGAGATTCGACATTTCTCTCCAAAAAGGCCTTCCTAACTCTCCATTCTGTAGGGTTCTCGTGAGGTCTACGCATCCCGTCAGTATATACATCCACCTTACTCATTTCACAGGTGTGCAATGGTCAAGACAGGCTAGCAAGCGGGGTTCTGTACGAAACCCGTGTACCAATTTTGCCTTCTGACAGCCGAAAACATGTGTATGTTCACTTTAGTCGCCTATAGCCCGACCCAACCATAAGTGGGGGTATCACCCGTTGTGAACAGCAAGCCAGCTCGTTCCATCAGCAGAACAACGAACTAATCGAACAGTACCTAGAGGTTTCTCCGGAAGGGGACTATGAAACGCATGTGATAATCGGCGATAGACAACAGGTGAGAAAGGTTATCAAAGTACCCCCTATAGGTGTATCGACCACCAAATTGCAAAGTCCTGTTGAGGATAGCAGACCCTTTTTACGAGAGGAAGCAGATTATAAGACTCTAGAAGACGCGCTCCTTACCCCTATATGGACGCATGCCATTTTTTACCGTATTTAAGTTTCATGTACTTAGGCCTAATTTGGCTTTCTTATGAAAATTATAAACGTAATAAAGCATTATAAATACTGAATAATGAGGGGATTTCGTACCAAAGTTTGTTCAACTACGCAAAAACATACTTCCAACCAATCCCAATAGAGCATTTCAACGCACCTCCGACCTGACGAATTGAGAAGCTATGAATACGGTCGGAGATTAGCATCAAGAACTCAAGTTTGTGGCCGCTTCCCCTCCGAGCAGCAGCACACTGTTCCTACCGGTCAAGTTTGTTCCCTCCGGTGACGCAGCTTAGACATCCTTCGCCGAGTCTAGTTTATTTTTGTACTTACGTTTTCTTCCCTCTATTTTTTCTATGTACATATGTGTCTGAGTACAGTAGTTACCAGTCACTGTCTTGGTACTTTTGAGCATCGTCGACTGCGCTTTTTCATTGGGCGGGAACGTTACAGCAAGTGGGGTCGTTGATGAAACCCGTGTACTAATTTTGCCCTCTAACTGCCGGAAACATATGAGTAGGCGTTTGCTTAAGTTTGCGAAAATTGCGGGAGTTACTCGATTACGCTAGCTGGAAGACACTAAATTTTATTAAGGAAGGGAATACTTTCATTGGCTTGTCTAAAGCTGTTCATCACATGCTTGTGCCTTTCCAATTACACACAACAACGTCGTGGGAAACAACGGCGAAGACCAATATCGAGGAATTCCTTGAGATAAGGATTTTAAATTGTCCACTGCGAAACCTCCGTTAAGAACAGTCTTTGAGTAACGCTAGAAAAGCAGAATTACTGTTTACGGGGTCTTAGGCAATGTTGTTTATGCCAACATCATAAATAAATTCAATGGATTGGAACGTATAACGCATCGGGTCACATCAAGGCTCTTAGTCCGCCTCCAGTATATATGAGAAGAAAATGACCAAGCAGATATGACACGATGTGACGAAGGCGGCAAGATGCGTCTAGAGGAGTCGAGCTATCCCACCGTGCTTACAGTTTCTTTATGTATGTATATTGAAGGGTTACAGGCAGAGCCCTTGGTTACCCTATTTATGTACAGTGCTTTCGCAGATTCATACTCAAAAATAAAATAAAATTGCAGGCATTTAAAATGTGATTGGGGCACAGTTCAATCATAATCATAAGGTAGTGCATGGGGTCTCTGTAAATTAGTGCGGAAGATTGTATATGACAGATTTTACAAAACTGGCTGTGCATAGTCATGCTGTACAAGCCGATTTCTGTCGAAAACTAGACGAGCAAGTTTTCTTTTAAACACACAAACTGTGTCAGCCGTCACCATCTCGCTTGGAAGCGAGTTCCACGGCCTGACAATCCGCTGGCTGAAAGTAAATTTTCGCCGGTCTAAACGTGTTCGCTCATTCCCGACTTTGAATGCATGGCCGCGTAGTTGGTTTGTACGGGCGAACTCAAAGAAGTCCTCTGCCCTTAATGGGCAACCCTGGCCGCGAACAATCCGGAACGTCCAGAGTAGACTCCAGTTTATTTGTCTATAAGAGAGAGGGAATAGGCCAAGCAAATTCAGCCTCTCCTGATAAGACAATTGTTTCAGACCGTCGACCATCTTTGTCGCTCTGCGTTGCACCTGTTCGAGTAAGTTGATATCCTTCCTCATCCATGGTGAGGCTGCTGGCATTCCATACTCTAGATGAGGTCTTACAAAGACACCAAAGAGTCTTTCAAAGAGTTCGGGAGGAAATGTTTAAAATGCAAGTCTGATCCAGTGCAGAGTACTAGTTGCCTTCTGGACCATCTTTCTGCAGTGCTCTGATGGCGATAGATTTGTGGTCGTCCATACACCCAGATCTCTGTGTCTTTCCACAGTTTCTAGCCCCGTCCCGTCAATCTAGTACTGATGTTTGGGAGAGGCATTGCGGCCGGTGTTCAGGTGCAAAACCACGCATTTGGACACGTTAAACTTCAAAAGCCATCTGTTCGACCAAGCACACAGTTTGTTGATGTTCGACTGCAACTTCTCTGCGTCATCATTACACTTGACTTCACTCCATATTTTTATGTCATCCGCGAACATGAGAGCCTCGCAATTCACTTCGCTGATGCAGTCATTAACATAAATCAGGAAGAGTACTGGGCCTAAGACAGAACCCTGTGGGACACCACTTTCCACCTTTACCCATTCCGAGGTCGAATTACTAAGGACGACTCTTTGTAGTCTGGAGGACAGAAAACTCCTGATCCACTTAAACATTCTCCCTTGAATCCCTACATCCCAGATCTTTTGTAAAAGAAGCCTGTGTGGGACACTGTCAAAGGCCTTCTTGAAGTCAAAAAATATGACATCTACTATTAATTCGTCATTTATGGTTACATAGAAGTATCTTACCTGGACACGGGTCAGAAACCACAACCCAGCTCTATGCTTTCGGACAGGTGCAGGAAATGGTTACTCCGAACAATTTACTCCATGTTTGCATACTGGTTACGTGGAAAATAACAACTTTAAAATTAAAAACCAGAACGGACTATCGGGACGCTAAGACGTACTGATGAGCCGGACCCCTTGAGAAGTAGAATAAAATATGCTTGATTTATTATCACTGCACCTCGTTGGCGCTAGCAGTCTCCCTAAAACACAGAATACACCCAGAACCAGCTCATCCATTTCGGCTGAACTTTAACTTCATTAGTTTCGGATGTCTATTTGATAAAAGAACGCGGATTGGGAGTGTGTTTCGAGTTTTTAAAACCGAATTCCAAGGCCTAATGATCGCAAAAGTTAGAAAAAAGCAAGTACGAACTTGGCCAAGCACGTGTGGACACTCTGTCGGTAATAGTCTAGTTAATTAAGTTTTAAAACTGTCCTTCTTGTTCATGTCAGTCTAGTTCACACTTGGACTATCAGTCCTGCATAGCAAATTCGTGAAGAGCTGCTGGAAGCTGTTCGTTTTTTTCTATCCACATAACAGGATACCGAAGAGGAATGACGAAAAATCCCTTCACAAGTAGCATTATGTGTTTGCTTTGACAAATTTCTTTTATCTCGGTGATGAGTGCATCGTCCGCATCCGTCGCTGTCCCGGCGGTCTGTAAACCAGGGCCATATTGAGGCTTGGATGGTTTGGCACTTTCAAGTGTCAATTGAGTATTTCACAACCGATGTTCCTACATGGGGAAGACTCAGCTCTGACGTAGTCGATGCCATCTTCGTTCATTTCGGCAAATTCGGAAAAGCCGCAAGCCATCCAGCATAAATTCCGCGTTTTTTATCCTCTCGTTTAAGCATGTTTTTACTAGAGCCATAAATTCGGGTTGGAATTGGGCCACGGTGAGTCATATTTCGTCTTATTTGTTGGATAAACTCTGCCCACTAGTGTGCGTTATTTTTATATTATTCAGTTGTTTAGATCTCCGGAAATTGTTTGCTTCTGCATTTGACTGATAGTTACTACTGGATATTTCACATGGCGTACCAAGTCCATGGTCGATTTTGGATTTACTATATATCCAGCAAATAACTCATACGTGAATTGCCCTAAGTCATGTATCCCCCAGCCTAGTTCAGGCTTCCGAACACTTAAGGCCAATTGCTCTCAGGTAAGCCAACCTAACCCCTTTGACTTCCAGCCTAGACCTGGTTTCCCACCCTTTTATTCTAATAGCTGCCTACCCTCCCCCCCCCCCAGCCTCTACTTTTCTTTTAGGCTCCCACATCCTCCCCCTCCTCCATAATTTACCAACAAGCCTATCCCTGTTCTAAATACCCTAACATTTGAATGCTCGAAAACTATATCCCCACATCCTTTAGGTTCCATAATCAGCTTTCTCTTGCTGACTTCCCGTACGTCAACCACTCTAGACTTAACTGGTATTTATTATCCAAGTGGCATTAATTCACAGCTTACATATCCGCCTCCAAATCTTTTTTCTAAATACCGTTGACAATAGCATTGCTTTTCGAAACACATTAGATATTATATTATTGAATGCCAGGTCTGTTATTAACAAGATGGCCCAAATCAGAGCCATTGCTCTCGAAATGACGCCTGATATTATATGTGTTACAGAATCTTGGACCCATACTCTAATTATTTACTCTGCCCTTCTCATAGATGACTTCGATTTTTACCGTCAAGACCGCACGACTAGGCATGGGGGTGGTTGTCTTCTTTATTTTAAATTCTACCTAAAACACTCTCCCTATTACTTGGATGTTTCCTCATTCACGGGAAACATCTGCTTTGCATCTGTAATTCTCTCGCCGCAAAGAAAGGCAATTATTGGCTCTATCTACAATCCCCCAAATTCTTCAACTAGTGATGATTCATAACTCTGTGAAATCTTTAAATTAATTCCGGAAGCTGATTTCGATATTAAAACAATCACTGGGGATTTTAACCTTCCTGAAATGGGCTGGGTTTCCAATATCTGGCCACCTAGATTCTAGCCCTTTCAAGATATTGTCAATTTTTCTAATTGGTCCCAACTGGTGCGCTCTCCAACAAGAGATAATCACATTTTAGATCTAATCTTTACCAATGACATTGCTCCTCTTTCTGTTGCTTTAAAAAAGGACCTCTTTGACAGTGACCACACATTAATTCATTGTTGCCTACCGCTTGCCTTTTCAAAAAACACCAACACCGTTCGGACCTACCTAAACTACGATTACGTAGGTAACGACTTAGTAAATAACTATATTAGATTTTTGGATTGGTGTGGCTTCCTCTCCTGTAAGGATGCAACCATTCTTCGTGATGTCATATCCAATGTTTCAAAGGACATACTAGAGTTTGTGCCGCGTAGATATCCCATGTCTAATTTTTCAGATTCCCTTGTTCCTCATTTTCTTCACGACAGACTAAAAATTTGAGACGGCAGCTGCGTGCCCTAACCACTAGATCTTTATCTGTTCATCTTATCAATAATAAAAATAATAATAATTTTTATTAAAGACCCATCGGGGTCCCACCAAAGCAAGTAAAAATAAATTTGCATGCGAATTTTAGACGAGTTAGGCAAAATCTGTACAACATGCGATTCATAGTTTCTGAATTAGTAGTCCGTTAAGAAAAATGAATAGCGGGAGGTGAAAAAAAACTCCTCTTAAAAATTTAAAAATGATTGGATTAATTTCAAAGGAGAAAAAATGCCTCGCTAAAAAATAATGACAGAAAAATGCGGGCAGGACTGGCCTGCATGTGGCGGTTTATAACGGATTATAAGCGGACATCGTCAGGGCAGAAATAAATGTCAGCCTTGAGGGGTACGTATGAGGGTCGGAGAGGACTTGTCGTAAATCGTAATGTTCTTACGAACTAACGAGTTATATCTCACGAGCCCCTAGCCTTAAATGCAGCAAGTAAATCGGAGCAGTGAATAATATAGATGTTTTTGAACGTTAAGGAAACTGACAACAGAATACCACAGCAGAGCACGCTAGCACGGCGGGTTGTACAGGTGTGTCGTTTCTCGTCACATTCAAACAAGCAATGCGGTCAAAGGAAATGGGACTAAATTGTCAAAGGTAAATTAGTCAGGTACCTCACCACAGTACCCCCCCTTCTAGACCGGAGGGCGACGGGATACGGCGCCGGAGGATATGCACAAGTCTAGAAAAATGGGTAACTAAACGATCAGGAAAATGAACGTGACGGCCACTGCGAGTTATGTATGCAGGAGGTACAGTCGAAGAGGGTTGACTGCGTGCTGTGGTGGACGATGGTGTTGCAGTTGGATGCTGTTGACATGTAGGGAGAGGAAGTAAGCGGGACGGAGGGGTAGAGGGCAAGGGAGGGGAAGGGCAAGGCAGTGGGCAGGGTGAACGAGTAGGGGATAGGGAAGATGGAGGAACAGGGGTTAGGGGGTCAGCACATGTTTGTCCTTGTGACAGGTCCGGCGGCTCCTCCGCAACAGCAGCCTTGACCCGATCGACACTGACCACGTCCTCCTTGTCATTGCGAAGGATTCTGAAGGTCTTGGTGTTGCGCGCGAGCACGCGGAACGGTCCTTCATATGGTGATTCCAGCGGCTGGCGCACACGGTCACACCGGACGAACACATGAGTACATTTGTCCAAGTCTTTTTCGACATAAGACTCAGTCATTGGAGCTCGAGGTGGAACCGGGGAAAGCGAGCGCATAAATTGTCGCAAACGGTGCACATGATTGTCAGGAGTCTCGTCGGCTCCACGAGAGGTTGGGGTGATCATCTCGCCTGGCAGTCGGAGGGTAGTGCCGAAAACCAATTCGGCTGCGCTACAGCCCAGATCCGACTTCAGAGCTGCGCGGATGCCGAGGAGTGCAAGAGGAAGGTTGTCCGACCAGTTTCCTGGGTCTTCTACGGCACGCAGGGCGGTCTTTAGCTGGCGATGGAAACGTTCCACCATACCGTTGGCAGCGGGGTGGTAGGCTGTCGTCCGAATGCGTGTGCAGCCAAGGAAATTGAGTAGCGTTTGGAAGAGAGCCGACTCCCGCGTCCTTCGAATTTGAGTCGTATCCCCAGCTCTCCGAGCCTTCGTCGTATTTACTTGATAGTATAGGGCAGACTTAACGTCGCGTGGAAATAAATTGCGAACTGACAACGTATCCTTTGTATTTGGATTATAAGTACGCCAACTCGAAAGTTCTATCATTATTGGAATTTTCGGATCTCGACGTTATTTCCCACGGTATCAGGAGGAAGATTCTACCCGAATTCTTCAAGGAACAGCACCACTGATTAGTCTTCTCATTCGCACCGGTGAAGTATACCACAAATTCTCCATCAAAAGATATTTGCAATCGTCCGACCATCTGTACAAGTCTCCCACTTGACAACTTTTCTCCGAGATCTACGTCGAAAACTATAAACGGCTGAGTCGTTTCCTATTTAACTTCATAATTGGCAAATTCTTCATTCTAACAATTGTTGAAAACATCGTGCACTACTCTAGAACTGATTGACGAGTTTGAAAATCATCAACAATGAGCCAGTTTGTTATAAAAAACTCGTTCACAAAAGTTGTGCAACCGGGATTTGAACTCGGTACCTGCGGATCTGGAGGCCAGAGCGTTAGCCACTGCGCTATCGATGAACGGTTTGGCGCTAGTCAGATATGTTTATCAACTACAGAAGAGCAGCTGAAAACGGTCTTTAATTCATTAGCAGTCTCTTGCGATAAAATGCCGCTGGACTCATTAGACTCCAGGGAGATTACGCACAATAGCCTCGAAGAGATAAGACAGGAAATAAGAACCGATGCACTGCCAAGAGGCCTCGAAAACTGTATGACAGACGTGACGGATTCTGCGCTTGTCGGTCGCTGTGTCAGCTGTAAGGAACTTGAAAAGCGGGTCCAGACGCTAGAAGAGAAGCAGGGCCTACTGACGGACATCATCATGGTTATTCTTAAGCACAGTAAGATAGAATTACCAAATAATCCGCCAAATTTTCGATCGATCGGCGACGAGCATCCTACTAATAAAGGCACTATCGCGGAAAAGTCAAAGCCAGTCAGGAAGAGGAAGCGAGTTATGTCTCCAGAGGAAACTCTAGACAAATCAGTTCCGGTGGATAACGTGGCGGTCGACACTAATGCATTAAAAATAAGTCAGGTTCCATTGCCTGCTATAGTAACTAAACGTGCCAAATCATCGAACACTAAATTTGGGAAAGCCAGGGTGACCCTCAGAAGATCTGTTAGAAACTACAAGGACTCGCCGCTATTATTGGAAGGCAATGCTGTTACTCCAATTCTTCACAAGGCTAACTCATCTGGAAAGTGCCCTAACCAATCCGTTTATGGAAAAGGACACGATAAGCCTCCGTGCAGTACATTGCAACAGGGTAATGATTGTAAGAGCTCCACTGCCGGAGCAAGTACGTCACATGAAAATCCATGCCCTAAACTCCCTTCGCCGGCCGAAAATCATTCAAATGTCGAAGTGACAACAGCCGTCGGGAATACTACAGTAGCATTATATCGTCCTAGCGCGGACGCGACAGTAATGAGCTCTTCGATAAATCGTAAGCAAAATATTGTCATAAGGGGCGCCCCAGAGTCCACGTCCTGCATTCCGAAGGAACGAGTGACGCACGACCTAGACCTTCTTCATCAGTACGACAGTGCCGTCCTGCAGGATGGGGAAATATTCACCGTTAAAAAAGCTTTCCGACTAGAATAGAATAGAATAGAATAGGTTTATTGTAGCGCCCCTTGGGCACTGTCAGTCCCCTTTGAACTCAGGAAAAAAACCTAAAACAAACTCGTCAATTTCAACTGCACTTTGACTTCATTTGCTTCGGGTGCCTGGTTAGCCAAAAGAGCGCGAATTGAGAGTTTGTTTTAAGTTAAAAAAAAACCTCAGTTCTAAGGGAAAATAATAACAAAAGTTTCAAAAAATAACGATGTGTACAATATAAAAATTGAAGTTTGCAGTTTGGTAGTTTTCGGGGGCATGAATAATATGTCCTTCATGGCAATCGAAGAACTTTGATATCGGCCTGACCTTGAAATTATTTTCCTGTTGGGTAAATTTCGGTTTGCTCTAGTGTAACGCCCCTGGACTTGGACAGAGTTGTTTGAATGAGGTGACACTTTTCCGCGCGAGGACCTAGGGTGGAGATGGCGTAACCGCGTGTCAGCGAAGATGGCCGGTGCCCCTTCCTCTCTCATCCGCCGATCCCTGTTCCCCTACCGTACCGTATCGTAACGCTCGCCTCGCACTCCGTATCACAACATCGGCACTCCCTCGGCCCTCCCCTGCAGTTGCCCACAGCGCTGCACTCCCCACCGGTTATTTAGCTGGCATGTCGGTATCGCCTCTTCACCCAGACAGGTTATTCTTCAGCTGTAACTCATCCCCCTGTATTGTTAACAGTTATTATACACATTTTCCTTGCTTGTCGCGTTATGCATTACACTATTTCCCTTACTCGATCTGCCTTCTTCCCCGGTGTATGGATGAACATTA
Source organism: Spirometra erinaceieuropaei (assembly GCA_902702965.1). Taxonomy (NCBI): domain Eukaryota; kingdom Metazoa; phylum Platyhelminthes; class Cestoda; order Diphyllobothriidea; family Diphyllobothriidae; genus Spirometra; species Spirometra erinaceieuropaei. The sequence continues at coordinate 1,470,146 of CACRXP010000013.1, forward strand.
AGAAGTGTTAACAGTTCCGTTCAGGGTCTAACCCGGCCAGGAGTTCTCATCTGCGTTTCCTCTCTCTGGTGTGTGCTACCCTTGACGTCCTCGGCCGCTACACTAGTTGTTGGTTGTCAGTCTATCTGGCCAGCTGTAAGGGGGCGCTCGCACAGTTCCGACGTATTTTTTCAGGAGGCTTACCATCGTTGTCTGGACTAAGAGCTGGAAAAGATGAATATATATCAGGAGTAAGAAGCATTCAATGGTAAGTCACAATCAAAACTGTCAAAATACTATTGAATCATGTATCATATTGTTCTTGTTAATGTGAAATTATAGGAGTAGTGGTCGACTGTTTACTATGACCTAATATAGTTCTATATATGTTTAATATGGCTTTAATATAGACATACGCACGACTAATATGCAGGGTTTTATCGAAGGGTATATTTTTATTAGCTTTATAAGGGATATTTAGTGTCTGGTGACATAGCTGATGAAAACGAGAAAGGGAGGAAAATAGAGGAATATCATTATCTGTTCTATGTTTATCAATGATGCTATCTTTTATAAATTTGATTAGTTTTAGTGCTATGTTCCGGTATTTTTCAATCGGCTGGCATCATCAGAGCCCTTTTGGACCAAATTCAATATCAAAGAATTGACTTGAAAAATGTCCTATCTTATTCAAAAATAAATGTGTATTGTTATTTGAAAGGAATTTCTTAGTTTTTATTTTAAATTCGATTAGGGTTCGACTTTTCCGGATATAACCTGGAAGAGAATTCCAGATAGTCGCATATCTTATGGTGTAGAAATTTGATCGTTGGGACTTTGTGAATTTGGGAATCTTTATAATATCCTCGCTATTTCTGGTGTTTCTAGGGGCGTTTTGGTTGGTAAGTAAATTCATTTTGAGAATATCTTGATCGTGGGTGACCTTGAATAGGAAGTTTAGACCATTTTGAAGTCTTCTGATCCAGAGTGGTCGAAGACCGTATTTATGATATAGTTCTAAGTATGAACCCTGGATGCCATCACTTCTAGACAAGGATCTAGTAAACCGTCTCTGAATGCCTTCTAGTTTCTTTCGGCCGTCTGAGGGCATTATGCCGAAGAACATTGAACAGTAATCTAGGAGAGGTAAAACATACATTTTGAACAGTTGTATTCTTAGTGCATTTAAGGTGAAATTTTTACATATGAATCCACACAGGCGAGTGGCTTTCGGTGATATTTGTTGGACGTGGGGAGATAAATCAAGGGTATTTGTATGGCTGAGACCTAAATCTTTTACAGATTGGGTCTCTGTTATTTCATCATTCTCGAATATTATGGGGGGAAGTTTTTGTGGGCCAAATATCAGGAGATGGCATTTTTTGGGTGAAAAGGGCATCTGCCACTGACTACTCCATTCGCTGAGTTTTCTGAGATCAGTTTGAATTGTCCTATGAATATTGGCTACTGTATTCCCGTTATATGCATATGCAATTTTAAGGTCGTCCGCATATAAAAACGTCTTAGCTGAGACAGATATGGACGATAGGTCGTGAATATATATAAGAAATAGAAGGGGGCCTAGGATAGTGCCTTGAAGTACTCCACTGGTAATAGGGGATGGTTCTGAAACGACGTTTCGAATTTGCACCACCTGGTATCGGTTTTGAAGATAAGATTTAAGAAAATCAAGAAGGGGTGGCCTAATTCCATGACTTTTTAGCCTTATCAGTAGTCTTTTATGGGGGACTTTGTCAAAGGCCTTTCTTAGATCGAAGTGTATTGAAGCTACTGTGTTTCCATCATCTCTATTGCTGGAAACGAATTCCAAAAAAGTAAGGTGGCAGGACTGACATGACTTTTTGGGCAATAATGCATGTTGAGAGGAGGGAATGAGGTTGGCGTTCAGGAGATGGTCTAGCAATTGGTTATATACTATTTTCTCGAGGATTTTAGCTATAGCCGGTGTTCGGTGAACACCACGATAGTTTTTGGTATGAGATCGGTTGCCGCTTTTAAATATGGGCGCAATTGTCGAGTATTTCCACATGTCCGGAAAAATTGCATTTGACTGGAGTAGGGTGAATAACTTAGATAGGAGTATTGGAGCATATGTCATATGCTTCAGAATACATGGTGGGATTTTGTCTGTCCCATAGGATTTGGTGTTTGATAGTTGTTTGATGGCTACTTTAACAGTTTCTTCACTAAAATGGATCTCACTAAGGATGCGTTCAGTCATCTCGGTCGCTTGGGGGATGGTTCCCTCTTCGACTGTGTAGTTAGCTGAGAAGTATCTGTTGAATAAGTTTACTATTTGTTTATCATTGGTTATAACTTGCCCTAATTCATTAATAATAGTTCGTGGTCCTGACTGTCGATGATTACTCATTAGTTTCTGAAACATCTGAGCTGTTCGTTCGGGGGACTCTAGTGCCCGATGTTCTGCTGCTATGGTCTTTTGTGTTTCCATTTTCGTGACTAGGTCGTGAATTTCCCTAATTCGTCGAAGTGTGGAAAAATAACTCACAGAGGGGTCGCGTAGCTGTTTTTGTAGCTTTTTAGTTTAGTTGAAAGGAATTTCGGGATTGGTGATTTCTTATACGGGAGTCTTTCGTCTATCAAGGTATCTCGAATTACAAATAGGACAGAGTACAATAGGTTAACTGCTTCCATAGGGGATGTTGTAAGAAGATATGGGCTCCAGTCCAATGATCTAATATAGTTGTTCATGGAGTCCTCGTCAAGTTTTTTTGGGTTTAGGCGGGTGTTACCAAAATGGGGTGCTAGTTTTGCGTTTAAGGGGAGTGTTGATATTATTGCTTTGTGGTTACTTTCAAAGGTTGCGCAGTCGTAGTGCATATAGAGGGGCCAGATATCGTTGGTGAAAATAACGTCTAGTATATTGTTTCCTCGGGTGGGTTTGTCAACTATCTGTGTCCAGTTATTAAAGATAATTGAAGACAAGAATTCTTCGTGCCTGGTAGGTGCTGATAATTCGACCCAGTCTATTTCTGGGCGGTTTAGGTCGCCTGTAATTATCTTATATTTAGTTTTTATGTTAGCTATATTGCTTATTAAGAGGTTGAGGCTTGTGTCATCACTACTACATTCTGGAGGGGAGTAGAGGCATCCGACCAATATGTTTTCCTGGGCATGAGATTTTATTGTGGCAAAACACGCTTCTCCAGAAAAGGTTTCTGTTGGGACATCAATACCACTTTGCTCAATGGTAGTTTTGATGTAGATAAGACAACCTCCGCCTCGTTTATTAACACGGTCCTGTCGATAGAAATTATAATTTGGGACATATAGTGCAGCATTCGATATAAGCTCATTTGCCCATGTTTCTGTAATGCAAATTACATCGGGGTCATATATTTCAACAAAAGTTCTAAGTTGGGATATTTTGTTGACAATCGATCTGGAATTTATAAGAGCTATCTTTAGGATGTTGGATATGGAAGAGGTGGGCTCTGGTGAAAAAAAGGATTTCTGGGGGTACTTTGAGTGAGTGATGGACTAAATGGAGGTAGGTGTGTGATTCTTGGAGGATATGGTGATGCGTATGGCGTAGTGTGAGTGCATGGGCTAGTGTGTATGGACTGAGGGTACATATGGGGAGGTGCGTTAACTAGGTGGTAATTGTACCTAAATGGAGTTTCAGTTGGGGAGGTGTAAGAGCCAAAGTAATTTGAAGGGTTGTAATTAGGTGGTAAGGAGTTTGCAATGCTAGAGTGATTTGGCTTATTCCTATGCCATGCAGGTGGATTTTGGGGAGTCGAGATGCGGTTATAGAAGCTTGTTTGTTTTTGGTTAGAGTTTGGTGGGCTTCTATTTGTTATGTCAACATACCTAGGGCGTTTTGGTTGTGTTGGTGTGCTTAGTAAGGCCTTTTGGTTTATGTGTCTTGTTTGGTAGTCGTTTTCTAGTACTGACTGATCGGTCTTGGGGGATGTAGTAAAACTTATACTGCTATCTAAGGGTGTCACATGACTCGGTCCGGGATCTGCATCATCGTTTTGTTCTGGTTGAACGTTGTTATTTTGTTGTGCCTTCCTCGTTTGTTTCTGACCAGCAGTTCTAACTGTTTTTGCAGTTGCGCGCTTTTTATCATGAGAACTAGAGTCAGACGTACTTACTAGGCAGAGAGGACCCAAATCGTGACCTAAAAACATCCCCAAGACCCCTGAAAGTTATTTTGGAAAACGAAGCCCAAGCAGCGCTTTTATTAGAAAGTAGAACGACCTTACGCAATTCGCACAAGGAAGTGTTTTTTCAACCAGACTACGAACCGAGGGAAAGACTGAAAATGAGAGAACTGAGATCAGAATTGAAGGAGAGAATTGGCAGAGGAGAGAAAGGGCTGAAGATCAAAAATGGACAAATAATCCAGACAAAGGGGTCTTTCCTGTGGTCAGAACCCGTCCAAATGAAGGTCGGGCCTCTCCAACGAATCAGTCATTGAAGGCTATATCCGCAAATGTGGAAAGCCTCTTCAACAAACTAGATGAACTAAGAGACTTAGTTGATGAAATTAAGCCAGACATTATGGCATTCACAGAAACGTGGCTTACTAAAGATATCCCAGATTCCGAAATATCACTTAGAGGATATCAGCAATTCAGGAGAGATAGACTAAGCCGAGGAGGAGGAGTCATAATTTATGTCATTTGCAAGCTAAGCGCTATGGTTGATGTACATAGACCGGTACGGGATGTGGAACTGCTAAGCGTTACCATATCTACTAAGAATGTCCGAGCATTGACGCTTTCGGTAGTGTACCGTTCACCTAACCATACTTCTGACCAAGATCTCATACTCATATCCGAACTGTACCAAGCTAGCGAGAAGAAAGACGTCCTTATCGTTGGGGATTTTAACGCTCCTGGCATTGATTGGCTAACGTGGACTGCACAAGGGCCGCAAGACAGCTTTAATCACAAACTAATACAATGGGCAACGGACAAACTTCTCTGCCAGAATGTTACCTTTGGAACACGGGTCAGGGAAGGGCAGCAGTCGAACTGCCTTGATCTTATTTTTACCCGAGAGGGGGAAAATGTGTTAGACCTGCAGGACTGACAGCCATTAGGGTCAAGCGACCACATCACGCTCTACTTCGAGTACTCACTGTTTTCCAAACTCGTTCAACCCGAGAGGTGGGAGAGAAACATTTGGAAAGGGGACTATTCTCTCATGAGGAGGGAAGCGGCAGCTATATCATGGGAGACTGAACTGCATGGTCGAGCAAACGATAACTGGAATACTTTCAGTTCCTTAATGAAAGAGATTGTTTATTCCAATTGTCCTCTCAGGAGAAAGAAAATCACAAACCGCCCAAAATGGATAAACCCGGACTTGAAGGCCTCTTTTAGAAAAAGGAATCGTCTTTGGAGGCGTTACAGACTAACTGGCACCGAAGAACACTTACAGGACTATAAGCGGCAACGAAACGTCTGTAAAAGTGAGGCCTCAAAGCTGCGAAAGAAGTTTGAACTAAACATACTCCGAAATTCGTTGGAGCATCCGAAAATTCTATATGGTTATATACGAAGTACTAAAAGGACTCAGGAGCTCATCCCTGCCCTCAGGTCTGCAGATGGAAAAGTGGAGATTGATGACCAGGTTAAAGCATCCCTCCTTTCCGACTTCTTTCAGTCCGTCTTCACCCGAGAACCTAGTGCTATATTTGCCCATCCCTCCATTCGCCAACCAACCTCTCCTCCCAGTACCCTTCCCCATCCTATCCCCTCCCTACCCTCCTTAACCGAGGAACCAATCTTTTCACCTACCATAGTTAGGGCCGAGCTACTCCGGCTGAAACCTGCCAAATCGCCTGGCCCAGATAGAATTCCCGCCCTAGCACTTCGTGAACTTGCTAATGAACTGTGCAAACCCTTATCCGCAATATTTCAAAAGTCATTTGAAGACGGCGAGCTCCCGGAAGAATGGAAGTGCGCACTCATTACTCCGATCCACAAAGGAGGCTCAAGACTTGACTGCGGGAATTATCGTCCTGTCAGTCTTACTTGCATCGCGTGTAAAATAATGGAACGCATTATCAAAAGACACTTGATGAAATACCTGGAACAGAACAAAATATTGTGCGATGCCCAGCACGGCTTTCGTCCAGGGCGCTCCTGCCTAACGAGTGTTCTTTACTCGCACGAGAAATGGACACAGCTACCGATAAGGGTTTTCCCGTAGATGCCATATTTTTTGACTTCAAGAAGGCCTTTGACAGTGTCCCACACAGGCTTCTTTTACAAAAGATCTGGGATGTAGGGATTCAAGGGAGAATGTTTAAGTGGATCAGGAGTTTTCTGTCCTCCAGACTACAAAGAGTCGTCCTT
>CACRXP010000013.1:1487534-1532233 GCA_902702965.1 Spirometra erinaceieuropaei
TAAGATGTACTGCGGCGTTTATTGCTTGTACTATGTAGTTATTATTCTGCCTTTGCAACTGACTTCTCTTCCTCATCTGACTGGGCAGTCTTAAACCTCTCGTATTAAATTTAGGCGGTTTCGTATCCCTTCCGTCCTAAGGTTCAACCCTCTGATCCTTTTAAACGTGTTCTTTTTACACTCTTCCTTTCACCACCGATCTGACATATCTACACCCACACCACCGGCATAGGCTTCCGCTCCATCAATTGCTGGTCGGGTTCCTACCTCCTCACACTTATGCGAACGCTGTCCGGTCCGCTGCTGCGCATCTAAATCCATTGCGTAGATAGCAATGAGAATATTTATTACGGCAGGCCATGTGAAGTACGGAACACACGAGAGCATAAAGTGTATGCTGTATTTCGAGGTCCAGTCGCTGACCTAACTTTTTCTTCGGATGGCCGGCCTCTGGAAAACCGTGATCACACCTGCCGCGGACCGCACTGTAATGACTTCTTAATGTTATCCTTTGTCTCGTCATTAGAACACAGTGAGTTTGCAGATAGGGTGGGTCAGATTTCGCACAAATCTGCTTCACTATAAACGAATTCACGCGCATCACACCACCGCCTCCGAAACAGTGGTGGATTACTTTACTTGCGAAGATTGAGCCATCTGTGGTGTACTAGATAAGACGTCATCCCGCTCACCAGACTGCCCTGGTTCGAGGCCTACTTCGTCAGTTTTCTTTTCCTTGACTACGCCCATTGACCGGTATCGTAACAAAAGATGGGTTACCATTACTTTCCTATTGATATTCACGAAAATTGCATCTTTGATGCACACAACGTTGGCCGGAGTCCTGTCTAGAGACAGTTGCTGGATAGTAGTGAATAGGGGGGAGAGGACAGAGTCTGGAGGGGGGTAAATTTATACTGAACTGTTTCGGACTTGTTTGCCTTCATCCAGCCAATCATAGTCCTGACAACCAGCTGGGACCGCAAACACAAACAGGTGTTCACACACCTGACGCAGCTGGTCCATCACTGGGGTCTACCAGCCGACTTCGGCCTGGTAGGTGGTCACCTGTTTGTGACCCCTATCACCCTTGTGCAGCTTGTTTGCTTCGGGAAGCCAATTGATCAGTGTGCGTCCATTCCTAAGTGAACAGTAGTGAGTGGTTTCAAGCCCTGCCAATAATCGTTATCAAAACTGTTTGCCGAGAATTAGCATGGACTGTCTTAAAAGTGTGGATTAATTCTTCAATGCATCCGCAGCCAGGAGAACTGGCTCGGGTGTAACATGTAATTGTCGATCCCTTCTACACGCATCTGTGGGACATCTTCCAAAATGCGAATACCTTCAGGCATCAGTTTCTTGTTCGCCCCTTCGATAGGCAATACCGTCGGGACAAGAAGGGTCGGCTCATTCTGGCGCCCTGGGTGGACAACTCCTATAAATGGGGCGGTGGTGGCATCCTCTCCTCGGCACCCGACCTGATCCAACTGGCAAACCATCTCGCTCTCATATACCTCGACGAGACCTCTGCCACCCCGAAGGTCGTCTCCCGCGACAGCCTGATTAACCTCTTGTGGAATCCGGTCCCGGGCACTCTGCAAGGCAACTGGCTTGTCGGTGGTCTCTACGGACTGGGATGGTTTGTGGCTCGGTAAGCGTGCTAAAATAAAAAAACAGGGAACACCCAAATGCAAAACTAAGTGCTCGCCTGTTTCCCATAGGGTTAATTTGGAGAACTTTATAAAAACTGCTCTTTGCCTGTATTGACTACCAATCTAGGGCCTACCTAATTTTGTTTAGAATGATAGCCCGTGATCGGACCGACATCCTCTACTCCATGAGCCATAACACAGTTTTTACTTATTTTGTCGACGCAACGAGTAGTATATCGCTATTGTTTGTAGAATCTTGGTGCCTGACAATCATAGAACTTAACTATTGACTTTTGTAATCGACTTGGACACAAAATATGCTTAGTGTCTGGCTCAATGTTTGGGGTTGCAATTCATATTTTTAAATACTACTGCTAAGGCTAGTAGCTAAGCCTGCGTCTCTAGCTTGAAAAGAGTCGGACTGTTTTTTTTTACTTTTTGCCCTAACTTTGGCTAAATCGACGGGGAACACATAAAGGTGTCCTTTTATCGAAGCTAAGGAAGTCGCTTGCACTCTTAAACACACATTCCCCTGTTAGCAGCCTTCAGGAAAACTGAACTTGAATGTTCCAGTCGCCAAGCTGTTGACCAAACCCCACTAGATTCCCGTTAGGACTATTGGCATCGTGTAGGACCTAGAGTTCACTTTCCCCGTTTTGTGCGACAACGGAGTCTTCTCGGCTTGTGGTTGGGACATTTTAAACTTACGATGAGAAGTACTTACCCGTCCTGGTGCCTTTCCGAGATGCCGCCGTTGCCCACCTTGTCACCGTTTGTTCGCTTCCGAAGCTCGTGTGCTACATCCAAACTATCATGCCGAATGTGCCCTGCCGCCGTGACGAATCGACCCAACTGGTGCCTCGTCGCAGATCGACCCGTGTATTGTAGTATGTTTACTGGAAACTGTCTATCTTTTAGTCGATCCGGTGTGCCGGTTGATCGCGAATGTCCCTCCTACGATCGACTGTTTGTCGGCCATTTGGGTGGCGCTGTAGGTGGAACCACGGCCCTACTAATCAGTCTTCCGGTCCGTCCGTCGGATGAATCTTCGGCGAAGCCGCTGGAGTCCGGTCGCCCCCCGCTCTTTGACGCCAACGCTTGCGCCTCTGGTCTACCTCCAATCGCAGTTGCCATTCTGGCCAATATGGAACATGCCTCGGGCATTGGGTCTCTGGCCATACAACTGGTTGAACTCCTCACCGCTGAACTGGTGGACTACAGCTCCAGGAATTCCGACTTCTTTCAACTTTAACCCCGGTCACTTTCGATTAAGATTCTAGTCAGTTGTCTTAATGACGCGCTACTTTCGATATTTTATCGGTTTTGCCTTATTTTCTTTTATGTGTTTGTTCGATTGTTTATCTATTGTTCTTCTCTCTGCAGCCTGATTTCCCTGCCGAGTTATACTTTTAGCACACTGATCAAGGGTGTCTAATTCGACACGGTCCTACCTTTGCGGCGAAGACTTTTGTTCGTGGCCCTAATTTCGTTCGGTTTCATGGGAGCTCTGCCCCTCAAACAGCCGCGCTGAGCCGGTTTACATTGATCGGAAGGCGGGACCGTCTTGATAAAATTATCTAAAATCAAGAGATTTTACTCATTTAACTCCCCTCGAAGTGTTGAGCATGTAAAGATTAGATTTAACGTCGCGTGTTCGGTGCTCTCATATGTATCCCCTCTTCACTTACCCCGATTACAGTAGGTGGACTAAATCGTGAAATGTCGACCAAAATTCCGAAATGAGTTTTCTTTTCGAAAAGATTAATTAAATAGGTATGTAAAACTAATCATCATGCAGCATAATTCTATAATATTTCAGTTGCCTCAGGATGTCTGCTTTCGAACAAACTTCTTCCCGGCTGCACGCAAAAACCATACTCTGTAAAAATGACTACATATGTAGCATGCATTTTGCACATTGATTTTCGGTGCTCTAAAAAATTCAATTATATTTCATGGAAAACATGCATAAAAATATTCATTCTCTTGCTTATTCGGTAGAAAATTACGTAATCTTTCAATCTTATACTCGAATGAAGGGTATAATTCGGTTTTCAAAAACTTTTCCAATTCCCACAATTAGAATCTTTTAAAACTGAATTATGTCCCCCTTTCGAGCCTAAAATTAGAAGAAGACGTAATTTTCTACCGAATAAGCAAAAGAATGAATATTTTTATTCATGTTTTCCATGAAATGTAATTGAACTTTTAGAGGCATCGAAAATCAGTGAGAAAATGCATGCTACTTAAGTAGCCATCTTTTACGGAGTGTATTTTTTGCATGCAGCCGAAAGGAAGTTCATTCGAAAGCCAGCATCTTGACGTAACTGAAATATAGAATTATGGTTCAGGCTTACTAGTTTTACAACCCTACTCAATTAATCTTTTCGAAACGAAAACGCATTTTGGAATTTCGGTTGACATTTCATGTGTTACCTCACTTACTGTAGGGCAGTGGTATGGTTTATGACCGGGGTTACTTACTCCAGGGCGCATTTGTGTTGAGGAAACGGGCTGAACATTTAAGAACTTTGCGCTATCAGAAATTTTGATCCTCCACGATGCCACCAATTAAGAGGCGGCACTATTTTCACCATTTAATGGTACTAATAAATAAATTTCATGTCGCTTTGCAGGCATTGTCGAAAAAGGTATTGTGTTGTCGTATTTTTACTGCGACGACTATCGCAAAGCACCTTGACCACTCTAACGCCTCAGCCCTCGCGAGGTCTTTTTATCCCTTTTCCTGGCACGTACGAATAAATATCGCCAGTTATTTTTTTCTAGTACAATTGCTCCCTGGAGCAAGTAACCCCGGGTACAAACCACACCCTTGCCCCGATTAGCTTGTCTTCGGCCAAAAATTCTTCGACGCACATATATTCAGTTGGGCTTTGTGTAGGAGTTGGCTTTTATTTCTTGTTTACTACTGGAGTGGCTGGTAGCCCTGGCCACGCTTTCTCCAGTGCATCACACTCAACTGTAGGGTTCGAGAAGATACTCTAAAGTTGTACGGAGGCGTTTTGTCAAATGGGCAACACAATTTTTGAATGATATTAGCGGTGAACTAAACCTGGAGGGAATAGGAGGGAGTTTACTCGAGAGTAATAGCAAGTTACCAGGTCATGAAATGCTAACCAAAACGCTAACCAAAGATATTTCAGTCATTATAAAGATGCCGGATTTTGAAGGAACTTCGTTCTGACCGTCTGAAGAAGCTATACTTTGTAAAAATGGCTACTTATGCAATATGAAAATTCTCCACTTATTTTCAATTCCTCATAAATTCTAACATATATTCTATGAAGGACATATACAAAAGTATCTCTTCTTTTGCTCTTTTGGTAGCACATTACGTCTGTCTTAAATTTTATACTTGGAGAAAAGTATAATTCAGTTTTAAGACACCTTCCTACTCCTGAGTAATTTTTAACTCCATCTAGCGTCTCGCTTGTATTCGGGGTTTCTAACCTACAAGCTACCTTCCGCCTAAGGGCAATCATACATTTCTATACGCTGTTAGGAAGATACTATATGGGGCTCATAAAGTTCTCTGGTGGATTTTAACCGTGTATGTTTTACAAGCAACATCAATAAATGTAGAGGTACGATGTTTAATGAATGGACATTTCACGGTCCTAGAAAACCTCGTAATGAGAGACCTTTTTGAAACCGAGAGATACTCTTTCCCTAAGGGCAGCATTTAAAGAAGACGTGGCCTGCTACTGAGTAAGAGAACGAATATTCCCGTGCATGTTTTCTATGAAGTATACTTGAATATGGAAAGGCATGGGAGGCATATGAAAAAAAGTTCCTACTACGTAAGTTGCCGTCCTTACGGAGTGACGTTTTTGCAGACGGCCGGAAAGAAGCTCCTTTAAAAGCTGGCATCCTGTCGTAACTGAAATATCTTGGGATTATATTCCACGGTTATTACTATTACAACCCTGCTTATGTACTTTCTTAGGGTCGAAGACGCATTTCAGAATTTTGATCAACGGTTTACGAGGTAGTCCACCCACTACACCGAAAAGTAATATAAATAAATGGAACGCTTAGAAGAGGACACAACCTAAAGACGTTTGCAGTATCTTGGGTTATTGGGCGCAGACAATCCAAACTTTTCCTTGGCATTTTCGAACCAAGAGCGCTCTGACAGAACGTTAAGCAGTCCTGTCACTAGCTATTCCAATACTTGACCATGGATGGTCTCGGATCCTAATTACTGATGACTAGTGTTTGGTGGCCACCCGAGGAAGGCTATATTCGCCTGAAACAGGGGCAAATTGAAACCTGTCAGACTGAACAATCTAAGCTCGGGAGGGGTCTGCAACTCAAGCAAGCCCATACATGATCACTTTAAGGGCTTCCGTGAGTCGATGTTGTGGAGACACGTCAATGGACTGATGGGAGTTCAGAAATACGATAGTTGGTATGCGACAGCTTCAACCCACAGTTCCCGGCCGAAAAGGTGGCACCCTCCAGTAGGATTCAGATGCCCCGGTTGTCCTCTTAAAGGACTGGCTTGCATACGAAGTCTCTAAAATTTCGAACTCCTGTTATACGAAGAAGGGCTTCTGCTGGTTGTTTGCATTACACCGCTCATATGTTTCAATTTGTACCTCGTTCCCATATGAGACTACTGGCACGATGAGAATTTATCGAAAGCATCCGTATGCTCGCTAAATGGTCTTCTGAATTGCATAATTAGTCATTTTTGGGAGTAGGGATGTGTTTGTTCCGTTTTACAATGTCGATAGTGTTGCATCCACCCCCCAGAAGGCCATAACACAATGGAAGTTCGCACATAGCTTACCCTGCGCGTGTAAATGCCTGGGCAGACCAGGCGCGACCTGGGGTGATCATACCTTTAGTCGAGACGATCCCAAGGGTGGAACGTCCCCCTCAGACTCAGGGTTCTTGTAGTACATGGGCGTGCTAGTGTTTATACGGACGGCAGAGCCATATTTTACGTACTTAAGGCAGGAGACATGTACCAAATAATTCGGGGAAGGCGCACAGTAGTTAAACTTGGACCGGTGGTGAAGTTCGGGAGCACGCGCATATCCGGTCAAGTCATTTAATTAATTTCGTTCATTTAATGTCTCATTGACGCAACGACGATCTATAACCGACTTGCTCCACTTGGTTAGAATGCTCAGAATACATGGCTTAGTCATTTGGATGGTTTTCTTGGCAATATCTTTGTTTAGGCCAGCAGTGCACGAAAGCAAACAAAGTGCCTAACTCTAAGAGCCGCAGCTCCTAACTGACTCCGTCGCGGGCTTAAAAAATTGTCAGACTTTAAAATTAGAAGGAACCTTCTTCAACCATGTGTTTTATAAATCAGGCAAATATGTCGGTATGGGTTGTGCAGAACTTTAACCTCAGACAAGAACCAATTTGAATATGATGGAATGGTCTTCAGAAAAATTTGCGTTCGAGCGAGTAAGAGAAACTCGGTCTGCAAACTTAGACGACTTAAATCTGCTATGGGAAAGGTGGGAAATCGTCCTCCTGGGGGACTTGGAGGACGGGCATGTTCTGGGTGTTTCAATAAACCGCTTAGACGGATGGGGACTTGACCACTCAAGCAAGAATCCTAATCGTCGGACGTCCCGGATAAATGCTAGAGCCGATCATCGTAGGTAGCGACAAAAAGGTGGTGGGTGCGTAAGGGTTACAGTACTTATGTACTTGCTATGTACCCCTGGAAATCAACAATTCTCCCTCTTTTGCAGATAGTCGTAATCGGTGCGACGATTGCTTAGTCACGCGCGTCTGGGCTGCGATCTTGTTACCAGTGTCCGTTGTTGGCGTTGTGGTTACATGGAAAATATCGTCGACGGGAGCGGTCGAGCAGAAGGAGACGCGATCGCCTGAACAAGAGTTTTATCCGCCTGACGTTAGGGGCCCACGTTTGGACCCGTCATCAGAGAGCGAGCGCCGGATAAAATCAGGAGACTGAGGGGTGCAGTACTTATAAGACGCAGTTGTTATGCTCCCGCACACAAAATTAGGGGCCCACGCATTTACCGCAGCTGGCCGTACATCGTACGGTAATGGCCTAATTTTCCGCACCCGAGTTGGTAATTGCCCATAGTCCTTTATTGGTTTCGGTTGTTGGCGTGGAAATTGTTCAGAAACTTGGCTTACCCATACTGACAGTGGAAATAGTGTCCACATCTGCGCTATCTGCACGACAGGCTCCGTCCAGGCAGAGTCACAGAACTGGGCGAAGAGGAGGCAAGATGGTCGACAGCTTGAAGGCTCCCGAATTAAAAGACAGGTAAGACAGGCAGATGGACAATCTTTAAATGGGATTGAGAGCATCGCAAGCAGTTGCAGCAAGCCTTTCCACCAGGCAAATGACAGTCGAAGTGCAACACCCAACAGACTGGAATGGATTGTTTGAATGTGGCAAAACTTGGCGCGGATCCAGGAGGGAGATGGTGCGACCGCGTGTTGACGAAAATAGCCGGTGCCCCTCCCCCACTCAACTGCCAACTCGTTTCCCGCAACTTCTGTCGTAACAGTGGTAGAGGGGTGCTCACCGATCGTTTCTAAGGAACTCACTCGTGCCGTTGTGCCTTACGGACTCTCCCTTTCTCGAGCCCAACCAAAAACCACACAGCGGCGCATGATATAGGCAGAATAGTATTACCGACAAAGACAAGGGAGACTAGAATGATCATTTCCGGCCTATTAGCCGTCGTCAGTCAGTCACACCCAGAACTGTGGACCACCTGTGGCTCGATCCCGCGACCTGTTAGTTGGAAGTCCAACGCCTCTAACCCCTGAGCCACGGGCTCGTCTTGTCGGTTGCGATCGGGAATATCCAATAGTAGAGGGACGCTCACCGATCGTTCTTAAGGAACTCACTCGTCCCGTTGTGCCCTATGGGTCCTCTCTCGAGCCCAACGAGTGAGTTCTGTAAAGAGAGAGAGAGAAACATCGATCGGCCTGATAAGCCGGAGGCTGTCACATGTGTCGGGCGGGCGGAAGGTGAAATGCGTAAGCGGGCAGCTGCAAGCTCATTGCGCCTACTGATCGAGTGCGAGCCGGAAAAAAATGGCTCAATCAGCTTGCAGCTGACGAGATCCGCAAATCGAGCGGGAATTTTGGCCTTATTGAACCTGAGCGCGTGGGCTGGTCCCGACGAGTGAACCGCACTTCGAAGGCTCAAGTCGGTTCGTCGCACGGTTGATGCGTGTTTGACTTTCCGCTTCCAGACTGATCACAGTTTCTCCGACGTTGCATAGCCCACAAGTACACTAAACGAGATAAACGACTCCAGACGTTTCCTGTCAAGACAGCTGGACTTTCGTCCTCTACATCTGGCTCCCGATGGTTGCCCCAATATGCCTACAACCTAACACACAAATTACGTGCGACATCAGTCGAAGGATTCCAAGATGTTCTTGGTATATGGAAGCGCTTGTCAAAATTTGGGACTGTTGCAGCATGGTAGTCATTCCTTCTCGACACACGTCGATGTTCTTGTAATTCGTCAATTGTGTCTTCCAGTTCACCGCGTTGAGCTTCAATACGCTGATAGTGTCCTTGCGAAACGAAATTCGGTGATTGCTGTTGAAGCTCAGTACTCACGTCGTGTTTGTCAGTTTCCTGAGCACTAGCTTTTCTTAGGACGAGGGCACCAAGGAAGGCCGACTGGCTGTTTTCTTCCTTCTCCAACGTGAATTATATGCCCTAGAAGACGGCACTGAGACGTTATCTGAATGTTAGCACCTGATCCCATTCGATGACGACTAAGTTATCTTCCACGTACCCAGCCTAGAATTTCGACCTTTAATGTCGGAAGACAAGTGACTCCAGCCGTTCCGGGACAGCCTCAGTTATGAGTCTCAAATTCGGCGAACCCGCCGGCCTGCCTTTACCTGCTCGTAGATTATTCCTTTCAAAGTGAGGTCTTGAGACAGAACTTTAAGATTGGGAGGATTTGAGCACGTCCGAATCGATTCTCCGTTTCGTCGTAGGTGCGTTTCAGGGTTAGTTGGATGGTCTCGGCTGTCAAATATAGGAGAAAAGAAGTAGGGAGGGACATGACATCAAAAGATACCATAACCTACAGTCAGAAATCTGACTCTTGGAACCAGGAACCTAGGCAGCCCATAAGTTGGGACACAATTACTGACACAATGGGCCGGGCGGAGCGTCCTCTATGCACTTTTGGAGGCTCATGAAATCAGGCCAAGGTCGTTTTCTCGGCCCTGACCATGCGTTGGTTGATCGGCAATATCGCACCCTAGTTATCCATTACCAACAATGCCGCATCTATTTTGCGTGTCAGCATTGTTACGGACTTTGTTTCACATGGGTCATAGAACCGACAATCCTTCAACAAGTCTTTGGCTATCTGAAGGTAGTCTGCCCTGTCCAATACGACAGCGGAACGTCCCTTCTCCACTTATACGGCATCGAGGTCTTTGTTGGCCTTCAGTTTCCTGAGTTCATCACCTTCAGGCTTGGGCAATGTTTCGCGCGGAATAACTCGGATATTCTTTGCGCTTCCATAGATGTAAACAGTAAGACTGATGGGTCACGACAGAGTTAAAGGGTGAGAAAAAAATTAAAACTGAAAATACATTCAAGGCGACTAGACCTGTTGTTACGCGAATCACACCAACACGTAGTGGTCGATTTAAGAGGAGCAATGAAAAAAACGATGGGGATCGAATAGTAGAATTCAAATACAAAGATGTAATCCGACTACAGCCTGGTTACTAACAAACTGTTAGTAGCAAATGAAACAAGAATTAAATCATCCGTATATGTACGTCCCACCAGCGCTATCTGAGGCCGCCTCTGCTCGTAACTGAGATTAAGAACCCGAAACGTCGGGGCAAAAAAGATTATAGTTCTACAGATCGCACTTTCTTCTTCCAGATTGCTTCCAGAAACTCGCTTTTTCATCTGCATGGGCAACTAGTTGAATGTTGATTCTGCCACATGTCAATTTTTTAATACGTGCGATCGGAAGGTGCGTGTTTTACCCATCAACAATCAAACCCGCTAAATTTGGCCGTCTCCGGTTCACAGCTTATTGTCTTTCCCGTCTTCCATATTATCGTCCATTTCCGGTCCCCTGTGTGAAGACCTGATATATCATGCGGGGACGAGACCGTGTGTGGCGCGTGTAGACGGGCTGTTTAAATTCGTCAGCTCATGTGCCTGACCCCACCTTCGGTCATCGGACTTAGTTTCGCCACGGCGCCCAAGTGGGTGAGGGAGGAGAGGTAGCGGCAGATTTGCACAAGTCTGTTATCACTACAAACTAATTCACACGCCAGTCACCGTCTTGCACCCACCTTGCCGTAGACATCATCCTTCGCGACAGTCGAGCCTACCAGTACAGTCTGCCTGCTTTTATCCGCATCCACCCCCATCGGCTAGCCGATTACCATTACTTGGAAAAGCCCTGATCATTGGCTTCGTTCATGGTTTTGATTATAAAAGCCCCTGTCTTATCGACCCCCTGTGGTGACTACATGGTACCAGGATTAGCGACCCAGCAAATGAACAGACATCTGTCGAGACGACTAAAGTACAGACATGCGTTCGTTGAGCAGGAAGACCCAGAGGACTGCGAGTGAATGTGCGGGCGTTGACTGCATGACCTTGTGCGCGGACGACTACGACTGTCTGGCCGACTGTTGCAACCGGAGCTGCGTCTACCTAGCCGACATTCCTGATGTTTCCTCGTAGCGCAGGCCGAAGTTTACCGTACGCGTGAGGTGCATACACTCTGCGCAACCGAAACGTTTGTTGTCAGGCGGTATCTAACAGACTTTTCCCGAATTTGGGTCTCTGAGCAGTCGCTATCACGTCTGCCAGATATGTGAAATAATAGATGCTAATTCAATGTCCTCCTGGCCGTTTTTTCATTTGAGCAAGCTTTCTGCTGAGCCAATGAAGGGGAAACCTGCCATACGGGATTGTCCGTGGGAGAGGCTGAATGTGAGTTTGTAGAGGTGAACTTCCGGTTAACAAGGGAAAATCGATGAAACTAGAGTGAATGACTTATTCTATATCGAATCCTATGCTTCTGTCTCAGACCGCCCTAGCTGTCGGTGAGATCACGGCGTGTTCTGGTAGTGCTAAGTCTTGCTCGGGAGAGCAGTTAAAACTAAAATTCAGTTTGAGGTGCTTGACTGTCGCTAGACTAGTTCAAGATCCAGAAAAGATATTAAGTGCCTTTCGAAAAGATTCATTAAGTAGGGTTGTAGAACTAGTCAGCCTGCAGAATAATTCTCTAATATTTCTGTTACCTCAGGACACCGGCTTTCGAATGAACTTCCTTCCGGCTGCATGCAAAAACTGCACTATGTAAAAAATGACTACTTGTCTACCATGCATTTTTCTCGCTTATTTTTGATGCCTCTAAATGTCCAATTATATTTGATGGAAAACATGCATAAAAATATTCATCCTTTTGCTCATTCAGTAGACAATTGCGTCTTCTTCGAATCTTATACTCGAAGGAAGGGCATGATTCGGTTTTAAAACTTTTCCAATTCCCGAATAATTTTGAATCCACTCTACCGTTACACTTGCATCCAGGGATTCCAAACTACAAGCCGTATATTTTCCGCGTACGGAAAACCACACATTTCTGTACGGTATTAAGAGGAGATCATATAGGGTTCATAAAATTTGGCATTGGATTTGATCCATATTATTAAAATTACAAGCCAAATTGGCAAATGCGGAGACATAACGTTTTATGAATGACCACTTCAGAGTATTTAAAAGCCTTACAATTAAAAACTTTTTAAAACCGAATTATACTTTCCTTTCAGAATAAAATTGAAAGAAAACGTAATTTTCTACCGAATGGATGAGAGAATGAATGTTTTTGTTCATGTTTTCCATGAAATATCACTGGACATTTAGAGATATCGAAAATCAGTGAGAAAAATGCATGATAAATAAGTAATCATTTTTACAGAGTGTAGTTTTTGCATGCAGCCGGAAGAAAGTTCATTCGAGAGGCGAAATCCTGAGGTACCATAATTATTAGAGAATTTTGTTACAGGCTAACTAATTTTACAACCCTTCTTAATGAATCTTTTCGAAACGAGAACGCATTTCGGAATTTCGGTTGACATTTCATCAGTTAGTCCACCTACTGTACATATCATCATCCGGCATGGGATCGTCATCTACGATTCAGTCACTGGATAAAACAGTATAAGTGGTTAGTTCTCATTCGTCTGAACCATACTCCACGCCCTAAGAGTCCCATCTCTCACTTGAACACATCGTAAACTGAGTCATGTTGCAGCCAGACTGTAGTTAAAGAGTCGGATTTGACTTTTAAAAAAGACGGATAACTTTTTTCCAGGGCAGTACTTGATTCCGTCAACAATACTGGCTTATGCCTTTATGCTGGCCTTGCCATAATGATTGATAGTCCTTTACATCGCCTCCATTTTCTCCTCTCGCTTCACTTAATTCTCCCCCCTTTTTATGTCTTACCAATTAATTAGTTTTTACGTTTTCATTGCGACCTTGCTGGTTTTCGAATTGGTCGTTTGGATTACTTGGATCCGCCTATTCAACTGAGAGATCCCAGTGAGGGTTTTTCGCGTCCATAAATCCCATTCTCTTCAGAGTCCACATTTTGCTAATTCTCACATTGTGGGATTTCAGACTTACGTATTGTCTGCTGTCAGCAAAGGGTACGAGACGCTTGTGTGCTAATGGGCCCGGTCACGAAATTTTCACTTTCATTGGCTCACATGAGCCAATTGAATTGCTCTTCTCACAGGACCTGCATGGGCGCGCATTTTAGCTCACGAGTGCGAGCATCACATCCGACTTCTAGCACAAGTCCGGAAAATTTATACTTCAGGACCTAATGCTTGTATTCTCAAGGCCGCCACCGCCGCCACCACTTCAAAGAGTCGCGTTTCCTCAAAAAAAGGATGCTGACACACAAACAGATGCTGTAGCGGACAAAATAGACCCTGAAAGTAAGGGCGAAACCCAGTCGACTGTAACCCGCGCATGGAGGATGCTTCGAGTCTGCTTGGCCGAGATCCTCGGAACAGGCCTCCTTGCTTTTGTCTGTGTTAGAACTAAATCAGATGCCACCCTCACCGAAGAGCTGCCAGCCCTCCTGGTTGGTCCTCTGGCTCTCACCATGGGCACTTGGCTTTCGGGGCCAGTCAGCGGCGGTCATGTTAACCCGGCAGTAACGCTGACCTTGATCCTCTGCCAGACACTGCCCCCAATTTACCTGCCCTTGTACTGGTCGAGTCAAATGGCCGGTGCCTGCGCGGGAACCTATTTAGCCTTCGCTATGAATGAAACCACCCCGAGTCACCACCTTGGAAATCAGTCCGTTGAATTCGGTAAAGCAGACAAAACACAAATTATGAGTGAGCTGTCAGCAAGTACGGTGTTCCTCCTCAACGTCGTCTCAGGAGGGGATGCGAAACGATCTGGGCCCTGGACTGCTGATGGTAACCAAAAGAGCTTGTCAATTGGGCTGATGTCGATGTTGCTGGGGACTGCATTGGTAATTTTTTTACAGTGTAAAAAATGCACAGAAAATATGAAGCCGCAATAGCAGTAAGAGTGAAGTGTGATTATAAGTTTGCAAACTCTATCTCCTAGTTCCTTGTATCAGGTGGTATCAAAGATTTCCATATCCGAATATGCCATTTTCAACTTCTGGCGACTCCCATATAAGGAAACTGGAGAAGTATCTTGTGTCGATGTCACAGAAATGAGGCCGGTTGAAAATGCTTTAGCTTAAGGTTTATTTGCTCCAAGCCATCTAGTGAGATTATCAGTCCTTACCCTAAACGGTAAACACAAGTGTAACGCGTACCATCGAATTTAAATTTTATATGCTTATGGGGGTAGCTTTTCTCCGGTCAAGGCAATTTGATAAGGAGAGCATTCGTATTAAAATTAACGTAGTCGAACTTTTAACGCTATTACTTGAATAATATTTAGGAGGGAAATTCTATCATGACCTTTGAATGTAGTCGTAAGTTGTGTACTTTTGTGTGTTCCTTTATTACAAACGATGAGTTTGACCATGCTGTTACTAACTGACCAGCGTTTTAATGATTTTGAATTCTATACTTCTCGGCCTGCGTCTTGTGGAGTGCCTGCACCTACAATAGCCGGAAGTCAGACAAAGTATGAAATAACTCTGAGTTAGCAACCGCTTCTATGTCCGAAGGCCTGTGCAGTACGCACTAAAACTCATGGGAAAAACTAACCAAATTTCTTGAACATCTTTCTAGATTAAAAAAAATTAAGTGCGTTTCTGAGACCGCTATGCATGGAATAGAAGCTTCAGCTACTTAATGGACTCTGACTCTCTGGTTATCGCTTTGTTTCGATTTTCACAAAATCTACTTTCTAAGAAGGATATGCTTCTTCTATCAATACTTCCTCATATATACTTCTGGTTAAAACTAAAGGAGATCTGTTCCCTGCTAGTCATTTTCTTAATATTGGTTTCCTCTTGAAAATTAACATTTGATGGTACAGATTTCTTTTTTCCTTTAAATGTTCATTAAAGACTATAAACTAGAGAAGCGACCTGAGTGTTCATCGAGTCGGTAGATTTATAAACTTTCCGCCAGCCAGGTTAATCGAAATAATATTCGACCTGTCATAATTCTACCAATGAGGAACACCCACCACTTATCGAAATGCATGTAGAAGAGCTGGTCGGGGTCGCAAGTGGAATGAATAAGTCTGCGTATCATGGAGAGAACTTCTGGGAGGACTTGAGTTTGAGATTTTTCAAACTTTAATATTTGCTTTTTTCTCGTGCTAAATTTCAGAATGACATCGCCTCACACAAAAGACTATAACCAGCTAAAATTTTTCCAATCAATTTCGATTTTAACTGAGTGCCGAAACAATATGAACAGATACAAACTGGTTAAGTAATTCTCGTTGTCAAGTACTATCGGGAAGATAGTCTATTCATATATTCGTGATTAAGGATAATACCCTGGTTAGATCGAGCGACCGCGGCACTATCCAAAGCACAACCACGCCGACTCCCCTTTACCTGTGGCTGGTCATGGGTCCAGCCACAAGGGCAAAAAATACAGAGACTGTCAGTTTTCTGGTGCTAGGAGCGGATGTAGAGGCTCACACATGACTGCAGCAGCCCGTCTACCTGCATAACACACGATATTGCCAAGTGCCACGATGCACTAAGGAACATGCTTCTCTCTAACGTGAGAGCTACGTGTTCCGTCCAAGTGTCAGGTGTTGTGGGGTGGGTTATGTACGGGCTGGGGAGGGCGGGACGGTATGACGACATTTGGACTGCGATGTTTTTCCGCAACTTTTTATGAAGGCGCAGGTGGCCCACTAGACCAATGTGGTAACTGAATGTCCGTGGGCAATGTGGACAGTTGAGGCGAGTGAGACGGACGTATGTTGGTGCTCCGGACACTGGCTTGTCAATACGATGGATTCGCAAGTGACCGATCAGGCCGATGCGTGGTCTGGGAGTGCGACAGCACTGCTGGCACAGGGGGTGGTGATGACGGTGGTGGTGGAAGTGGGAAATCGGCAGTTTTTTCACCTGTGTTCGTCGCCGTGGGGGTTGAAGTAGGGGGGTGACTGTGGAGGCGTTCTCGGGAACAGTAGGTGGAGTTGTCGTGTTTTCATTGCATTAGGTCCAGAGATGTCCGATATGGCAAACACGTGCGAAGAGTGTCTTTTGACAACATGGACACGATGGAATGGATAGGGCTTTGAGATTGGGCATCCGCAGCTTCTGAGACTTGCAAGTCGTTTATTTGACTTTGGTATTGACAATTCAGTTTTTCTTCGTAGATTACTGCTCCGGTCTTCACTACTGCTCTTTAGACAGGTCGATCCTGGGTAAGGCCCCCCAGGTCTGCGGATTGCTTTGTGCATCCTTGAGGGAGGTCCTTAGAGGGACTTTTTAGCATGTTTTTGTCTTTTGTCGGCGAGCACGCGTTTCAACGTCGTCATCGAATAGTCGCTTGGTAAGGCACTCGTAATCCATCCTCGCGATGCGGCCCCAGATGCATTTGCCTCAACATGGCGTCGATACTGAGGATTCCAGCTCGTTTTAGGACTCCAGTATCGGTAGTCCTGTCTTGCAACCGCCGAAAGCAGGTGAGGTGGAAGTGTTTCAGCTTCCTGATTCGATTGGCGTGAACCGTTCCTGTCTCCGTCCCATAGAGTAGATTGGTTGAGACCTCCGACCCGTACTTCCTTGCGTTCTGAATGAGAAAGGGCATATATTTGCCTTGCAGTAAATCCCAGTTTATGGAGATTTTCGAAGATTTGAAATCTATAAGTCCTCCACACAACCTAACAATCTGGAGCATTTACCACAAAACTAAGACGATATTTTCCCTAATGAGTTTTCTAAGGTATCTATCCTAGCACTAGGAAAGTGACACTATAAGATCCTTTAGCGAAGTGGACGGTAGAAGTCAACCCCTGGTAATACAAGCAGAAATAATCATATTACCATAATTTGCTGCCGGGTGGGCAGCCCTCAGTCTTATCTATGGCTGAGGGGGAAGAGAGTTTAGTTGAGATATGCATTTCCAGTGTGTAACAAGCGTATACGAAGAATTATTGTTAACATGTGACCTACCTTTGCAAAGGCATATCTACCACCAGTGAAGCTAAAGAAGGCGCAGAGGATACGTTTGAACAAATCAACATCGACTTGAGATACATATGAGCACCCGTTCGACACACAGGCAGATGGAGGTGTGCTTACTTCTGTCTGAACAAATAACCGATCCATCCTGAAGAATACCGACTGACGGGGAGTCATTGATGGAAATTCAGGTCAAGGGTCGGCAATTAAATCCCATATGATGACCGTCTGCGCAGCGGGTGGGCATGTGGCGAACGTAGACAGCAAGACTTAACGTTGGGTCAGCCTCAGCGTCCAATCCCGTCAGTGTAAAAGATAGGGCAGGCTACTGGTTCATCGGGGAGTGAACCAGCATAAGTGCATTAATATGCCTGAAACAGGTGGCATTATGGTCTCCCTGTCTTTGTTAAGCCACTTCCGGTCACGATACAGACCTAGTTCGATCTTTATACCGCCTCTCACTCCTGGAATATTCGGGTCTGGTGCGTGTAAGAATCAGCACGCCTATGTGTGAGTCTTTTCGTGACAACAGATACTGTGACCAATCTCATTTCTAGACAACCAGACTCTGACTTGTTATTGGTACAGGATAGGGACGGACGACCGGTTCAGGATGTATCCATCGCCTACATAGTGTTGTCACTAAAATAGAGTGGACGCGACCTAAACTACCACCACATCCTGACTGTCACAGTTGCTAACTGACAGGGCAACTCCATCATCCTCCGGAGTGAGGGTCAGACCTCAGTCGTTGCTTCTTAATGCGGCTTTTATTGCAGCCCCCGCCAATTACAGATTCGAGCTCCTTCTAATGTAATTTGAACAGCATGCCTGTAGAGACCAGGGCACGTAGCTGTGGATTCCGCCACGTCGGTCATTGGCTGGTTCCACCGGGGCATGAGGACCGAGTGACTGTATTAGCTGGCAAGTTTCGAAGCCATGACGACACGAACGCAGTATGCGACCCCATTCCGGGAGCAAAAGTAGGTCATCGCGTAATAGGGGTTTAATGGGTGGAGCTAGACGACGGAAGGGAGAGCTCAATAGCAGGTAAACATTCCAGTAGATGCTGAGGGATCATATTACGTCCTCGCACCGAAATTCTCTGTAGCCACTGAATAAGGCGCCCACGTACCATAAACCCGAAATCCGAGGAATGGTGGGGGTGTCTAGATATCTGACAGTACAAGCAAAATTTGAGTACTTTTGGCAGTTCTTCCGGCTTGTTTTCACAAAAGAAGTAGATTACATTCCACCTAGTTACGAGAGTGCGAAAGCATCAGTTAGATAAAAGGCGAGGGTACAACATGCCACGATGATCTGCTTTCCGTCCCCTGAATGGGGGCGTCCTTGCCGCCACACCGACTTTTAGCGGGTAAAATTTGTCGTAGCGAGGGATGCACTGATGTACCGTGGGGACGGATTGCCCAGCGTCGACCTCAGCCTCTCTCCACCCTCTTCCCGTGCGCCAGTCCTCTGTTCAAGCCTGTCAGCCATCTGATTGGGTGCAAATGGCTGGCACGATGTGAAGCCTGCGCCTACGTGTGCCACCACCACCCTCGCTCACGTGTGTGAAATTCGTCATGGGATGCTCGGACTCTGCCCAATCCGAGTAACGCGTGTCGTGTCCCCTTCAGCGCATCTACAGCTTGTCCCGTTGTGAAGCCAGACGACAGTCACTACGATCGCACCTATGACCGGCTGTCTCGCTTTCGTCTCAGCAACGGAGCACGGTGGATGCGGGAAGGTGGTGTGAGGCGGATGTTGTGTACGTCTACCTCTCTATGATCCAATGTGCATGAAATCCCCATCAAAACAGTGGGCAGCTTATAGTTTACGGACTACCATGAATTGATCGAGGCCGCACCATGGACACTTCCCATAAGACACCTATCAACGACAAAACATAAGGGCTATTATGTAGTTGCTTCCGAGCTGTCATACTCGCCGGCATATTAGTTTCCGCTCCGCAATGAGGATAAGTCCGTAAACAACGCTGTCACGTGACCTTCTACACGTCCGTAATCCCCCCACTACTTCACTTAAATACCTGCGAAGGGCAGAGTTTTGTTGGAGGACGTTCTCATGGCCGTCCGCGTGTCTTGGTGAAGAGTTCTCACTGAAAGGCGCGTGTATCATCACGTGGTGCTGTGTTTGCAAAAACTGTTGGGTTGACCAAAGTGCGTTTTAGTTTTAGCCGGCGAAATGTGCACACCTTACGAGCAAAACGCTATGGCCGACCTAATTCCTAACTTTGCCAGAACCGTAAAAGTGCATCAACTTGAGATGGGCACAACGGTTATTCTTTCGCTGAAACGTTGATAAAAGTAAAAAAACGGTTAGACGATTCTGCGCAAAGCACTACCCGCATCCTGCCTTTTTTGGCTCTGACTAGTGTACTTCTAAAAAAAATTAAGAATGCATACGCAAAAATGAGAAACGAAAACCACTTAGCTCTTTTCCTCCTTTGTAAATTACAACTTTAGGGAAAATGGAAAGTCTTCTTAGCGACATTTTAAAGTTTGGCTACTCAAGCAGAACTTGGTATGTTAAAATCTTCCTCATTTTAGGGCCCAGAATATCCCTGTAGTTTAAATCCTGCAATCGTTTTTGGTCCTGCAACTATACTGAATGCCTATCGGAAATTTCTGGTAAGTCGTTGCTGGTGACATTTTGCCAGATTGCAACTCGACTTATGTTTCTTTAGCGTCCTTCGTTTTAATAAAGTACTCCAGGTATTCTGGGGGTTACATAGCGACGGTTCGACAGTCATTGCCGACGACGTCCACCGTGTGCTCCACAGCAGGATGAGAACAGGCACGTTGACTTGTGCTTGAATTGGTTTTTATTGGTAGTGGACTTGCACAGGGTCTACCGCACTCCCTCTTCCTCCCCCAGTTGGACCCGGTGTCGGCACAAAGTCACGAAGACCGGGGGCGGGAGAGGACGCAGATGGCTGGCGCGGCCAGACCCGCGCCTTGGCGTACCAGCTCACTCCCTGGTCCACAACAAATATTTGACCAAGATTTTAGTCACGAACAAATATGGGTCAGAAAGAGGAGATGCCGACACAAGTCACTGGGCAGCCATGCCACCACTGGTATACCCAGCGGGAGCGCAAGCGCATCTACCGGCAGGCAACCAGTGGTTAGAGAACTGCTAACGCATACCAGTTTGCAAAGGACATGGTTTGCTGAATTATAACGTAGCAGACTTACACAATCCTTGAAGGCCACAAAAGTGACACGCAGCCCTGCATTTAGCCGGGGCCATCACCCTTCAAAGGTCGGGAAACCGGTTTGTCATCGACTGAGAGGCACTGCCCACATAAAATCGGTTACAAATGCTTCTCTGGTGGCACAACTAAATACTCTCACCTGAAAAATAAGCAACAATAGTTTAGAATGGAATGTCTGTAAGGAAAAAATCTGATTAATTCATAAAAGGAAGGCTAATCTCAGATGCTGCTAGCCACGATCAGAAGCTGACTAATTTTGGGCGTATTCCGGCGTGTAGGCGCATACCAACATGCAGTATGTGGGCTAACTTGTGAAACCTGATGATGCAGAGTGAAATGATGAATTGTGGACAACCAAAATGCTGTCCGTTTTATTTATTTGCCTTTCCTACTTCCAAAAATGTCCTTTTTGTGTTTCCTATGTGTTTATAAATAATTTTATCGATCTAAATGTTTAAAAATTCGAGCGGGATTCTACGTTGCCTTGTATTCTGACGGTTTCCTACGCCAATGGCTATTTTAAACTAAGTTTGCTCATCTGAGCGTGTTTTTCTATGAGATGAGAGTAAGTTAAACTTGAGGGTTTTACCAAACGGAACAGGATACACTTGAAAATTGCTTTTTTCATCATGGAAAAAATGCAGCCGATTCCCATGAAGGCACGTCGAAATCTTTAGTCAAACTGTAGGGTGCTGGTAAACCTCTATACTAGACATTACGCTTATTGAAGGATATATAAATGCGAATTTCAGTAAAGGACTATTTCAAATGTTTTTCTACTTGTGCTCATCTATTTACTCGGTATTTTGCATGGACAGGCTTTCTGTACATCGAAAGCTTAAGTTTACACATTTACCACGATTTTTGACGTTTCCAGGATTTTCTTTAAAAATGGTATTTCTAAAGAGCGTTATAGTAATTTAAAGACCTCCTTTGTGTCTTCAGTTCGCTGTTTTTGCAAAGCCTTGATCCATTCGTTTTGGGGGTATGTGCGTGAATAGTAATATACAAATAAATAAATCGTTTTATTTGGTACCCTTAGGGGTAATTTCGTGAATTTCGGCACCTTTCTTGCGATAGGCCACACACCGCATCTGACCTGCACTGTAAGTCCACAGTACACCCACATGTGTTCCTTGCATCCCGCAGTTTGCATGGAAAGACTTCAAGGTCGAGGGGGAACGACGCGTTGACGATGGGGTTAACAGCCCTGTTATACGCTGTGGAATGGCGTGACACAATCGGTAACTGAACATATCTGTCGATGAGTTGCACGTCCGAATGTCCGGTCTTCCGGTTGGGTGGTTGTTGATTCCGCCCACTAACTCGACCTCGCCGAAGTCAAAATCATGTTAGCCCAGGGAGGCATACGTCGCCAAATATGAATTCTGATTCGAAATTCAGACAGTTGACTGATGCTTGGGACGCCTCGTCTGTAGTTGTCCGACGCTTTCTCCATTGTAGTCAGCAGACGACGGATGACTTCCCCCCTTTGGAGATCTGATCCTTCGGACGCACCACTTAGCCGTGAACAGTCAAAACTGGTTTGTGGAGGATTTATTAGGTCATTCGAATTAAGATTGATCGCCAATGTTTTCAAGCTTATGGGGTCTTTTTTAGGGACAATGCTTTCATAAACAAGGGTTTTGGGTACGGAAAAGCGCACATAAATCCCCACACAAATGTCCCTTAAAGCTACCTTTATAGTTTATTTGTTAAAACACGCGCCATCTGGTCGAAAGAGAAAATAAGTGCGTCGAAAGGGAAAGCATTAACAGTATACGATTAGGAAAAAAGTGAGGCATACCCAGTTGTCGGTTATATGTTTTAGTTATTGACGATTGCTCGTCGCAAAGTGACTGCCCGCCAGAAAAAAACTTTCTTGCTCCGCCTTTCGGTCGGTCGAGATCGAGGAACTCCTTCCCCCACATGCTACCCTCAAGCAACCGTAGTTAAACCAACTCTGATAACTTCGCGGAAAGTAGTTAAAATTTTAATCCTTTTAAATTACTGTAAGAAAATTAGTCGGCCGATTCTCACGGACAAAACATGATTCTTGTTCAACGCAAACGATTATCAACAACAGCCCTGGGGAAATGCTGTTTGTTTTCGACAGTCCATACCAGTTTGTTAATGATAAGATTATTAACAATCAAAATTACCATGCATCTGGATTTAGTGAAACATAATGTGGACGAGGAAATGATAATTGCAAACAAATGGTAAAATTGTGCAATCTAGACTGTGGTCAGACAAATAACATAGGAATGTTAATACCGTCGGTGTGCCGAAGACGTTTTCAAGACGAAACTATCCCCGGCTAGTTCATCAGGCACCCATACTTAGAAATGGTAACTTTGAAACTTTTTTGATCCGAACGCATCAACAAAGATGTAATCTCGCCTCAACCAGAGACCGACCGTAATACGAATGTCTTTCCAGGAATGCGTAAAAATTATTACATAATCGGTATAAAAAAATATAGAATAAATTGCCAACTATGTTGATTGCAATCTAAGTGTTAACAAATGTTCGTGCATATTTTGATCTATTTTTAGATATTTTCTCGGGTTTGGGCCATTGTCGAATAATTGTTAACGAGACCTGTCGTTGAGCCTGCATCTAGGGTTTTTAAACGTCAAGTTGTGTACCTCCGTCTAAGGAAAATCATATATCCCTTTAAGCCATTAACAACATTTAATATTGGACTTGAAAATTTTGCCAATGGACATAAACTACGTTGCATGCTTTACAAGGAACATTAATAAAAGTACAGATACTGTGATATGTAAATAGACATCATATTTCTTAACCTTTCTTCGAGTACAGCGTTTGAAGAAGATATAAGTTATAACCGAATTAATTCAAGAAAGGATGTTTTGTACGTTTTCCATAAAATATGTTTGAATGTATAAGCGCACGGGAAGTCAATTGGGAACGGCAAACCCCTTAGGTAGTCACGTTTTACTGAATGCAGTTTTTGCAAACAACCTCAGGAAAGCGCATGTAAAAGCTGGTATCCTGGCGTGACTAAAATATTTCGAGATTATGTTGCTAGATTTTATACTACAACCACACTTAAGTAACTACTTCTAATCTAAAACGCACCGTAGAATTTCTGTTAAAACTTCTTGAGATAGGACATTCACCGTAGGGGCTGTGAACACAGATGAGTAATTTGATCCGATTTTAGACAATTTCATAGGCGTGGGCTATTCTTTTTAGTTTCACCCAAATAGTGTAAATTGGAGAAGTTTCAGGGAACTTTTCCGAAATTGAGTTTTGTTAAATTTTTGCAGAGACAGACTGAAATGCGTGGTTTAATCGCATGTGGCCGTCCCCTGTCTGGCTGATCTTGTCCCAAGCACAGTTAACTCTTTTTCTTGACCGCCTTGCTTCCTGGAACGGTTAAAAGACGCACAAAATCAAGTTAAATTACTGGTCCTTTTTTAGGTGCCACTTTTGGTTCCTTTTGTGGGAAGCTTCATCGCTGCCTTCCTGTACAAATTTGTCCTTTGCTCTGATGCTGAATGCGAGAATGCAAGAAAACTTCTTCAATCTGCTTATCTGAAAATTAAAAATGCAGACCGCAGCGCTTAACTCTGAAGACTGGTAAGATTTTTTACTTTTTGTTTTACTGATAATGTCTGTGTCTGCGTACACAGAGCCAGAAACTCCGGAGCGAACTGACGAATGATAGACAAGCAGGTAGGCTGCCTACATGGCGCCTACTTCTCCAGTGGCCAAGATTATGTCTGATCATAAATTTTCTAGCCTTTTCATGCCCGCATGTGAGTTGAAATGTAAGTTTGGAAAAAGAGCCTTATTCTCAAAATCAGAAATTCTCCTGCAGAGCTTGCCGGGATCGAGTCACAATTTATGGCGAAACAAACTTTTAATCCGCCTGCTTTGCATGTCATACACAACATGATAAAGGTTTTGTAATTAACGAAAACGCGGCTCAATTTAAGTCCTGGATGGATAGTTATTTAACGAGTAGGCACCTAACTGTGACAACTAACAACAATCACAATCTAGCACACTTTCTTTTTTGCCTGTTCCTGAGAATCTCGTTTATTCGGATATTAAACAGGAAAGAAATAACACCATCTGTTATATTCGAAAACGAGTTTTCATCTCTGCGTACACGGAGATAACAAAACCAGACGACCTGCACCAAGTGACTCCGAAGCCCTGTAAAAACGAGCTACGCAGCCGTGGCAAAAGACCTAAAATTTCTTGAATAGATGCGCTAGACCTGCCAACACAGGTCTTGTATTTTTGAAGCACAATTCCGTTTTAATACGGAGGCTGTCTGCGTTCCACCAATCTATGACTCAATAATTAAAGCGAAAAAGTATTCCTTAAGCGACTGAATTTGGACAGACTTAAGGTCTTTTCTACGGGCAGACGCAAGGCGGGTTATTTGGCAACGATGGGGTGAAGGACCCCACTTAACCGTCGGCAACCTGTGGACCGTGTCATATGGGGTTTTATCTTGACCTTCATTTGCAGGGCATTGCAGATATTACCCTGCCAACAACAATTACTTCCCACAACCTTAAAGCATTTCGCAGACTCTGTTATTTTGAAGTTTCGTTTACTTAACGCGCTCATTTCCGTTGCCGCGCGAATGTGTGCGATAAGACTTTCGGCAGAACTCCTCACAATTCCTGTATTTTCTTGTATTTCGCCAGCCTACTGTCTGGCGTGCTGCACCACCCGTAAAATCCACATTTCCACCATTCTCGTATTATACTATCCACAGCCAATCGACAGTTAAGTGAGGTCCTTCACCCTACCGTTGACGGTTTTTTAATTACTTCCTTTAAACAAAATAGTTGGCAAGATCCTATCTCGTAGTCGCACCTGTTGGGGGTTAGGATTAGGAGTTAGGGATTAGAGTTAGGGGTTGTGATTAGGGGTCAGGGGTTAGAGTTCAAGATTAGGGTGGGGGGTTAGGGTTAGGCTGGGGGTTGTCTACCGAAATTACGGCAACGAATAAGATCCGGCTCAATAGTTTTCTAAACAGAGACAGTCTCCAAACTTTACTTAGAGTTCCCCTAAGAAAATCCGGGTGGCTTTGTCGTCTGGGGAGATTAATCGTAAGGTTGAGGATGTATCAAATCGACTGTAGATAATGAAGCCCATGTGAGCAAATCCGATAAAATTTTTCCAGCCGTTACCTGATATTTTGGTACAGTAGGGCGTCCGGTGCAGTGGAGAACTAATAATTTGCCCCGTATCTGAAGACGATGCAAATAGACATGTCGCGAACATTAGGAGAAAATCATTCAATTTACCCGAAATTCGATTATGGTTTAAGTGGAATATAAGCCGCCCTAGGTCCAGTAATCAAAGAAACAACTTTTTTCATGATGAGAAAGCTTCGTTGTTTAATGTGAAAAAGTCTCTATTTTGTCTAGTACTGTCCATATCTCTATGGAGGCGTTCGTATGTTTGGCGCTGAGTTCATCAGTGTTAGGCAGCACGCCGGGACGATTAGGCAGAGTTTCTATCCAAAGACAGTATGCCTTTGATCTCCGCTTTCCTCATAAAAATTATTATAAAGACTTCTGTAAGGGATGAATATAATAGGTCATAGATAAATAAATGGTTATAAGCCCATAGTTGAGGGGTTGGGTCTCAGTGACTATTTACCTCTTACTCCCGCGTGGGACATTTGTAGAAAAAGACCATTTGATTGGTCTCTGACAAAATGATTCTTCTGTGATTGAAAAAGAACTACGAAGCCCCCTAAGAAAGTAACAATGAAAGACAGAAGGGAATGTTTTAAAGGCATTCACTTGGGCTTGTGCATTTTTTAGTAACTTCAGAATTACTGTTCAGTCATCCTGCCTTCTTCCTTCTTCTTTTGACGACCTAGTCATTTTTCAATACCGACACTTGCAAACGACATAGAAAGATGGAAGAGTGTATAAAATACTTTCTTCTTCACATTTTTTCTACTTTTCTGCATCCAGTGACGCCCTACTCTAAGGTGTCCTTTCAGATCGACTCCTCAATGACGGATGGCCTGACCAGGCAGGACAAGACCTCACCATGGCGTAAAATTGCATTATGAAAATTTTTCACTTTATCAACGGAAAATTTTGTATAGCTAATAACATGGAACAAATAAAACTCTCATGGCAGGCGGTTTTTATCTTTTTTCGAGTACTTTAGTACATGTTGTAGAGTAGGATTCTTTTTGGTGGGGAACTCAAGTGGAAGCCACCTGACTGAGAAGCGGACAAGGGCGGGTCTGCAAGGCCAAAAACTTGGAGGCAGTAGGCAAAAGTCATCCAAACGACAGTTCGATCGTCGTGCCCCACGATGTCTACCATGTGCTCCACAGCAAGGTGGAGCACATGGTCCGATGACTTGAGCGTTAATTAGTTTATAGTGAGTGTCGACTTGCGTAGCATCTACCGCGCTCTCTCTTTCCCATTCCCCACCTGGACCAGCCGTCAAAACAAAGTCAAGAAGACCGGAGGCGGAGGAGGACACAGGTGGCTGGCACGGCCGGACCCGCACCTAGGCGTGCCATCACACCCCCTGGTCCACAAGAAACACTAAATCAGGATTTTTCACCTACAACAACAGCCCAACGGGGGTCAGAATTGTGGGTTTCATCAAATAGAGCGTTTGGAGGAAATACTTAGGCACGCACAGCATTGCATTCTGTAGGTGGGTTATTATCGCCTTCATTGTAGTTAATAGGCACTACTGTACAGAGTTACTTTTCTGGTCAATGTCTACCCACTGGACAAGTACAAGGAAAATAACCATTTTGTGGTATATTCTGCTGGTCCCATTCACCTCATTCAGCCAACGTTGCCTTTCCTTCGGGAACGAATGAAGAGTCAAGTGCGCATCTGTCGGATATTGCGCTAATAAAACCGGATATTTTCGTTTGATGATTGGGTACGCGTAGTAATGCTTATCGTCCTTGACGACGATTTCCACCGTGTGCTACACGGCAAGGCTAAGCAGGGACGGTGACTTGTGTGTAAATTATTTTATAGTGATAGTAGATTTGTACAGCATCTACCGAACACTCTTACCCTCCACTATCTAGACCTTGTGTCAAGACCGATTCAAGAAAACCGGAGGCGGGGGGACGCAGGAGGATGGCACAATTGAGCCTGCACCTTGGCACTCCACTCCACACCCCTGGTCCACACAGCAAATGACGAGGTTTGTAACCAATGGCAACCATGGGGGACGGCAGGGATCCTAGGCAGCACGACGTCTGCCGGCAATTGGGTCTGCTACTGCATTCCGAATTGTTAACATTTATTATGCTGCGAAAATTCGATAACGCCTACCACGATCCGATATACCCCGTCTTGGTCCAGCGCATCTATCACGTGATCCGTTTGTGGGGCCAAACATACCTAATAAACATTCTATGAATGTCCGAGGTAAAATCTTCAACCCAGGAGCTTGTACTGAGGGAACTTGTAGGAACTGACGTCACCAAAATTATCAGTTTAGGAAAAGAAATTATTGTGCGTGTATCTAAAAAGATGTACGTTTGGTAATCATTCAGTGGCCTACTCAAGGGTTTCACGCTTGCTTCCTATTTGCGTCTTCTTGACGTAGGTTATGTCGTTCTCGCGAACTAACGAACTACGGCTTACTAACCTCATAAACGGAGATAGGTAAGGAAGGCTGATGAAACGATCGAGCGCGTACCTTGGCGCTCCACTGCACACCCCCTGGTCCACACAGCAAGGACCGGGATATTAACCAACAGCAAAAGTGGGGGGCGGCAGGGATCCCAATGTGCGCGCCGCGAGCCGGCAAGTAGGTCTGCCACCACAGCCTGAATGTTGACATTTTTTATGGTGGGCATTCCGATTACGCCTGCCAGAGTCCCATGTGGCCCCCTGTTGGTCTATCGCAACTGCTGTGCGGACCGTTTGGGGGTCAGGCATCCACACAAGCGCCCTTAGACAACACTTGGGCAAAAAAGGTCAGCTTCCGTCTCATTTGGGCAAGCTAACGTGACAACCTAAGAAAGGTCTGCAAGAATAAAAAATAATTTTACTTCGGTAACATCAAGGGAGGCGAACGGTCGTGTGTGCCAACCTCTGTAAGTGTCAGGTACAGTTTTGTGTGCCATTCAGACAACTTTTGTCGAGTCTGACCATCACGCTGTGATAAGGTGGTTTCCTAGGTGTGCTTACAACAATGTAAGTTAGCAAAATCGGTTATATAATATGTATCAAAAATCCTGTCCACTATTCCGTTTTAACACCATGTGCGCACAGTTGTCCCTGCCGAAGTATGGGGAAGTTTTAGACTGCCGGGTATTACGCGGATGAGAGACTGGGATGCTATACCAAGTACTTCATCTGGAGGCGTTAGAAAATCCAGGTTTAGTATGTGATTGGAAAGCCTGTTTGCGACATTTTTAAGTTGTGCTCAGTCAAGCCTTGGAGTCTATTTGCATGTGAATGAGTTCGTTATATAAAGTGGGTGCAGCCTGTAAAGATTACTTCCTCACCGTCTAGACTCGCGACATGTAAGGCAACCGACTGACTGCATAACTCAGTCCTCGTGGTCAGCGTTGTGTGTATGTGGGGTGATTTGCTCCAGGACTGGTAGCTAGGCCCAGTGACTCCCCTTGACTGCGGCCTCCACGACACTCGCACGCACATGAGGTCCAGACGGCCTTTTTTGTGAAAACCAGGTACACTGAACAGAGGCTGAGTCGTGTGTGGCACGCTTAGATGAGCTGTTTGTTTTTGTCAGTCGCTGGGCCTGGGCCCACTTACGCCCGTTCTAGAACTGTTTTGCCATCGGAACGCAGTGGGTGAGGGAGGAGAGTGTGCAGTAGATCTCGCACAAGTCTGCCTCACCGCAAGCAAGTTCGTATGCAAGTCAGCGATCCTCCACCCATTCCGTGAGCCTCACGGTGGTCCTCGTCGTCTGCGACGGTCGACTTCCTGTTATCTAGGTAGCTAAGTTATAAGTTAGCCTTTCGGTAGCCAACCCGAAACGGGGAATGATCTAGCTTCAGGACGTCTGGTGCAGATCGACTCCAAAGTTTAAGTGTGAGTGACTTGTCTGGAGCTTAGACTTCCCATCGTTTACTACGCTATTCCCCTAGTCAAAAAGTATACGAATTGAAACTAGACTACGCCTTCCAAAGTCATGGTCTTTTGCTTGGCGCAAATTGCAAGTACGTCTTGCAAATAAAGGGTAAATTTGTGAAGCTATCTGGAGCAAACTAATCCGGAAGAATACAGTTCCTGCATACTTCACACCTAGCAAGTCTATGTTCCCCATTTTAATTGCTGCACTCCTCGCTGCATCCAAGTCCGAGGGCTCCAAATCGAGTTGATTTTCATGTTCATGTACTTTCAAGTGAAACTAGGCAGAATCCCCTTAAACATTTTAAACTTTGTCCACGATTTGCGGATTTTTTAATGCAGCACGCATACTGATCTTTGGAAATTGCTCCTGCAAGATTACACTCGGCTGGATTTAAATGTCTCTATGCCTCTTCCTTTTGTTGCCTTGAACAATTTATGTATGATTTCATCTGATTAACGCTCATTATTAGGAAGCCTCTGAATACTTTTAACATCAGAATAAAATCCTTAGGGTTAAGGGTGAGGGTGGTCACATTATGTCTATCCTTTTGTACTAAGACAACGTCCTCCGATTGTACATTCATCAAAAATAATATCTTATTAAAACTGTCTTTTATGTAGAGAATCATATAACCTTTAATCACACAGGAGTTATTAACGTCATTAGATGTTTATAAGACCCATGGGCGAGTAAACTTGCTGTTAATAGTGGTCAAAAATCCATCAAAGCTATCCGCAAAGGCCACTGGGTCAATAGTTGAAAAAGGAGCGCATTTCAGATTACCAACGGCGAAATGTACTATGCAGACTTATTGACTGGAAACCCTGTTCACTTGCTTACAGTGTAAAGTCAGCGCACGAGATTTGGCATTAAATGGGTTCTGAGCCACATTGATTAGAAAAAAACAGAGACGTTCATCCAAAGAAGTTTATTCGCGATCCGAGGTTTGGAGTAATTGTTTTGGCTACCAATATCAAGAGACTAGAGAACCCTGTGTATGGCTTTAATTATATGGAGCATTTTTTGATGCGCCGGTCGCCAATGCCGATTGTTGGGTTGAACTGTCGCTTATTCTTTTGTTGTTACTATCTCTGACGGTAGACTCCTGCACCGGCTTGAAAGAACAGAACATTAAACAGACTCCTTCACTGCTCTTTACTTATGCATAAACCTAGAACTTGAACTTTTGCTTCCATTCGTGAGAGAGACATAGAGTTCGTAGATGTTTTCGTCTGCGGCCAACCGGCGGTCAACTGACGATTAAGTTTATAGAACACCCATGAACACTAAATGCCCAATTACAACAGAAAACACCCGATGCACCACAAGCAAAGCTGTGTACACACGCTGAACCAAGGACCGGAAGCTTACATCAGCACGTCAGTATCCAGACGAGAGAAGAGAAAGCAGAGGAAGCCAAAGCTAATGAGCCTCCTTTCGGCATTTCATTGTAAGTCTACTGAAATAACGACCACAGTGTTCTGGACCACCCGTCAGGTAACAGATTTTGCTTTAAAAGTCTCTGGTATCAGCTCGTTATTGTTTACGGCATGATATTTCGGCTATGCTAATAACAATGTATATTCGTGCAGCTTCTGCCCAGAGTTTGATTTGTTTCACTCTATGCCGGCTTAATTATTTACTAAGGTTCCATTATGGTGCATACAATTGTAGTAACGCTGTGCGCTACTCCGAACTTCACGTATGCCCAAATGCCCCTTTGTATTACCTAGAACTCGGGGGCCAAAATAGTTACTACTAACTGGCTTGTTCAAATTAGAGGACTTTTAGTGATCTGATAATTGAGTAAACTTTCAAAACGGTGAATTGGTCTGGACCAAGTTGCATTAATAGTATTGTGGCACACTCGCCCTGTACTTGGTTAATTTGATCTCCCCCGGAAAGGCGAAAAGCCACAAGTTTTTGGTGTGGAAATATGTCGGAGGCATTGACGGAAAGTAAGCACTTATGCATATTTACGCAAAAATACTTTGGCGTAGTTTGCCTGGGTCTTGTAAATATTGTAAATCATGCTTGTACTTCATAATTCAAGTATATTCTTCGACCTCTTTTTCCATGTGATTAGGAAAAACAGCTTGTAAGCAATTATATATGGCCGTTTTGGTTCTAGTCAAAAGTCTGTGCCACAAATCTAGCGATAACTTGAGCCATAATACCGCAGCTCACATGTGAGCTGAATTCTTAATTACTTCGGGTAATCAGTTGATGAATGTCTTCCTTGTCATCTTTTGTGGACAGGCGCTGCCGCGAAGTCCTTATTCTACAACTGAATTATATGCTGCATTAGGACGCCTGAGGCCCTTCTCCTAAGTCGAGAATTTCCATTCTCTTAAAGTTCAAAACAACTCATTTAGTATATTAGAAGGGTTGCATTCCAATACTAATCGCATGACTGAGTTCCCGGATAGTACACGTGGAAGGACTAACACTGGGTTCCCTTGCCTATGAATGCTGAAAAAACCACGAAATAATGAGTGATGGCTCAGATAAGGCAAGACATTTAGCGCGGACATCACCCAGTAGAGTTGTAACTACCACTTACAGTCGGTCTAGGACTAAAGTTAGAGTGGGAGTTAAGGGCTGATTTGGAGCCAAGGATAGGCAATTATCCCACAAGTTATTGCTGCGGAATGCTAAGCGTCAACTGTTTTCTTCTTGGGTACGTACAACACCATTTTATAAGTATTAACTTTCTTGCTAGAGTTGAGGTATATATTAGTGAAACTTTTCCCATTTTCTTACGGTATGTACGCTGTGTCCAACAGCAGCGGCAACTTTTTTCTATTCGAATTTCCTGTCAAAATATCTGATAGGTTTCACATATCCGCTTTTCGTTCGCATTTCAACGATCGTCATTGTTTCCCATCATCCCGTTTTAGTAACCCGCGCCATAAATCTAGCGATAACTTGAGCCATAACACTGGACTAAATTCTAGATTACTTCGAGTAATTAACCGGTGAAAATCTTCTCAGGTACCCTTTTCGTGACAGGCACCGCCGTGGAATCTTTATTCTACAACTTAACAGTGCTGAACACGCATCATCGTACGCGCTTTGGTGATTCAAATTACAAATCTTTTTAAATGCATTCTTTTGTGAGCAGCATCAAGTGATTGGTGATAAGTGACAAACGAGGTCCTTTCAGTGCTCAGCAAGTGGCCGGTAATGAAGTAAATGGGGGATGTAGTTCGCTATGGTAGATTTTGGGCAAGGTGATCATATTTGATGTTTTAAAGCCAATGCAAGTAGGATGAGGAGAACCATTTGTATTGTTAGCTAGAAGTTATGTAGTCGATAGTAGCCCCACAGGAAAAACCAAGAGCCTGTTGTCATTGTAACTTGGGTGCTTGGAGAAGTTGACTGGTGAGAATAACCCGTGGTCTTTCATGATGTTGAGCGTCTACCTAACCATCACTACTATCCCCACCTGAGTGCCGGACTTCGAAAAAGTCAAAGCTGCTTGATAAGGCTCCTCTAAGTTTTCCGTCCAAAGTGACGGCCGCTTTTTGGTAAGCATACCTACGTAATATGGATGGGGGTCGTGGTAGCCAATAGCTGGTTCGAGTCCGCTTAGGCATTACTCATAGCATTATGCAGTGTAGCCAGCGTACATATTAAATTAGTCAGCTCACAGGTTAGGGTACTCAACGTTGGCCAGGTGATCTTCGATATAGGGTTCCTTGGCACTTGACAGCACTGCCCTCCAGAATGGCATTGGTTGTTTGGAAAATAGAATGTCAGCTTCGCTTAGACTTTCCGACTCGACTTCAATAGTTCGTCTTTTCACTCCGAAACATGAATAATTCCCTAGTCTCTTATATTTGCTATATACCCTGCACCTTCATTTCACGCCTCTGGGATTTCTTTCATGAATAGCATCGGGTACCCAAGAGATTTAAGTAAGTGGTAAAGAGGGTCCAGCCCTCTGTTAAAATGGTCTTTGCTGCAGCAATATGTAAGTTCCCGGTAGCTGGAAGTCCTGACTCAATTTACCTTGCTAATGACAGGAACGTTGCCTCTGTAATCTGGAGAGATTTTATCAATCTATAGCCCACGAAGGCAGTCACAAACCGACCGTGAATATGTGCTTAAAATCTCTATATTGAACCTCAAGTCACAGTGGGGCGGGCATAACACGCAACCTGATTGGTAAACGCATTTCCAATATAGTCAACATTACTGATCTCAGTCGGCAGAACATCGGGCCTGTGACTTAAAGTACGAACGTTCGACCCAGTGACCAAAAATCCCGGGTTCGAATCCCAAGTGCTCAAAGCCCGGGGCTGGGCATGGCCGACTGACGAAGGCTAATATGCAAGAAACGGTCATCCCAGTCTCCCTCGTCTTCGTCGGCACTCCTTTCCAATGCTCTATCCTTCGGGATCCTTTGCCATTTCCTTAACTAGTTGGTATTGCTGATTGTCAAATCTGTAGTAACTCCTGAGATAAAAAATCAAGCCGTTCTACCACGTAAGGCCTTGGGATGTCGGTAGGTTCATCCCATAAACACCGAGCTATACATTCGATTGCCAACTTGTGTATAGTGTTCCGGATGACAGAGTAACAACATAAGCATACAATATTTATTTGCCGAAAGTTAGGGTGAGGCCTCAAATTTTCCCTTTAAGTGCGTGATAACTGTTGCCGCTTTAGGTGTGATTGAGCGTGATCAGTTTAAGGCCCTCAGGCAACTTCTGAGCTAGTTTTTAAATACGTTTTCCGATGAGACGCACTGTAACTCACAATGACACATCAACTTTTCGCATTTTTGCGAGACGCTAGATCGCAAAGAAACACAGACTTTGTGCGCCGAGGTTTGTGATTTTTCCAAGACAGGCTCATACAGGGACTTCTTTTAGTTGTTCTTTACCCCTTATTTTGGTTCTTGGTAGGTAAAATTGAGGTTACTCTCTCATTAAGGGTTATGTTTGCTTTGGAAACATATTCATCCTTGACCATCGTGACTTGTTATACCGCTGTTGTCGACGCTTATGACAAGGATACTGTAGTCAGGCTTTAGATGTTTCAACTCATTTTCTCCTTCGCGGAAGATAGTTTTCGACTAGTTTGCTCGCCAAAGGCCAATGACTCAGTTGCCCACGCAGGCGCGCATCTTTTCAGAAGATCGGAGATCATTAGGATGGACCCCGGTTGGTTAGGGAGTTCATTGGTGAGGCATT
The DNA here is from genome assembly GCA_902702965.1 of Spirometra erinaceieuropaei. Taxonomy (NCBI): domain Eukaryota; kingdom Metazoa; phylum Platyhelminthes; class Cestoda; order Diphyllobothriidea; family Diphyllobothriidae; genus Spirometra; species Spirometra erinaceieuropaei. The sequence continues at coordinate 1,522,386 of CACRXP010000013.1, forward strand.
CGCATGGTCGAACTTAGTTCTTTTGGCTACAAGTTTTATGTGACAGAAGAGAGTTTTAGTCTTGCAGCATCCAATACTCGTAACGGTCGTCTTGCTTAGTAGGGGTTACTTTCTTCCCTAAAGCATAGTATCTCCACGTTCTTGGCTTTGGCTCCCGACTATCCTCACTTATTTCACCACGAATATCTTTAAGTGTGAATAAAAACTAGAGCCTTTGCCGGTCAACGCCACCCAGATCCTCAAAGCAGGCCATACACGCGAAGTCAGACTAAGAAGCAAACTGTAAAACGCTCTCAGTTGTGTTTCCAAACTATTTTTTCAGCTTTAAGCCACCAACCCCTATCTAAATTATAGTATACGGCAGTAGTAAACTGCGAGTTTGTCTAAAGAAGCCAAAAAATCTGGCAGGTGCAAAGTAGTATTAAGAATAATTATTTGTATCTGTTATGGTCAGGATTTTATCACGATCTTCAACAGCAGCCAGGTCAGCCGACCAGGAGATTTAGGTAGCACGTTTTATCTCGAAGCGACAAAAGTGGGATAGCTGTTCTTTGATTTGCACTACTTAACAATCTAGTGCAGTAAGTTATTATAACCTCAAACGCAGTCGCTTTTGGACCACAAGACTGATTCATGTAGGGGACTTGTAAATTAGAGTACAGCCGCTGTTCCGAATTAGGCATGCATAACTTTTCAGTGATCTCCGAGTGCTAAATGCTGGCCGCTCAAATTTGGAGAAAGTTGTAGCCCTGCCGGACGCCGGGGATACGGGTTACTCGCTAGCCTGGTTTCTGCCTGCCCGGCGCGTCCACAGATGGCTGATAATGAAACGACAGTTAGCTTCGAAATTAACAGGCTCTTGGGTCTGGCGGATAAGCAGTCGCCGACTAGCAGCGAGGATGCCACAAGGACGCGGAGGACTGAGGTATGACACGCTGACTGTCTTAAAAAATGCCGTTAATCCCGATGACGGCGCTGTGTTACGGCGAGCGCTGTCTTGGGCCAAAACTATAGACAACCTCGAATTAACGCCCCAAGCGGCTGTTGCGAACCCGCTCGTACTTAAAATCCCCAAAATACATCAGGAAATATTCGGTTCATGTATTGCGATCCGACGTGCCCACAATCCTTATTCAGTGCTGCTAGTGAATAGTTTGCGCACTAAACTACACAATTGAGAACGGATTCTGGAATGTGCGAACATTCCTGTGTATTGATACTCGAAGTCTGATAGCGCGCAGTCAGTACAACGTGGATGTCTGCTGCCTGTCTGAAGTCTTGATCCCGACTCAGGCGCTCTGGAAATAAAGATCCTGGAAGTCAGCTTCCACTCCACCCGGTACCACGGTGGCCTACACGAATCTCCTCGTAGACACAACGTGGCGGTCGTCCCTTCACAACAAGCGACCCTTGCATTACCTAAATGGGAACCATCTGGTGATCGGGTGGCTTACGTGCGACTGAAGAGTCACTTTACGAACGAGATCGAACCGAGCCGGATTCCGAGCTGGGCGTTTATGTGCGGTCCATTCTTGAATTTCGTCGTGGCTACTAGCAGCCGACGGTCATCAGCTTTGTTGATTTCGCCACTGCGTTCGACTCCATCCATCACAAGACCCTGTGGTGGGGAATAGAACCATATGATGTTTAGGCAAAAATAATTGCCATGATGAAGGACTACTATCGTTCTACCAATTCACGAGTTCTGGTCCATAGCAATCTGTCCCAACAGCTCGATATTCGATATGAAGTCCGACAACGGTTGTCCCCTGTCGCCTATTCTGTTCGGCTACTCCACTAACTGGGTTCTCGGAAGGGCCATATTCTCTTTTGACGGTGTTGAGCTTGCATCGGGGCGCGGCTTACTGGCCGTGACGGCGCTTCTTACTTCGCATTGTCAGCTTCTAGCTTTGATGATCGACATTCTGTGGTGTCCTTCGAGGAAATGAGACAGTCCACAGACGCTGCGACAACATTGCAGGGATATCTTAGGCCATTCAAGAAAGACGACTGAGACGGTCTAGATTCTTTTTTGTCGCCCACCAGCTGTGTCCAGCCCCTGTTTCGTCGTTGCCACCAACCTGCTTGCGGCGAACCGGTAAACACAGTCTGCCAAGGTGCGGGGGTGCTTCGTGGCCTTCACCATTAGATCTTCATCGCTGAAATAGGGGACCGAACCTAGCTCCCGGATTCATTGCAGCAGATCGTCACGAATGAAAGGGCACAATCTGTAGCATCAATAAGGTCCACAAGGTCATACCAACTACAAGCGGTAAGACTCTTCGTCTGATCAAATGCCGTTGTAATAATTTTTCCCTCTGCAATCGTAACTAGATACGGCCTGAGCAGGGGGTTGGCTTTGATACTACCGTCTCTTTTAGATTACGTGTAAAATTCTTAATGAATCTGTGCAACTTATATGCCGATGCTCTCCTTCACTTTACCCTTTAGACCTGCCCGCAGAGGGCTCGTCTTCCAATCGAGAAGAGCCAGAGCGTAGTCCAATATCGCGAAGCCGCTCCCGAACTCGTAGTCGCAGTTGCTCAGAGAAGAGACAGAAGGCAAGCGGTTCTGTCGAAAGTGCCCACAGTCGCCATCGGGACCACAGCCGGTCACGTAGCCACAGTGTTAATGCCGGAAGCCGCCGTTCTTCTCACTCCTACTCTAGTCACTCCCGATCGCGGTCGCGCAGCGGTGAAAGTTATCATCACCGCCGCCGTCACCATCGCTATGGACGCCACAGTCATCGCCATCGTCGTAGAAACAGCGGCGGGAGCAGTCATCATCGACGCCGTAGATCGTCAACGCTTTCACGTTCCTCCTATTCCCGCTCTCGAAGTTACAGCCGTTCCTTTTCGCGCTCGCCTTCCTCTCATGGTTCTGGTTCAGGCAGCCGTACTGCTTCAGGGTCACGTTCTCGTTCACGCTCAAAAGGTCGTTCGCCCTCCAATCTTGAAAAGCCGCGCAAAGACCCCAGGGATAGATCAAAACGCTCTCACTGGGAAAACCCTGTAAGTTTGCGTGTGTGCAAATATTTGTTCTGCCCACTTCATCTAGGCTCTTTACTTTATATAATGCACGTTCATGCGTTCTAGACTAGATACTGCTTTTCCAGACCTACTTTAGTACACATCATGAGGACCGCTTCTACCCATTGACATACCTTTCAAATAAACTCTAACCCGAAGTTTCTTTTAGGCCAATAAAGGGTTAATTTAAGGTCCTTTCCCTGTTCATCTTAGGCTGAGATTTTTTACATATTTTCGATGCATTTTGGGGTGTCATTCTGCTTTATAGGCGTGGATTGTCGGAGAAAAAGTCAAGGATTTGATTTTCCATCTTTGTGACGTGTGTGACAACCCCATCGTCATCTATGGTCGTCTGGTGAGTTCGTATTTAACTAAACGCCCTTAGTTACTTAATTTTGTGAGTAGAAACCATATATTAGAATAGATCTGGGGGCAAAGTTCGACGCAACTGCCTTCTCAGATGCCTTTGTGCCGCAGCAACCTCGGAAGTCCAGTCTCCTCGAAAAAGGAGATATCCCACTGAAAAAAAAAGAACTCATTTCCCAAACTCCAGTGTGGTTTATCACTTTAACCCCCTGCTGCGTTGATAACTTGAGACACTGTTTAAATGCTAGTTCACATCTCAGTAAAAAGGTCCATTCTCTCAAATCGACCGTTGGCCAGGTGTTCGTGCGTGTTTTAAATCACATTTACTACCAGTTGGCCCGCTCTTATGCACGTGGTACCTCTGAACTTCGCCAGCCTTCAAACCATCTATCCCTCTTGCAGGTGGTTTTTGTGAACAAACTTAACCTTTGAAATCTGCCAAAAGACCTCTGAATTACGTGAGCCTGGTAGTAATTTGGTGGATTCTAGATGCATTACTTAGGAAATCCTGTTTGATCAGTCAGCTTGCTGTATCATATTTGGTGGATTCCAGACGTTGAGGTAGGTTGGGCGGCTAAATTTTATCCAAATATGATTAAACTCGCGTCGTTCGGTGGGGCCTCGCAGCTCAGATGGTTAGAGCGTTGGCTGTACTAAGAAGGCCTCCCCTTGCTGTCATGGGTTCAAATCCCAACGAGGCACCGAGTTTTTCTCAGTTTGGTCGAAGTGAAACTTCACTTCGTTGAATAAAAGGGCTTTCTGGCACTTAGAAAGTCCTTGCCTTCTCAGTTGAGAACTGGGATTCTGGCCTTGAAAATCACGTTCTTTTTATCCAACTCCTATGGGCCCAGCGGCTTCCGTAGGTTTCTTCTTCATTGCTCGTGTTTCTGTGATAGATTTAGTCCTAATTTTTTACACCAATTTTTTTACTTTCACTGTGCATTTTACGTCCTCACTTCTGGTCTCCTTGACGTTTACCTGCCGTGGAATCTGAATACCACTACACTCACAAGCTTCTATCCCTTCTACCCTTTTGAGACTTTCTACCCAATCATCCTGTGAGCGCTCGCATCATCAGCAATTTCTGGCACCCAGAGGCAGAACTTGTCGGTCCCATCAGACCCCATAGTATGTCTTATATTTCCTTAGTCTGGGCCTGCCATAGAGCCTCGGGAGGTATACATACTGAAATTCCAGCCTCTACCCCGCCCATGTCACATAACCGCTTGGGCCTGCGGTCTTTTCATAGACTGGCAATTTGTCAGCACCCTCCACCTCTCCATCGCCACTAATATACCGTGCATCTGTCCGGTCTGTCCTTCTCTACAGTTGTAAATGCTGGGCTTTGCGCGTGGTGGACGAGCGAAAACTGGCGATATTTTATCACCACTGCTTGAGGACCACCCTTCGAGTGAAGTTCGCCGACTTCGCCTCAAATGAGACAGTCCGCGCTCGCTGCGACAACATCACATAGATAACTCAGGCCATCAAAGAAAGACGATTGAGGTGGTTTTGGCATGTTCTTCGTCGTCCACCTCAGAAGCTCAGTGTTTCTGCCCTCGATCCGGCACTGTTACCCCATTGCAGGCGTCGAAGAGGGGTCAGTTCAAAGCCTGGCTCGACACAGTTCGTTAGGACATGGAGGTGCTTCTTGGTCCTTAGGTCTTCCGTCTCCGCCGTTGGCGAAGAGAATGGGTTGGGCTATCCAGATCTGCCGCCGCGGATCGTCACGCTTGGAGAGGTACAGTTCGTCACATCATCGAGGCCGGCTAGATCAGACATGATCACAGTATAAAGTACAAGTAAATGACCGGGGAATCCATCCCACGGCACATCAGCGCACTCTTTGCTATGATCTGACGTGCTAGAATCTTGCCGATAGAAGCGAACAAACGAGTTCCAGGAAGCAGTTCAGAATGAGAAGATGCGAGCACTGGAGTAAGAAGTTTATTGGCCTGACGTTTCGGATTCTCACTCGAACCCATCATCAGAGCAGTCGCAGATAGGGGTAGTGAAGGCGCAAAGACCGCAGTAGTTATAGTACGTAGCTGCCGTGGGACCACATACGTACTATAATTAACAGCTCTCGCAATCATCGCCGGGGGGGGGTCGTAATTGATGCGATGATGGCTCATGAGTCTGCGTCCGAGTCGTTAATTGCCGCAATTTCATCATCCGTGTTGGACGTGGACGTGATGATTACTCGGCCATTTGGTTCGCTGTCACTGGGATTGTTACTCACTCCTTATCTGCGACTGTCTCTGATGCTGGATTCGAGTGGGAGTCCGAAACGTCAGGCCAATAAACTTCTTACTCCAGTGATCGCATCTTCTTCTTCTGCACTTGAATCTCTCAGGACGTGCTAAAAGTCGTGGATTGGAAGGTTGCCAGTTGACGGGATAGCTCGGTCCCCAGGATCGAGAGTCAGGCTGCAATGACTTTTTCCGAATGTGAGGTCTGAGGCGCCTTCCCCCTTATTGCTGTGACAGCATAGTCCATTATGCGAGGATCAGCTCGTGTGTGGCACACATACCCGGACTGTTTAGTTTTGCCAGACATTGCGTCCGAGGCCGACTGCGGTCGTCTGGACACTGTCTCACAACTGGAGCCTGGTGGGTGAGGGAGGAGAGAGCGCGGCAGGTGCTGTGTAAGTCCTCTCTCACCTTAAAGCATTTCACGTACAAGTCATCGGTGTCGACCCAGCACCCCCACCCCTCCCCTCCAAGGTAGCGCGTTTTATATCGACGCGGACGCTGAAGTCACCGGGGACAGTCAGTTTGTTCGCCCTTGACACAGTCGCTTGGTGAGCGTGCATGTCTTGAGTCCGTCATTGGCGCCCTTCGGCAGGCTAAACGTCCGTTTCATGACGTCTTTTCTGATTAAGAAGGCGACTCCGGCGTCTTATCGCCCTGTCTTTGGATCCCAGCTCTAGTAAGGGGATATATTCGACACCCGTCTCCTCTCCCCTAGTCATCCCAGGCGGTTGCTGAATTCTACCGTTGATCACGATTTTTGTCTAGTAGGATTAACCTGGACCGCCTGCAGGGTCGCACTTCACCTCTCCGTTTGTCTCATTTGTTTGGGACTGGGGAGGAAGGGACTACCGGCTATGTATACGATAGTTTCACTGTCGTTACCGACGATGTCCGCTGTGTGCTTCACAGCAAGGTGAGAGCAGGCACGACAACTTGTCAATAGAAGCGAAGAGACGAGTCCCAGGACGTAGTCTTGAAGGAGGAGACACGATCGCTGGGACAAGAGCTTTATTAGCCTGACGTTTCGGATTCCTGCCCGAATCCATCATCAGAGACAACAGCAGATTCGGGTGATTCACGCACAAGGGGATGCAGTATGCATAGGATGCAGTCGCGCCGTGCTACCGCATACCTTTGAACATTCACGGCTCCCCCTTCATCCGGGATCGTCGCACTTGGTGTGATAATTGTTTGATGGTCGACATTCGCGTCGTCAATTGCTGCAATTTCATCACGTGCGTTGGATCCAACGTTACACATCTCAAACGCATGAGAGTGCCAGAGATCACGTTAAGAAGGAGCCGTTGCAGCCTGACTCTCTCAGCCTGCCAGTCCGCCTCTCCACACGAACACACTTAATTGGGCAGACTGCGTGGACTGACTTGAGGCGTCAATCGACACCCTTCCAAGCCACGCGCTTGGCGCACTGTGATAGCCTCCGGCTCAGATCACACATGCAGTAGAGGAGCCACATGGAGAAGGGGCCGAGGGACACACTCCTCACTTGCGTGCTCGCGTTGTGTGATGATGGATGATGTTGGTGTGCATTGTAGGTGCTCGTGGGGAGAGGTGTGATGGTGTGGTATGGCCGACGGTGATCTTTCGTAGGTTTTAGTGAGTGCGCATAGGGCCGAAGAGGCCCATGCGGTGGCTGAATGTGCGAAGTCAATGAGGGTATTTGAGGCGATGGCGACTGATGTATGCTGGTGCTTCAGGCACTGGTTTCTCCAGTCTCCGTGCTATGGATTCTCAGGTGACCGACCAGGCCAATGCTTAAGGTGCATGTGAAGTGACAGTGTGGGCAGGATAGGTCGGGAGCTGCAGAGTCGATTTCGGTGTCGGCGCTGATGGTGGTGGTCCTACTGCTATTACTACTAATACTACTACTACCACCACCATCACCACTACTCCTACCTCTACCTCTACTGCCGCTGCTACTACTACTACTGCTAATAATAGTACGATTAGTACTAGTACTAGTAGTACGACTAGTGCTACTACTACTACTACTACTACTACTACTACTACTACTGGTGGTGCTACTACTATTACTACTAATACGACGACGACTACTACTACTAATATTGCTACTGCTAGTATTGCTACCACTAATACTAGTCAGTTTAAGTCGATTTATTAAAGGAATAAGGCTTTCGCCTTTGAGCTCCCTATTCGTATCTATAAACAGAAATAGAATCAGTTGTTACATCAGCAAATGTGGAAATCCATAAATTAACGATAAGCGTAAGCCAGGCTCAAACTGCCGCCGCTAAAGCAATCGTGATTATATGCACAGTAGTTTCTCAGAAAGTGAGCGTCTAGTTTACACTTAAAGGATTCAACAGTCTCGGAAAGAACCGTTCTGCTAGAAGGCGTTCCGTCGAACGTCCGTATGGGCCAGCCTCCTCTGCGGTTTAAAGGGATGACCACTCAAACGGTCCGTCCCGGCCAATTCGTAGAATTCGTCAAAGTCTGGAGCGCACTCACGGTCTCTGACAGTCCGGCAGGTTTGAACGAGATCGCCGCGCAGTTGCCTGTAATTGAGAGGAAACAGATGGCAGTATTACTTATACTGCAATTATTACCAATCTCACTGCTACGAATAAGGCCTCTATTACAATTGATACTGCTTCATACTACAACCATTATGAGGGAATCAGAACTGTTAAAGGGGAATTCTTAGCAAAGGTTGGGGTGCCTCCCACATAGTATAAACACACTGCCTGAAGGGAATCCTGTAGGAGAGGGCAATGCAATACCACAAAAACTGTCAGGACCACAAAGTGAGAAAGTTTGACAGCCGAAACCTTTTCAGAAAGGCTGGTTTCGTGCCATGCGGATATATTGTGTGAACCTTTTCGTTAGCAAGTAGAGGACTTTCATAATTTCGTCTCCAGGGGTCTGACCTAACCATGCTTGCCGCCCTGACGGCCCAGATCGGTGCTAACAGGAGAGGCGTCAGTTATTCCACCGCTCAATTTCTTGAACATACCACGGTCTCCAGCGCCATAGTTGACAGCACAGGTACTAGCCAATTTTATGCCGCCGATTTTATGCCGCTGCATGAGAGCCGCGAGGGGTTCGGCTCATCAGTGGGTCCCCACCGTTCCCCGTGTGCTTCCTGATGTATACGTCAGTTTTGAAATCTAGTCTTTTTAATCTTCTTAGAAGTTGATGTGCTTGCCTGAAGTGAATCACTCGGAATAAAGCTTTATGGACTCAGTCCGAAAGCCAATATGAATATTTGGAGCGCGATCCATCAGCTCCAGCGGGATGACCGTGTAACATTTACGAGCTACCAAGAGGCGGTTAGTAGTACGCATATGTTGTATCGTTCGTCATATTGACGACACTTAACCTGTAAATCTTTATCCCGAACGATTTACTCCAAGGAAGGACAACAATTTTTCAGGGGAATTAAAGAGCTTAATCTCTGACGGTTGACGTTATTGTTGTGGTCACTGCCTAAAAGTTCCATAGACTTGTAGACTTTTTGAAAACGAAAGCGCCTCTCTTTTCCTGGAAAGGACATTACTGTTCACTACCTGACTCGTACGATTGGCACGGATAGAAATATTTCCTAAAGTACCAATGTACACGTCAGGTCAGCGACCTTTGTCGGTCTTCAGAGGAATGCCGACACTTGCATAGTATGCAGTTTTGCGTTGATAAAACCAGAAGCGTACTCCTAGGACGAAAACGACTTTTTTACTAAATATGTTAGGCTGGTGAATAAAATCAACATGAATGGGAAACTCTCCCTTCCCTCCTCCCCCCATATCTAACCTGACTTTTGTTACTCACACTTTTTGATCTCCAGCATTCTTTATGAGTCTGAAGAAAATTGTTGTCTAAATTCGTGCCTGTCCTCCCTTCCTCACCGAGGTTGTTTATAAATTTTACTTTAACAATTTTCTAATCGGCTATTGAGGGCTTCTCGATTCTCCACCCTTCCTCCTGTCTCGGGACAGATCCTTCCGCAGGCGCCTGAATTATATTAAAATGGGTCGGTTCTCACTCATCACTTGACGATGTTCCAGAATCGCCTTTCCGTAGTTGGACTGACTTGTTTCCCTTGATGTATGCTTGGTAGATGCCAGGTGTTCTGGTCTGCCCCCCATCCGACTGCTGTGCGCCTGTCTCCTAGACTCACGTGGATTCAGAAGTTCACTTAGCCCGCGCCATACGCACCTGCGGT
>CACRXP010000013.1:1572468-1592433 GCA_902702965.1 Spirometra erinaceieuropaei
ATGACTACGTCATTATTGCGCTTACTGCATGATCATGGAACGCAGTAGTAGTGGCCTTAGTAGGCAGGTTTAGCAAATGACACCAACTACCGCGGCACCGTATACACACAGCACCAGTTTCTCACCCATGAATTCACTTCGCGCACCGAACCCTCGTGTGCACCTGTGCATTTCCTTTAAAACCTCCCGGCAAAGGCTTGTCCTCCAAGTGGGCTGTTGTCAAGTCTGACCAGCTGGAGTACCGCATCGCCGCAAAGTTGATCAATAGGGGGAGGGGGGGACAGATTCGCCCGTCGAGTCAGACCACACAGCCAGTTTCGGGTAGCCCACACAGTCGCATAGCCAACAACAATAGGGATGTACACCGGCATACGCAGGTGACAATTGAGGGGGGGGGGGTGAACTGCAGTACAGTAAGCCATGGACCGGAGACAATAGAAGTATTTGGATTTAGAAGAGACAGTGGCGAGCGAAAGTTCCTTTCGGTAACTTCTCGTCAGGCCAATACAGTTACATAGGACGGGGTACAGTGAGGGAAAAATCGATAAAAGGTAGTTTTTAAATTCCAGGCTGGGCAAGAGCGAAAGGGCGCAGAAAGTTGTATATGGTTAGTCAACCTTTGACCACGGTAAGCGCGGAGCCTGAACAAGGTTCTTCTGGGCGCATAGGGTCGTTTTCGTAACCTGATGGCGGCAGCTTCTGCTGTTGCTAACAGGCGCTGGCCAAGTAGCTTAGGGTAGCTCGAGGGGACCTTGTAAATCACGCGAAATGCTTCAGCGGAGTCCACACGATGCCCTGAATCCACTGTATGCGCAAGGATGGCGCTGTCTATTCTCCTAGTACCATCTTTTGCCAGCCATGCGGGGAGGTGCTCTCGTATTCTTTTGGAAAGGCGCCGACTCGTACGAACAATTGGCAATAGGTGAACCTTCACCCATCGGTCGCCTGAGCGCTGTCAGCGGGGGCATCAAAAGTAGTTAAGTAACGGAACCAACTTGCCACTTCTTTTTCTAAACACTATGAATGCCATTCAATTGTGAGACACACGGTTGACTGGGTTGCGCGCCTGGTCTCAAATGCGAAGACCTACGGTTCGATCCTCGGTACAACACTGGCGATCTCAACTGTGAATGTAACTCTGGAACACTGCCCACTCTCAGACTTTGGGACCCCTTCGAACACTAATACCACCAATCTTACCACCTCCCAAGGCCTTCGTCGCGATGCCTAGATAGCCCTAGCTCATCCCCGCAGGACTACAGCCTATGGACCCATCAGGAGTTCTGCCATCGGCATCACAACGCCCTTTCAAGGGGGGTGAGGAAGGTGTGTGGCAACGCGTTCTCAGGGCGCTCCAAACAACAGAACCGGTGCACACCCATCTATGAGTCATTTAATCCTTGCTTGATGGAGACAATCCCAGCAGGCGTGAGAAGGGAGCCTTCCGCAACATTGACTGCATTTCGCATCAGTTCGACGTCTAAGGTGGTGGTGGCCTGACAAACTTGTCCTCGGAACTACTACCACGCCCAGTGCGTGTGGATTGTCCTGAAAGCCAATTAGCTGTCAGCTGATTGGGAGTGGAGGCACGCTGACTTTATAAACTGTCAATACCGACACTGGCGTCCGTGTTGGTACTGTTGAGGCTTAATTTTGCCGCGTATTTTTCTCTCCGTCTAATTTTCCTTAGTGGAAATCCTATACTTCAATATCTCCTGGTGGCTTCTGAGACTAAGGTAGTTCAGTTTTTCTCCCTAGTTTTCGTAAGCTGTCCATTTCTCTGCCCTGTATAGAACCGTTGTCAGGTCAACAACCCGGTAAATCCTCAGTTTTGCGCGGACTATGATGGCACGACGGTTTCACGCGGAGTTCTTTAGCCGGCCGAAGGCGCATAACTGGCTTCGGAGATCTGACTTGCTGTTTCAGCCTCGATCTTGATGTTTCTTGAAGCCACACTCATAAGATACGTGATTTTCTCCACTGGTCTGAGGTAAACTCCACTGGCATTGATAGGGGTTTGCTGTAGGCAGCATTTGGAACCGGTTGGTGCTTGGCCACTGTCTTCTCTGGGCTGATGATCAGTCCGGAGTTGGAGCAGCTGGAGGCGAAGGATCCACCCTCCGCTGCATGTGCTGTTCCGTTGTGGCCTTTAGCGTGGACAGGTGATTGTGAACACTCGTCTTAAATACCCCCGAACCTGTCTGCATGCGGTGTATGTTAAGTAGTTGTGTATCGGCACAGCATTCCAGATTGTCTCCAGGCCGCTCTTAACGGTAGACTTCCACCAGCATAGTGGAGAACGTAAGACGGAAGAGGGTGGGAGCGAGTACACAGCTCTTTTCCACTCTGTGTGTTTTCTCGGTCAGGTGTGTTTATGTAACCCCACCTGAAGTAAACAAACCCCAGCAATCTGTAATGCGGGACTGGTGCTGATAGGTTTTTACACGTGGGGCCGGAGAACGCACAGGCGACGAGGTCAAATAGTTGTATGTAAAAAAAGCCATTGGGAATACGCGGCTGTACTTGGCGTGGTTGAGAAATAGTTGCCCTAGCCCCAACAATATTGTATCCATCAGGTGGGGCTACATAACCGTTTTCTCGAATACTTCCGAGACCGGCCCGTCGTACGTGACTCCTGCCGTTATCCCGTCATGTATTTGTCTTACCATTTGTGGGAAGTCCTCCAAGCTCCCGAATTTCATCATGATCTTTCGGAGTCCATTGGGATGGATTAAGTCAAAGGCTTTCGTCAGATCTGCAAGGGTGACTTAGGACTGGTCCACTTTTTTGTCCCTTTTGCAGTTGTTCGTTCACGAAGCTCACGTCCCTGGTCCATTATAGTTCTGGAATCCGCAAGTCACCACCGCTCCTCGAAGTACCGGTACTCACAGTCCTGTCTGACGAAAAAACAGTAGCTTGTTAACCAGAACTGTTAGATCGCAGTTGGTAGCCAGGAATGGGGAAGCGGACGGCAAGCTTGACCCTAATCCTAACCTTAGCCCTAACCCCTACCTCAGCTCTAAACGTTAACCTTAACTGCAACCCTAACCCTAGCCGAAATCGTAAACGCAACCGTAGCCTTTAGACATAGCCGTAACTGGAAAACCTTACCGTAATACTGATGCCTAATCGTACGCTCAAACCCTAACCGTAACCCGAAAGCCTAAGCCTAAAGGTATAACCCTAACCCGAAAATCGGAAATCATTAACCGGTACCCTAATCCTAACCTTAGACGTAAAACGGAAGTCAAATGGGTCAGATGTGATTATGGAACCCCACAAAATTGCCCCAGTAAACCACCTCCCTCCCCGGCCACCTGTAATACGGGGCCTGACTACCACCTGCGATCTAGCCACCAGAACTTTCGGACCGACTGTCGGATCGACCTCCACAGAAATGAAAAGACCGCTGAAATATGCCGTTTACATTGTGACCTCTCCGATTAGCTCGGTCTTGTGCCGCTGTATATCTTTATCGGTCTTCTCGACAGTGATCAGACCCGTGACAGGAATGCCCCCATAATCTTACCCATAGCCGTGAACCTAACACTGACCATAACTTTCCACTGCCCCCGGGGAATTTAGGGTAAAGCCACTTGTGGTGCGAGGAATCCATATCTCCGTGCCCTTTCCCCAGTCTCATGCACTTTTCCGTCCCCCGTTAGCTATAATCACCGCCACTTACAGCGGACAAACTGCAGGTTGGGGTTGCAGGCCATGGTTGTTGAAACGGACACTTTCGATCTATGCTTGTGTACCTACTTATGCACTAATTATAGCTTGATGCTGCTCTTCTCTAACGTCCCCGTAGCTGTCCTTCTCCGCCTGACCAATTGTACTATGGCTGTAGTTTTGGCAGCATTTCAGGGCTCGCTCAGAAAATATGTAGTCAGATCAATATTTATTCACGGTGACTTTTTACCGAATGAAACTGAGAAGTCAAGACACGAGGCCGTTCGACCGTTTCAAGAATCCTATTCATCCAGCCTCGAATATGCTGACTTCTGCTAATAGTTGCTTCCGCTTGCTCAGCTAAAGGAACGGTAGCAAAGTTTGTCCGGTGACCTCATTGACGCCAATCTTTGCTAGCACTGATTTCCGTTTGGAATGGCTTTGCGATTCCAGCCTAACTATCCTGCATGGATTCGAAAGTCACTGCGATTTCCGTTTTATCGAAGCAAAATGCAAACGGGGCCTTCTGGAGACTCAATAAACCTGCTGGCGCGTTTCAAGCCGACTTTTCTGACGCATATGTGTCTCCCAACTACTTGCCACCTGTCGCATCTGAAACCTTATTCTGTAATCTCTCCTCCTTTAGATGTAAGAAGCAATATCAGACGCTGGATCAGTATCCTCTTGGCAGTATTTTTATGTGCTTTGAGGGCAACGCCTGCCGTCGAACCTACCTCAGCGAGCGCGACTTGCAGGCCCATTTTAACCACCGACACCTGCCCAAGTCGACAGCGGCTCCATCAGCTACAACGGCTCCAGCCACCGTCAGCCTGCCCACCACCTCAAGCGCGTGTGGTCTTGTTGGGGTCTCCATGCCGGCGCAGCCACCACCGCCACCACCATCTACAGTGACACAGGGTCCGCCAGCAGGGACCGCTCCGCCCCTGCAGTTCCCGGCTCCCACTTCCGGTCTTCTCTCAGCTGCTGCCGCCTCCCTAGCTCCGCATCCAGCCACCATCTACAACCAGCAGGCAGGTGCCTTCCTCGTGCCGCCCAGTGCTGCCGGCAGCTCCGCCACTGGACCCTCAGCGGCGCCCTTTCAGCCCAATATACCACCGCCCACTCACCACGGGTTGGGCCCGCCGCCACAACCGATGCCACCACAACCACCGCGGATCCCACCTCTGATGTCCGTGGTTAGTGGTCGGGGGCCGCCACCGCCGCTACAACAGCATCAACTCGGCCTCAACTCAGCCACGGTGGCAGCCGTTGCGGCTGCACAGAACAGCGCAGCTGCCAACATGACTGCGGCTTTTGCAGTCGCAGCGGCGATGCAGCAGCAAGCTCCCTCGGGTCTCATTCTGGACCAGATGCCGGTGAGTCATTCCTGCTTACAACTTGCATTTCCCGGTGATATTACCGACTGTTTAGCAGATCTGCTGAACAGCGAGCAGAGGACAGGTAGGTAGTAGTGGCTATTGAGGTTACAGGATATCCTACTGGCAGTACAGGTACTGGTTGAAAGCCCAGACACGTGTTTCGCCGATATTCTGCCGCTGCATGATTCAGTTGCGAGAGATTCGACTCATCGGTGGGTTCTCCAGCATTCCTCGTGTGCTTTCTGGTGGATACTCCAATTTTGAAGCCTAGAGAAGCCCATCCAGCTGTTCTCTTCTGTGACCTGATTTACTCACTCTCCCTAGGGTCCAGGCCGTTTTTTTACTTGTACTTGATACGGCTGCGATCATGCCTGATCTAGCCGGCCTCGATGATGTCCCGAACTGTACCTCTCCACGCGAGACGATCCGCGGCAGCAGATCTGGACAGCTCAACCCATTCCCTTCGCCAACGACGGAGACCGAATACCGAAGGTCCAAGAACCACCTCCATGTCTTGACGGACATTGTCGAGCCAGGTTTTGAACTGACCCCCTCTTCGACGCCTCCAATGGGGCAACGGATCGAGGGCAGTAACACTGAGCTCCTCAGTTGGACGCTGAAGAACATGCCTGAACCACCTCAGTCGTCTTTCTTGGATGGCCTGAGTTATCCTTCGATGTTGTCGCAGCGAGCGCGGACTATCTCATTTGAGACGAAGTCGGTTAACTTCACTCGAAGGATGGTCCTCAAGCAGTGGTGGTCAAATACCTCCAGTCTTTCGCCGTGTATAGCTTCCTAAGCAACCGCTAATTAAATATTCAGTATGACGTTCCGAGTAAGAACTTACTCCTCATATCTTCAGACCTTTCTTGTGACTCTGAAGGGGCATATTCTGCTCCTGCGAGGCCACACATTCAAATTCGACGAGGCCAAAATTCTCGCTAGAGGTGACAACCGCGTGAGCCGCGAGCTGCTTGAGTCATGGTTCACTGACCCCTAGCCTATTAACAAGTACAACTACCTTCCCCTTCCATACTCAGTGCTGAGACTTCGCCTAGGCGGAGTAATTAGCCATGCGGGGTGCGCACAGGTGAACACTGTTCCCAACTCCAGGATCGGTGGGTCAGATGGTCGAGCAATCATTGCACCAACATCCAACACACGTGATGTAATTGCAACAATTTACGACGCGAATGTTGGCCATCAAACAATCAGCACACCAAGCGCAACGATCTCTGGTGAAGGGGTGAGCCGCGGTAGCATGGCGATTGCATCCTATAAATACTGCAGCCCCATGTGTATGGACCACCCCTATTTGCATTTGTCTCCGATGATGGGTTCGAGCATGAATCCGAAACGTCGAGCAATCGGGTCCGGCTGTACCAGCTACCTGCGCCCTCCCCCGCCCCTCCAGTCTTCTTGACACCGGGTTAAAACGGGGGAGAGAGGAGATAGCGCGGTAGATGTTGTGCAAGTCTACTTTCACGATAAACTAATTCACTTAGAAGTCACCGTGCCTGCCTCACCTTGCTGTGGAACACACGGTAGACATCATCGGGCACGATGGTCGAACTGTCATGTCCCCACCAATCTCTTCCGCGACCGTGCTCTCGCGAAGCCGTCGTGCGTGTGTGCATCCGTGCGTACGTGCGCTCCAGACCTCTCTGCTTGTCCACCAAGTAGGTTGTCAAGCCTCGCCGTCTGGGATACCGCATCGCTGCAGAGGGGATCCATAGAGGGGCGGATCCTGCTCTCGAGTGCGTGCATGCAACCATTTGTCGGTGCATGGCTTAGCAGCAGCAGCAGCAGCAACAGTCGCTTAGCCGACGGAAACGGAGATGAACACCGACACTCAGGCGCAACAGCGAAGGGACGAACTGCGACGGAATGCACTACAGAACGGAGTGAAGTTGGTAGATGAATGAATAGGTGAAATGTTCACCTGTCGGTCGCCCGAACACTGTAGGGCACGCGAATAAGTTAAGACACAGAAATGGGTGCCAACCCTGGAATTTATTGCGAGGCCGCTGGTCCGTATGGGGGTTGTCCTTATTAAAATCACGGGAGCCATCGTTTCACCGATTTTTGCAGAGGTTATGTATACTGCTGAATCGTAAGACACTTTGTTTGATGGATAGCGTTGCCTGCTCTCAAATGCGATCTCCTCTCCAACACTGACGGTGTCAACTGTGAATGTAACCCAGGCACACTGCCGACTCTCAGACTTTGGGACCCCTTCGGGCGCAAATGTTCTCAATCTTAACAGTAGCGTCTCCATACCACCTCCAAAGGCTTTCGCCGCGATGCTTAGATAGACCTGCCCCGTTTCAGCAGGAGTACAGCCTATGGACCCATCAGGAGTTCTGCAATCGGCATCACAACGCCCTTTCAAGGGGGGTGAGGAAGGGTTGTGGCAACGCGTTCTCAGGGCGCTCCAAACAACAGAGCCGGTGCACACCCATCTATAAGTCATTTAATCCTTGCTTGATGGAGGCAATCCCAGCAGGCGTGAGAAGGGAGCCTTCCGCAACATTGACTGCATTTCGCGCCAGTCCGACGTCTAAGGTGGTGGTGGCCTGACAAACTTTTCCTCGGAACTACTACTACCACGCCCAGTGCGTGTGGATTGTCCTGAAAGCTAATTAGCTGTCAGTTGATTGGGAGTGGAGGCACGCTGACTTTATAAACTGTCAGCACCGACACTGGCGTCCGTGTTGGTACTGTTGAGGCTTAATTTTGCCGCATATTTTTCTCTTTGTCTAATTTTCCTTAGTCAAAGCCCTCGATTTTTCGTTCTCCAATGCTGTTAGTTGCAGTTTCTGACGCAACTGCTGCGACTGGTACTTTGTCGGTCTGTGAAGGACAATGTAGAAATCGAGGCGGACTGAAAACATCTCGGATTGTGCGCGGTTTGTAAGTTTAATTTAAGGGACTACGCCGCCGCCATCTAGTATGTGGTGAAATCTAATCAGCTGCATGCAAACTACGTGTCATATTTCAGATTTTTTAGGCTGTCGCACTTGAGTCATTAGAGCGTTCTGCTTTTAAGTAGTTAGTTTTCTTTTTCTATCTTGTTTTTTTGATAGCATGTCAACATGTTTCTGTATAATGTCTCCCAACTGCAGTGCTTCTTTTGAGCTGAGATGATTCAAACTATGAAATCAGTCTCTGTGTTCTACGCTATTTTGAATCACAGTACCGCACCCTTTTTCTTGGCTTTTGATAACACAGGTAGGATGAAGCCAGTAAGGCGGTAACTAAAACGGATCAGTTTTAGTAGGAGTCATGAACGAAACTGTTTTGGGGCCTTGTGAGCAGGACTAAGCCGCCATTTTCTCCTTAGCTCCAGAAATTTTGGTCGATACTCTTTAAATGACCACTGTACTCTCATGGTTGCCCGCCCATGAAGAGTTACTCTTCCGTTCGACTGAATTAGCCGACGGCAAGGAGGCACTGTGCGACCACCCACCCAGGGAACAAAAACCAGGTCATTGTGACATAGTGAGTCTCCGTCTTTTTTACTAATTGACGATTCCGCGCTCTCGTAACTAGATGGAATGTAGTCTACTTCTTTTGCGAAAACAAACTGGAAGAACTGTGGAAAATGCTCAACTTTTGCTTACACTGTCAGATATCTTGATGCCCTCATCATTCCTAGGCGATCGGGTTTCTGGTACACGTACTTTTTTGCAAGTAGCTGTAGTGAAATCTACCGCGGGAACGCAACATTTACCCGATTGTTTACCTACTTTTTGCGCTCTCCTTTCCGCCGTCTAGCCCCACCCTTAAAACCCCCATTACACGATGACCTCGTTTTGTTCCCTAAGTGGGGTCGCGTACTGCGTCCTTGACTAGCGGACTTCTCCAATTTATCTCCTTCTATTAGTCGAAAACTGTGCCCGCATACATCCAGAAGAGTATTGGTAATGCATCAGCCACCCCACCTAAGCAAACGTCTTTTCGTATATTGTCCCCAACTAGACTAAGGCAGGTAATTCCCACTCTCTCTCCTCATGGCAGAAAACGAGAACAATTTATCACATGAGGTCCATGTCTCTCCACGTATCGTGATTGTCATTGCGCCACGCCTGCACGTGACGGTTGTTTTCGAACTTCAAAAGAGCCTTAGGCGAAACGGGATTTGAGAGGCCTTCCACTCAACGAAGTGTCGCATCTGTTGCATACTCCTTGATTCGTGAGGTTCAGTGCCTCTGTGGATAACAGTCTGAACCAGAAAGAGGCGAATGATCTATCACGGACCTTGTGGCTATCAGCGCTTCATGCTGGGTTTATGGCAGGAGGTTTCAGCTGTGGGTCTCAATGTGTCAGCAGGGTGCCTGTTCATTTTTCTGCAACCCCGCCTTCCAAACAACATGCCCACGTGTTCCACTCCTTTTCTGCCTTTGTGGCCCACTTTTTGCGTATCCGAGTGAAATGCTGGCTCGGAGGTGCCGTCTGCGTATCTCCGGTTCTCTCTCCCCCTCTCACATGTACCACAACTTTTCGCACCAGCGCATTTGTACTTGTCAGCGAATGAGATATCGTCTCCGCTTTTTTCACCATCTCTGGACTGCAATCTCCTGGACGTCGACTTTTTCTCAATGGTAATCGCACCTCTGTATGCATACCTTCGTGGCCAGTTGTTGCCTCCGTTGTTGACACACAGACTTGTCTTTTTTACCGTACGACACGTTGGTTTTTTTGCTGTCGCGACTGTGGCGCGTCCTACGAGGGGCCCGCTGGCTGATTAGACTGACTAGGGTGGTTTTTCTGCTGCCCTGTACTCCTTCGCACATTGCGTTCCTGCCGTCCAGATGCTCCTATTGTCTGTTTTTCGGTCTATTGTATACGATTAATTATTTAACGCGTTACAATTTTATCTGGTTTTCGAATCTCGTCTTGTTTTCTCCGTTCTCAAAACTGTTCTCATTTTTCGCCACGTTGATTCGATTAGGCGATTTTACACAACTATGCGTTCGCGCGCATGAGATTTCCATAGTATTCCGAATTGCACACCCGATAATTATTAAAAAAGCATTCCTGTGAACGCTCATAATCGCGGAATTTGCCCTAATGTAAGTAGTCTCTTAGCTGACAGAAGATTTTATGGACCGTTTTCTTCCAATGTAGATCAGGTCACGATATAATCAAAAAGGAAGCAATCTGGTCAGTGATGGGGGCTTATTATGATGATTGTCAAAGGTGCTAGCTGGTTTGTCCTGAGGGAAAACTTGTTAGGGGGACGTCTCACTTCCCCGACCGTGCACTGAAAACAAGATGATCGTCTTATCTGATCCAAAACCGGAATTACAGTGAAGTGACTGTCAACAATGGATGGCTAGGTGCCTGACCGAAAACTTGCGTGCTTCTGAATTATTACCCCCGGAGACTTTTCTCTCAGCTCACTTGAGCAATTCTGAATTTTGGCGCTCCCTTTTCCTAGTTTGTTTGCTGTCCCGTCTCCAGACCCGATCGCACGTTCCTCGGTCTCCGTACCCTTTGAGCACCTTGCTTTCCGTTCAGTCAGTACGTTAGTGCTGAGTTCGCCAGTATATTCCCCACCACGATCTGTATGGAGAAAGAGTCATGTTGTTCCTACTGTTCCAGTAGCCAGTCAGCATAGGATATTGTTTTCAATTGTTGACTTCTATGACGCCCTTCGCATGATGAGTGTCTAGAATCCTCGAGGAAGTCAGTCTTCATTCCCAGACAGAATGCATCCTCCCTTCTATAGACGTGCTTGTTGTTTTTTTGCCCTAGGTCAATGCCCTCTGCCAGCCGCCACCCCGATCACTTCACCCTACCGCTCCCATGTGGCCGCACACCACCAGTCTGTCCAACCTTGGACAGAACCGTGGACCCGTCTGAAGTCCCTCGTATCCTCTGCATCCACTCCGCCCTCTTCAAAAACTTTAAATAAACCTATCGATGACTTCTTTGTGCCTTATGGTAGTTCTGAAGACGAAGATGCGTCCACTGGAACAAGAAATTTATTGGCCTGACGTTTCGGGGCCTCACTCGAACCCATCATCAGAGACGGTCACAGATAAGGGTACTGGCGGCACAAGGAGTGCAGTATTTATATCACGTGGCTGCCGTGGGACCATATGCGCACTGTAATTAACAGCTCTCGTAATCACCGCTGGGGTCGCAAATGATGCGATGGTGGCTTGTCAGTCTGCGTCCGAGTCGTCAATGGCCGTGGTTTCGTCATCCGTGTTGGGTGCCGATGTGACGATTGCTCGGCAAATTGGCTCACTGTCATTGATAATGGCTCGCCCGCGCCCTCCCCACGTGACTGATTCCCCTGCCCAGGGAAAATCTCAGCATGGGATATGGTAACGGGAGGTCATTGCGCTTGTTGATGGATTGCGGGCCTGAGAATCACGACTCGAGTCGCTCGCGGCTCACGCGGCTGTCACCCCTTGCGAGGATTTCGGCCTCTTGAAACTTGAAAATATGGCCGAGTTCTGTGAAATGAACCGCCACCTGAGAGCTAGCGTCTCCCCGCCTCACTGCTGTTGCGTGTTCGGCAATTCGCGTCGGAAGTAATCTCCCAGTTTCTCGATGTAGTTGCATTGTCCGCAACTGCACTAGATCCGGTAAACGACTCCAGACGTTTCCTACCGTGGCAGTGGGTCTTTCAGCCTCATGACTTGGCTCCTGATGGTTGCTTCCGGCCTGTGTGCAACCTCAACCCCAAGTGGAGTGAGAAGACGACTGACGGCTTCCGAGACGTTCTTCACGTACGGAAGAGCCCG
Source organism: Spirometra erinaceieuropaei (assembly GCA_902702965.1). NCBI lineage: Eukaryota > Metazoa > Platyhelminthes > Cestoda > Diphyllobothriidea > Diphyllobothriidae > Spirometra > Spirometra erinaceieuropaei. Next base: position 1,584,281 of record CACRXP010000013.1, read on the forward strand.
CCAAAATTTGAGATCGATTGGATTTGGTCTCTGGTGTCGTTTTTGTATGCACTGGTTGACTAGTTATAGTGGTTCTACCGACAGAGCAGTCTTTTAGAGGGAACTAACGCCCGACATTCGTCTCTGCAGTCTGTCAAGAAACCGTTAACTTTGGTTTGCGGTGTCCCTACTTTCCTTTTCGTTTATGCAAGTACGATGGGTTTTCTGGTGTTTTGTGCCGCTCCTATGAAAAGTATGCGAGCCTTCGCGGAAGTTCCGGCCTCCGACCCTATGCTATCAGTAGTTATCCGATCTCACCTAGTTGCAGGATGGAATCTAGACGTTCTGCTTTGCCCCGAAGCTGCAGTTTAGAGTCCTTCGGAGCGGATGGAAATACTAAATCTCGATCCGAGGTCTAAGCGCGGCTGGCCGGCGATGAAAAATGAGCCAGAAGCATTCCATCCACTTCTGCTCGATAAAGGGTTCCTCATAGTTACGCAACCGCATGACTGACCCCTAGACTCGAGCTCCAAAGCAGACTAGGACGTGTGAAGTCCATCCTGTGCTCGGGTCAGCTGAATTTTAGTGGAGTACCAATGGTTGGAGCGTCGCGGGGCGACGGTGTCCACCTTGTGTCTCACAGCATGGTATGCGTAGGAGGATGACTTTCGCAGCCTCTGCCGCACTCACCTGCGCCCGGTTGCAAGTCAGAATCAAGACAACCGGAGGCATACTGCCTGACAAAAGCAGACAACAGTCTGCGCAGGCCCCGCATGGCCTGATCTTCGCAAACATGTGCGGAGTTCTCAAAGATCAAAGGGGACCGACTCGGCTCCCATCAAAGTGGCAGTGCCATAGAGGTCACATTCAGAAGGAGCCATTGCACTCTGGCTCTCCGTCCCTAGAGAATCAAGCTGCCCTGTGAGTTGATAACCTTCCAAGTCACGACTTTGATGCGTCGGGATAGTTTCGAAGCGTGTTAGGTTTGCTTACATGTGTGGAGTGCACTGAAGTTCCGTGGGGATGGATCCCTCAGTGTTGTCGACCTCGCTCTCTTCCCTCATCTTTGCACCAATCCACTGTCCAAGCCGATATGTCGTCCGGTGCGGGGGTTGGATGTAGTGGCTGACGTGTCAGGAGGCCGGTACCTAGACGTGCCACACACTTCCTGTGTGTGGTATTTGTGTACTCCCCAACCGGGCCACTCGATAGATGCGCCGGGCCAACACGGGGGCCATATCGGATTCTGGCAGGCGTTATCGGATTTGCGCACCGTAACAAATGCCAACATTCCGGGGTGCGGTGGCGGACCCGGTTGCCGACAGCCGTCGCGCACACTGGGACCCCTGCCACCTCCCCCCCCCCCCATTGTCGTTGTCGTCGTTGATCAAAAACCTGGTTATTTGTTGTGTGAACCAGGGGGTGGGGAATGGAGCGCCAAGGGGCGGGCTCGACCGTGCCATCCATCTGCGTCCTCCTCCACCTCTGGTCTTCTTGACTCTGTCTTGACGCCAGATCCGGCAGGGAGAGGAGGAGAGAGTGCGGTGGGTGCTGTACAAGTCGACTACCACTATAAACTAAATTCTCGCACAAGTCACCGTCCCTGCTCCCGCCCTGCTGTGGAGTACACGGTAGACATCGTCGAAACCGACGGTCGAACTGTCCAGTGGCATTTGTTAGGAAGTGCGCGGACTCTGCGCAGTACTATTTGCACGTATGGCAGTCCGATCTGGCCTCAAGTTTGGTCCAGCACCTCTACAGCGTTGCCCGTTGCGAGAGCCGGGGTGGAGTAGGAGCATCCTGGAGACGGCCACCGAATCACTCTTTGTTTTTTTGTGCCGATTCTCTTTATGAGTTGTGTACAAGCACTTAACCAGACAACGGAAACGCCTGTCGTGTATTATTTGAAAAATCTTTGTACCCTCTCAAAAACGGCCCATCTGTGAACAGCATCCATGCATATTCTCGTGCAAATTGCCGCTTTTGCCTACATCTCAGCACGGAACTTGCTCCTTGTCTTATAGAATGCCCTGTCGAGGGTCCAGAGATGGAAAATCTCTTTTTCCTACACCCTTCCGGCACTTAGATGAGACAACGGCTAGGACGGAAGATACAATTTTTGTTGACTTACACTCCGGAATCGGGGACGGGGGTGTATACAAGGCGACCCCACAGTCTTCGCGCACACAGGGTAAAGCATTTCGATTAGTTGCTGTTTAATCCGTTCCAGAAGAAGCCAACTGAATGCTGCGCTTCTTATCACATTTTTTTAAAAACTCCCGAAGCTGTTGACCCTAAAATTCTCAGAACCATCCCGTCTCCATTGTTCTCGTAAGTGTTTTTACGCCGCATGGTGCCTAGACAGCTACAGGGACAGCGGGTGGCGAAACTAATAAACATGGTGCGCGAGTCAGCGGTCATTTGGTGGGGCGACGTCGAAAGGCGTGATTTATGTGTATAACCTGGTGCGTGTGAAGACAATTTTCGCAAGAGACGCTTCCGGGTGATTTCGCTAAAAAGGGGGTGCATTTTCTCACGGAAATCAACATTTATTAATATAAAAATCCGCTAGATCACAGTTGGTAGCAAGGAATGGGAAGCGGACGGCGAACTTAAGCCTAATCCTAAACTTAATACCAATTCTAACCCTATCTCAAACTTAAACGTTAACCTTAACGGCAACCCTAACCGAAATCGTAAACGGGAGCGTAGCCCTTAGACATAGCCTTTACTGAAAAACCTAACCGTAATACTGAAACTTAATCGTACGCTCAATCCCCAACCGTAACGAGAAAACCTAAGCCTAAAGGCGTAACTGTAATCCGAAAATCGGAAACCATTAACCGGTACCTTAATCCTAACCTCAAACGTAAAACGGAAGACGAATGGGTCAGATGTGATTATGGAACCCTACAAAATAGCCCCAGTAGTCAAACCCCCCAGCCACTGTAATACGGGGCCTGGCTACCAACTGCGATCTAGCCCACAATACTGTTGGGGTTAAGGTCAGGGTTTAGGATTAGGGATTATAGTTAAGGGTTAATGCAACTATTTTTCAACCATCCAAAGTACAGCCGCGCATTCCCAACAACTTTTCTTTTGCATACAACTGATTGACCTCGTCGCCTGTGCGTTCCCCGGCCCCACCTCTAAAAACCGCCATTACCACCGGTTCCGTATTACGGGTGGCTGGGGTTTGTTTACCTCAGGTGGGGCGACATAACCACATTCGACCGTATTGTGTCCATCAGGTGGGGCTACCAAACCACATCTTGTAGAAAAGTTTTCTATTAAATGCAACTCCTTGAATGGCTCTGAGTAATGAGGTGGCGCCAGAAAATATGGCTGGTGAGGGGGGAGAGGACAAACGTGTTCTACGACTGGACAGTCAGAAATTGTCCGTATATTACAGATAACATGATTCACGGGAGACACTTATTAGTGGTTGCTCTCACCCAACTTTTAGAAACACATCTAGAACTTCGATTATAAGTCTGCGAAATGCAGTTACGGATTTTTTCAGACAAAGCTTACTTTGGAAAGTTTTATATACTATCGAGAGTATACTGGTCACGGGTGCTTCCTTTGAGACTCCACTCAGTGCGGTAATTGGGCTTTACGTCAATATGATTAAACGAAGGTGTTCAAGTCGTCATCTGCAAAATAAAGCATTCCAAGCACAGACTATAGCCGTACCAGCCTCCATTGTCTCTCGTCGGCTGGTGCTCTAGATCCTCGCGCATACATAGGCCAACTTGGTTGCCGATGAAGAACATCATCAACGTTCAACATTCTGCCCTTGCATGACACAGTTGCGAGGGATTCGGTTCACCAATGGGTTGCCAAGCATTCCCCGTGTGCTTTCTGGTAAATACTCCAATTTAGAAGTTGTTGCTTTTTAATTTCCTTAGAAATTAACAGCGAACTTGGAGTGGATCAGTATATTTAAGGCCTACAGGTACAGACCAAAGTTTCTATGTATGCTTATTTGGGCCAAAGTCCATCAGCCACAGACCTTACCCCAAGTTCGCGGTTAATTTCCGAGGAAATTTAAAAAAGAAGGTATTCACTTACTCATGTTTTGTTTATACTTCGCATGCCCTCCGTGCACTGAATCCTGTCGCACGTATCATACACAAATTTAGTCGCCTAAGACGTACCCATTGTTCGCACCTTTTTTTACTATAAACTTGGCTACTTCTAAGTTGCCTTCTAACTAGGATCGTTTATTTCGTAATTTTTCTTTCACGTTGACGCAAGTGGGACAACCTCTGACTTATTTGGGGTTTATAGTCAATGCGGGCATGTTCTATTAGTTTTCAACGCTCATTGTATGCGCGAAAAAAAAACACCTGCAATTTTGCACTAAAACCCAGGGCACGGACGTCCCTGCTCTACGTCTCCTCTCGTCTGCGTTGCAGTGGCATGAACAGAAAAAGTAGCTGCACTGCCTCGACTGCCTTACTGCGTCAAGGTCGTTATCTGGTTGGTTGGGTCCGATGTGCGTGAAAGAGGCGCTTCGCGTGCATGTCCGCGTGTCAGCGATGTGTCAAGGCAGTCCTGTCCCACTTTACCATCTGAGGTCTCTTCAGCTCTTAAGTCTGGCCTTGCGATGTTAGCGTCTTTATTCTCTTTGTTAAAGCAAGGCAGGGTTTGCGTGTGACTTTGTGGACGTCGAGATCCACGTAAATAGTTGCTGCAAGCGCCCATGGCTAGGGTTGACCTTGGGGCATTATTACGGCTGCCCTTTGTCCGACCAAAGTGCATCATGCGCGCGCTTAATTGTTTTGCCTTGTATTTTCAGCCTACAGTTCATCTAGTGCGTCGCTTTTGCGTGAGCTTGGTCAGATAAACTAACCTATTCAAACGACCTCTCTTCCTCTCTCGCTATCCACTGAGGCGCATCACACACAGTTGCCTGCAAGGTATAAGAGGACTTAGAAGCCGAAATACGGTGGATTGGGAACTAGCGGAATAAATAAAAGTATTAGTTCAGATTTATTTTCCTCCCCCATATGCGCCACTCGCCAAAATATAATATGTTCAATACGCAAACCGATCCGAGGAGCTGTTATGTTTTGAATTTGCATCAAATATAAGGATTGTTTGGTAAGTACACCTTACATTGTTCGACTTTATAGTCTTTGCGTCGCGTAAATCTTTTATTTGAACAGACCTTTCAAGGAAACCGGAATTAGAGGACGAATGAGCGATTCTTTTCTTAGGGCAAGGTGATTCCATACCAACAGCACAGGTAGTATCCAAAAGCCCATACACACGTGTTTCGCCAATATTCTGCCGCTGCATGACACAGCTGTGAGGGGTTCGACTCGTCAGTGGGTCCCCCAGCATTACCTGCCTGCTTTCTGGTAGGTACTCCAATTTGGAAATTGTTACTTAGTATGGAATCGCCCTACCCTAGAGTATACTGTCAGCTGCCTGTTGGTAGTTAATGAATATTACGCGGTTATCCGCTGTGGCTGATGGGCTTCGGCCCAAATATTCATGCATAACAACTTTGGTCTGTGCCTGTAGGCCTTAAATATACTGATCTACTCTAAGTTCGCTGTTAATTTCTATGGAAATTAAAAATCAACAATTTCTAAATTGTAGTGTCTACTGGAAAGCAGACAGAGAATGCTGGGGGACCCACTGACTAGCCGAACCCCTCGCAGCTGTGTCATGCAGTGGCAGAATATTGGTGAAACACGCGTATATGGGCTTTTGGCAACTACATGTGCTGTTAGTATGGAATCACCTTACTCTACAATATACTACTAGCTGTCTGTCAGCAGTTAATGAGTATTACGCGGTTATCCGCTGTTGCTGATGCACTTCAGCCCAACTATTCATACATAAAAACTTTGGCCTGAGCCTATGGACCTACTCCCAGTTCGCAGTTAATTTCTAAGGAAATTAAAAAGCAACAATTCCTTTTTTATCCGTATGCTAGCCAACAGATTCACGCCCGAACCCAACTTGTCTGAGGATTTTGACAACTGCCATTTTAATGCGGTCGGTGAATATGTTCCAGTACTGTGTTTTCGACTGGCAGACATCCTGTACGCCGCCATTTCTGGAGTAGTTTTTTGCAGCACCATGAATTCATCCTTGTTACAGGTTCCTATGTCACTTGTCTTCGACTGCTGGTGCAAAACACAGCTGTGAATCAACGAACTGCCTGAGAAGCTGTTATTCGATATGCGCCCATCTGCACTCACCTTGAAACAGAACCTTAACTAAAGCCATGCTTACGCATGCAAAAATCCAATTGGTCCTGTGTTCAAACACCTCATCAGAAATACTAAGCAACCAAAGGAGGTAACAGGCCTTATGCCGTAAATTTTATGCGCTGGTTGCCTAGGTCGTCATCAGACACAGTTGACTTGAACATACCTGAAAAATCAGTACTTGTCCATGGTTTCTGCCAATGACTGGCCGCTACAGGCCTTCATCGCGTTCGAATAGACTGTCGACTCTGATGAAACAGTTCGTAGAAGGGTTGTAAAAATCCCCACTGGAAAGGTTTCGAAGACTATTTGGTGAGCTACGTGAGCTTTCAGGGAGTTCTTGTCGGGCCAGTAGATGTACAGGGGAACGGGGTGCATGTAAAACGTGTGAATGATAGGAGAAATCGATTGCAGTTCGTTTTTTGCACATGGGAGGTGTAGGAACAGGAGAGAAAGAACAAGAGGCGGGGAGTTAGGAGGCAATGGGGTTTAAGGAGAGAGAAGGAAGGCGCAAAGGCGTCCATGCAGTTAACCGATCTTTGGACACGGTAGGCGTGGAGCTTGTCCCGGGCTCTTCTGTGCGCATAAGACCGGTTTTTGTAACCTGACGATAGTTGCCTCTACCATGGCCAGCAGACGCTGACCTTGTAGATCACACGGAAGGCTGCGTTGGGGTCCAAACAATACCCGGAATTAACAATGTGTGCGAGAATGGCGCTGCATATGCTCTTAACCTTGTCTTCTCTCAGTCATGTCGGAAGGTGTTTCCGTCCATCCAAAAGAATGCGGAAACATGTATAAAGTACCGGCGAGACGCTCCAACTTTCTGCGACAGCGGACACTTGTAACGGCAGACTCGGTGACCACAGGCTAACCAGTCCAATCTTGTGCTAGCAGAAGACATTGGTCCAAACTCTCAAAATTCCCTGGGCCAGGTCCAACCCTTTTGCGTTCATACTCGCATCCTGCAGCACTCGTCACAGCGACGAAACATAAACATTACTTACTGGCAGATCCTCCCCTTTCTCCGCCCTGTCCATCCTCCTAAAGGAACTAAACTGTAAGTACCCCTGGTTCTGACATGTCTGAACTCCCTTAACCCTCTCCCCTATAACTACGGTTCACCGGCTGCTATCAATTCTGCCTCTATACCGCAACTTGCTTATATTATTGTACAGGTCCGACGAGGAAAAATCGGAGGCATACTTGACTTTTTTCATTTTTGCTTGAGTTTTTGTACACGACACCTAACTGAGTATGTCAATCAATTCACAAGTCATCCGAATGTGTGGCCCTGAGAAACACTCGGTTTTTTCTTGGATGAGCAGACGTCTGACCTCTGGTTGGCGACTCCTTGCCAGAGAGGTAGCGGCAGACAGCTTTGCAAATCGCACGTAGGTCGACTAGGTAGTTGACTGAGTGGATGTCCAACTGTAGGCTCCCATTTATCTTCCAGATTGCTTCGTTCTCGGCCCACCCATTTGCGTGGGCACTGTTGAAAACAAACTAATTGTTGTGTTGTGCCTGACAAAGGTATGAGGGTGTATCTCCACCCCACTGCCACATCATGTTCGGGCACCTGCGCGGCCCGGAATTTTCCGATCATGCCGCAATGTTTATGTTGGCGAATACTATAATTAATGAAGTACTAACTTGTTTGTGGGTAACAGGCGATCTGCGGGTGCGTAAACAGACAGTAGTCACTGTCTTGAGCCCCTGTCCGTAACCCAAGTTGGGTGGTGAGAGAACGCGTTCGGTCAACTAAGCGTTGCTAGTGTGGGGCAAGGCCTGGAAGATGACGACTATTTTGGACTCCTTTGCGGTGCATGAGTTTCTTCCGTATAAGCCCGTGCTTACGAAACGGTGACTGTGTCCACCGGAGAGGAAAATATGCTCCAGATAACTGAGCACTAACACGACTATGTCTGCATATCGGGGACTGGT
>CACRXP010000013.1:1620302-1638192 GCA_902702965.1 Spirometra erinaceieuropaei
ATGAGAAGGAAACCAGGATGAGGCAGGCGGACGATAGACGGCCGCTGCGCGTCCGCACAGATATAACAGACAAGGTGGAGTGCGAAACCACATTTTGGGACCCCCCAAATGTCCACCGGGGGGGACGGGGGAGGAGAAGGGGGATGGAGGGTTAGAAACAGCACCCATGAACATGTCGCAGGGCATGGCTGCGCTGAAGGGGAGGGGGGTGTGCGACTGCGACGATGGTAAATGGGTCTAAATCTTGAGGAAACGACACCAGAAGTCGGGAGGGGAGGACATTTAGGGGCCCAAACTCTGTGTCCGAGAGAAGGAGCTGGCGTCGTGGGGAGACGACCCCACCACAGGCACATGGATGGGGAACTGTCGATGAGGCTACACTCAGGGGAATGATGGCGAGGGGGGGGGGGTAATGTGAAGCAGACGGAAGTCTGCGTAGGGTGCGCGGCAGGGCAGAAAAATTCGAACCGCCCACCACCAGAACCAAGGTGAGAAAGACAATAGGTAGAGTGATTTTCCGAAGTGCAGTTGATACATCGTCCGTAAATTCTCCTTTCGCGAAGGTGAAAAAGGTGGAGGGCTGTTGGTGAAACTGCCGACTAGTGTGCCTTCCGAGGATTACATGTGATAGCGCAAGTTTTTTGGGACAGGGGATGGAGAGAGAGAGGACATGAAACAGCACATAGCACAAGAAAGAGGGAAACAGGCATAGGGGCGCGCTCCCTCACGTCTTTGGACAAGAATGTGAGGTGGGAGCAGAGAGGCCGAGACAGTGAGCCGTACTCCACGAAGACAAAAGACAGGAGTGTTATGGAGTTTTAAAAAAAATATGGTATATACTGATATAAACTAGAGTATAATGCACAGTCTGACTGTTGTGACAGTTTCCACAAATGATACATTGGAGGCCGGGAGAGGTCCAGAGGTTGGCGCGGCAGACGATCCGCAGCAAGGCGCAATGACGGCCGCGGTGGCACAACAAAGTTTCACGAATAGCCCTGTTTAGTTAATTGGTCTAGCCGTTCTTCTCCTTTCATCAGTGCGTGAAAGCGCCGGAAAGTAGGATGGTCAGGTGGTAAAGTTCCGAACGTTACGGTGAAAGTGCAGACGTACATAGAAGTTCCTTTGTGGGTGTGTGCGTGTGTGCGGGGCTAAACCGCGCTGCCAGTACGTTAAGTGAGAAAATGATGGATCGATGAGGTGGAGGTGGTGGTGGTGGACTACGGCTCGAAAAGGAACTGAAGGTTGTCCTCTTTATCGTTCCTAGAAGAGACAGGAAAGTATGCTATAAACATGATATCAGAAGCTAGTCCATATAGTAGATAAGTAGTAAGTCGAAAAATATTCACCAGAAGCGAAATTACCCCAATCCCCACCGGGCAGAGTACTTTTGCACTGGTTCAGGGCACCTTTGATGTGGCGATTCGACATAGGCGTATCTCCAGTCCCTAGTAAGTTACGTACGACCTACCGGGGGTGGATAAGTCACAAGACGCCAATCGGAATGCGAGGAAGACAGGGCCGTGTGGTATCTCACATGTAGTTCTGGTAACCAGTAACGGCTAACAGGGGAAGGAAGGTTTGCGCCTTCTGGATTAGCATGCAAGTTTCTAAATGTACTCAGAGTCTATCCCGTCCCCTCGAGGATAATCACAGAGACAAGGCAGCCCTTCACAGAAAAGGACTGGTCTGAGACTATCGTAAATGAATGCAGGGCTGACACAGAACGCCGTACGGGTGGACATCCCGCGAAGGGGGAGGGGGCGTGTGCGCTAAACAAAACCTGGACAGGAATGGCGTGCTGTCGTCAAACGGAGTCCGCGCTCTGTCGCCTACTTCGGTATCCTGACGGTACATGCTATACCCCCCCCCCCCCTTCGGTCTGTGGAGACGCGTGAGAGAGCTCCGGCTTAAACCTATTGCCCATCTGCTTGCACAGAAGTAACTGGGTGTGCACAAAATCCAGGGTCGCTGAACGAACTCAGACACACACACACACGGCGGAGCGTCCTCACATGTGCACATGCTGCCGACGAGTGTAAGCACACAGGCGACACACACCTAATAGGCCAGCATAAAATTATAACCGGATCCAGAACAAGCACGGCAAAGCACAAGTCGGTAATGAGTCCCACCAGAAATCCAAGTAAACCGGTGTGGGAGAGGAACAACAGACGACAACTAATGGTGGCAAGTTTCTTAGAGGGAACGTCTACAAGTGGTGAACTTCCAGATGGCACCCACCGGATCCACTCTAAGTAGATTAACTAGACGTCTGTTGAGTAGAGACTGGACAAGTGTTAGTCAGAGACGTATTTACTGTAAGATTGACACTTACTCGCAGTCCTCTGAGATGGTGTCCAGTGGCGTAGGACTAGAACAGCCAATGCGGCATAGAGTTCGGCGGGAAAGCGTCCAGACAAGGGCTCGACGTTGGCTTGGTGGGGCGTCCAGGTAGTAAATATCATACAGTTCCTCAACAAGGGCGCTACACTGGCGAACATCGTCCATTTTCACCTTGGAGGGGAAGGAAATGGATTAAATTTCAGGCGGCAAAGGTAACAGTGGCCTAAGGCGCTGCGTTGTCAGTGATCAGAGTTTGACGTCATAATAAGAATATGAGAAGTATTTACTCGGTCGTTTATAAGTGCTCAATCCAGGCGCACCAGGATGGTAAGGATAATGAGAGAAATTGACTACATGGTCAGGGCAAACAACGAAATTCTTGAGTTAATAGACAGCTTTTTTTATCCTGGATCGAAGTTTCTGGTAAAAGATGGATGTAAGGCACGGCGCGGATACACTTGAGCAGTTTCCGCGCGATGGTGTTCACGGTCCATTCTACAACTGCGTCTTTAAAGAGCATTTATGCAATTGGTCATCAACTGCGTCCTCCTTACTCGCCGACTGAAGCACCTCGAAAAGGTACTGTGTGTCGGCCTGAAGGTGACATCTTCCAGGGGGTGTCATCTCACCCTGGCCCGGCTATGGCTGCTGATGACATCCAAGTGGCCAACGCGGGTAGTACGTATGGGAAAAGCTGACCTAGGGCCCATTTCTGCCCCCCCCTCCTCCTCCTGGTCATCGAAGCGGACGTCCCAACAGACTTAACTTCGCTCGAGAGTCTGACTAACTGACTCCAATGGATGACAACCACTCACGATGGGGTAGACCTGCGGAATGGAAAGGGCTGAATCAGTCATGATTAATGCCTAGTTAAACTTTTAAAAATGCGTTTAACCATGGTCTGACGTTTCGGGCGGTTGGACCCACTGACAGATATCGAAGGAGGAAAACGCACAGAATGCCGTTAGTGGTTCGGCTGTAATGATTTGGCCCCGCTGACCGTTAATTGCATACATGTACTTTATGAGCAGGGATGATAACGGACTGACAACTGTGTGCTGCGGCTGCCAATATAGTCAGATTGGCCCAGCCCTCGTTGTGATCAGCGTTTGCGGATGCACAAACGGCGGCCGTTATGTTGATCGTGTCATCTCCCTTTTTTTTCCTGCATTCGGTCAGTTCAGCTCAGCTAACGTAATTACGCGGGGACAATAAAACGACAAGAGCGGTCGACCTGCCGGTTCATCGACTCGACGTTCGACAGTGAGGTCTCATGAGATGTTCAGTCCAAGAATGGCCTCAGTTGGACACGGGAGTAAGCAAACCCCTACCCCCCCCCCACTACTACGGTTGGTTTTGCGCTGAATTCCAGGGGACCACCTCTATTCCCGTGTGTTCTAATTTCAACTCGAACCGTAACCGAACACTAACCTCAACGCCCCTAGAATTTGGTGCAAAGGCACCTGTGGTACGGGCGGCGGCGAGCGGGGGGGAGAGGTTCATACCCCCGTGCCCCAACCCCGGCATCTCAAACGTGGATACAGTCTCCGCCCCTGGAGTTGATTTTGCATACTTTGACAGGTCCCCTACGCGATGACAAATTGTCCCTCGCGGCTGCACAAAACGCCAGAGGAGTGTGACTGGGATCCCGTAGGGCACACCCACTCCTAGAAGTTGGAGTGATCAAAAGACCTCCCTGGCGTAGGGGACGGTCCTCCCGACTTTATCGAGGGATGCGAGTTTAAATGTATGCCTGCAAACAGTACGGGCTTCGAAACTTGCAACAACATGGAGGCTAAGGCCGCAAAGTGACTGTCGAGTATGCAGGAGCATGATTATGCACATTTGGGTCAGGTATGGTTATGTGGTCGCACCTGAGATAAACAAATCCCAGTCACCTGTAATATGAGATCGGTGGTAATAGGGGGTTTTACGGGTGGGGCCGGGGAACGCACTGGTGACGAGGTCAAGTAATTGTATGCAAAGGAAACGCTACTGGGAATGCGCGGTTATACTTTGAGTGGTTGAGAAATAGTCGCCCCTAGCCCTAACCCCAACAGTAGTGTGTACATCAGGTGCGGCTGCATAACCATATCTTACCAAGGTTTGTTATCGGGCTTTTGCGAAGATTGCTAGGTGATAAGTTTTTACAGGTTCCGTTGGTCGTGCGGACCTCCATTGCCACTATCACTACTGGTTGTTCAAGTCCATCAATGGTGGAGATGAGCTGTAGAAGGTATCACTATCACTACTTAAATTGCCAGTGTAGACAGTATGAAAATCTCAAGCGATAAGGGATTGAACGGCTTACATTGCACAGTCGCGCAAGGCCAGGAACACCAACCACGCGGAGCTGTAGTAGGATACTCAAGGCCAGAGTTGCCGGACGGTAGCGGTAGACCTCTAGGGAACAGAGCGAGACAACCAGGCGACTAGTCATCGCGCTCCAAAGGTCGTACATACGCCGACTCTGGGGAGCTGCGGCAGATGGTTGTGCGACCGCCACCTCAGCAGACGACGCCGAGCGGGGATCATCAGGTAGGGATCGGGAGCATCCGCGCGAAATAGGGCCAAGCAGACGCTGGCCATTAACCTTACTGCCGTTGCCGCCGCCGCCGCAGCCACCTACCGGGCTGTCTTCCATGAAGACCTCGTCGTCACCTTCGCCGTCATCCGATCTGACTTCCTCCACACTCCCCGCGTGCCCAGTGTCCGCTTCCTGGCCTCTGGGTGGTGGTGGGAATGTGCCACTATCAGGGAAAACCACAGCCGCGGAGGCAAAGAGACGCAAGAAGTCATAGGCGTTGACTCCATCAAGATCGCCACCAAGCTTTGTAGTGATGATGTCTTCCAAGCGAAGGAGGTCGGCAGAGTTGCCTCCGCAGCGTGAGATCTGCACCAGTGTGTCTGGGTTCGGGACGCCCAGCTCCTGAAAGGTGCAAACGAACAGATGATTACACTTATGCCAAGGGCTACTGGGGAAGCCAAAAATTGTAATTCTTGTACTAGTCAGAGCCCATCCGTCCGGGCACTGGCACACACCAAGTTGACGTATATTCCGGCACTGATTACATGAAACTTGAGGAGTCCATATTTTCATGGCCCAACAAAGACGTCAACGGCCCCATCAACTTCAACGTAAGATTTTATAACACTGAGAATAGGCCTAAAGCAAAGCCGGGGAAGTGCCATGCGTTGGAACGGTAGGGACGGATGGTGAAACCAAACAAACGGATCTGAGGCAGGAACTCATAGTGTGCTCATGTAACTGAAGCATCACCTACAACCGGATGCATGTAAACAGCCGTCCACAGTGTTACTTGTCGTGATTTTCCAGCCAATTGTTGCAACGACACGACTGCCGACCGGCAAGAGCGCGGACAGATGTGAGCTCACAGGTCGCCATGTCAAGTCCACAAACCAGCCATCAATACGCGGTCAGCAGTATAGTTGATCGAGCCGAGAGCAAAGCAGACCGAGGGATAAGGGAGGCCGGACATCTACCCCCGCACTACGAAACCATCATCCACCGAGTCAGCAACAAGAGACGAGCGCCCGACCGAAGGCATACTGCATCTGTCACCCTTTGCTTGAGCTTCGATGATAGCCTGAGCACTAGTCCGGGAAGCCCCATTAATGCGACACTCCCCTAGTGATCGACTTTTCCAATTCTCTGGTAACCTTGCGAGCAGGTAAAATTTTCCCGAATGATCTCACCTCTGATGGAAGGGCATACTGGGGGGTCTATGAATAGCTCCTTGATGGCTTATAAGGTAAGGTGCCAAGGAACGGTCGCATTGACCCCCCTCAGGGTCCACGACTAACGTTGGTTGCTGCTCGGCAAACTTGACTCTCTTCGGTAGAGGGTGATATATTATTAAAAAGCGTAGAAAAGTCCTAAAAGGACTTGGAAGTGGATAGGCACTGGGCCACAGCAGCACAGTGTAAATTAAAAGTGGTCCAGAACTCAAAACTGGACAACGGCAGGCTGACGGGTCCCCGTTGGTTGACGGTAGCCGGTGCATCGTGTCATACGGGATTGGTGATAATGGGGGTTTTGTGGGTGGGGCGGCATGCCGGACGGTAGGCTGACGGTGTATTGGCCAGTGCTAACGCGTGAAAGCCCTATCAGAATCGAAGTTTACTACTAGGAAGAGGCCTTCGGGCATCTCCCTGGGCGAGGCAGACGACAACGTCAGTCGGGGACCCGTTATAGCCTGTTAACGGATTACTGCTGAACGGTGCGCTGGTGAGTGCCGACGCATGGGAACCCTATTAGAGTCGAAGCGTTGTGTGCCAAAAAGTTTTCCTTCGGCTGTAAGTGCCTTACGGGCCTGTTGACATATGTTGAATGAGGTGCGTCGCGGTCGCCTGGTATGGTAGGTGGTTGCCTCATAATTTGTGGATTCGTGGAGGGTGTACAATGGGGGGGGGGGAGTGCCCCGTTTACAGTCGCAGGGTAGAACAATCCCGGCGTGCAAAAGACTGGAAAGCATTACCACCAATCGCATTTGATGCAACGCGCAGGTTACCGACAACTAATCGGGGTCCTTCAGCCTACGGTCGCCCACAACTGACTATATTCAGCAGAATACGTTGAAATACGATTCAAAACCCGCGCGCGGCATGAATTGTGTCTTCTGCAGTCGCGCATAAGACGCTGCAGGCACCGCCAGGGGCGTCGGAGACAGGCGCACACGCACGCGCGCGACTACAGCCTAGTGGCCTGACAGGCCAGAGGACAAGTGCACTGAGACGCTGGGTGGTGTGTGTGTGTGAGCCAGGCGAGCAAACGCATGAACCAATCAGCAAGCGACTTGAATTCGACCGCGGAAATAGTGTTAGACAGTCAGACAGGCGAGTGACGGTTACTATAACATAGCCTTGACCTTGAGACCCGCATGTGCGCACTATCTTGATGCGGGCGCCTGCGAGACTGTGCAGGCAGTAATCATGGCCTCATGGGCCCCGTGCTGCGGCCTCTTCCGCTGGAGCGCCTTGTCCCAGCGCGCGTGCGACAGTCGGCCCACCGACAGAAAATCCGAAAGGCAGTCGCACACAAACGGAGACGCAGTGCTTCGTAGAAAAAATTACCTAAACGAAAGCTCCTGACGCCCTGGCTGCTGAAAGGAGGGGCAAGAGAGACCGCCTCGCTCCATCACAGAACTCTTCTGTAAATAAGTGACTTAAAAAACCGCACCGACGTGCGGTGTACCATCAGGACAATCAAGTGAGCTAGCAAGAGACATATCGGGCCACAGCAAGATGTCCATACGTCTTTAGTAACTGCGGTCCATCTAGTGCTGGTAGGCCTAAGCCGCAGACGCAAGAGACTTCTGAGGACCTAAAGTCGACGAAAGTCTAAGTCGTCCTTAAGTCGAGGGCGGAATTTACGACCGCCGGGACAGGAAGATACGCCAGTCAAGCAGTAGTTGAAAAATCCATAAAATCGCTAGAAGACGTCGCTTGAAGATCGGTTTTATGGGATTAAGGGCACGCGCGTACGGCTTCGCTCTGTCGTAAGCCGAGGCATAGACATAGGCAAAGCACCCAGAAAAATTAAGATCTAGGCGGCGTTAGTCTTTAGACCTTTGACGTGTCTGTGGCATACATGGCTCGACCGAAGACGCCGCACCGTCTCTTCTCGGCAGCTCCGTGTGTCGTCGAGAACAGGTCTATTGGGGGTATGCCCGACATCAACAGCAGCCACTTCCCACAGTGCACAATGGACACCAACGCCGGCCCAGGCAGCGCATACCACCGTCAGGAGGGATCCAGCGATCAACAGCTGTTGAGATGCCATGGAGACAAAAGATCCATCCACGGTTGGTGTTATCTGTGATCCAGTGGGATGCGCAGCCCCATCGCATTCAGCATCAGGTGGACTGTAACGCACAACCCACGGGTCTTTTAGTGTGGATGGTGCAGAGGATAGCTGAGGTTAACACCTGAAACGCCAGACAGCCAACGCACCTCTCCTGGCAAAAGCCTCATCTTGTGCAATCAGAGCTAACTTTAGAGTCATAGGAAAAACAGGCAGTCCTACGGCGTAATAGAGGCGCACGAGAGCGTACTTGCGCACGCTGGCGGCCCACAAACAACCCACCACACGGGTCAATACGCGAAAAACGGACTGTGTGACCGACATGCGACCCTAGAGAAAAGCTAAAAGCAGAAACTTTTCACATTTGCACTCATTGAGTGTGCCAAGGATGGCGTGAGAGTCGCACTGCTGCAGCAGAAGGGCACTAGAGTAATCCAGAGCACCCCAGTGTAAGGTAAAACCAATTCTGCCTGGTACTGTTTACAACCGCCCAGATCACCCCAGTTTCCCATAGTCAACACGGCTAGGGTAATTTCGACGTGTAACCACCATCCTCAGCGGATGGGTGGACTTTCAATGAAACCGAACGACCACTTTGTGGCAAAAACTGGACAAATACCCTTGGTCCGATTCCACGGTCCTTTTGAGACTTCATTCCTCAGAGTAAATCAGTGTGAAGCCAAATCAATTCTGACCGGCACTATTTACAACCGCATGCAGAAGGCGCTGTCAGATAACTGAGCTCAGTAAAACAAGCATTGGTGAGAATTTGAAAAAATTAACCTGCAGTCAAACGAAGTCCCCGTTTACGTCTGATTTCCGGGATCAGGCAGTCGAAATTATCGAGCTCCTCTTGCAGAGGAAACACGATTAAGAGGAGAATCGCCTGGAACACGACCAATTCCCCAAACTCCCGTGGTGTTATATCATAATGCACTCAAAGTTGGCTAAAATGGTTCGCGAGAGCAGATGGGTGTGAGGCACGTAAACGAGCTCACCGATTTCTGAATTGACAGCCGAGGCGGTCCTGTGAGGGCAACAGTCACCGGCCCCAAAATGTTAGTGAACTCTTCCGTACGTGAAGAACGCCTCGGAAGCCGTCAGTCGTCTTCTTACTCCACTTGGACTCGGAGTTGCACACAGGCCGGAAGCAACCATCAGGCGCCAAGCCATGAGGCCGAAAGACCCACTGCCACGGCAGGAAGCGTCTGGAGTCGTTAACCGGGTCTAGTGTAGTTGCGGACAAGGCAACTACGTAGGAGAAACTGGGAGATTACTCCTGACGCGAATTGTCGAGCACGCAACAGCAGTGAGGCGGGGAAGCGCTAGCTCTCAGGTGGCGGCTCATTCCTCAGAACTCGGCCATATTTTCAAGTTTCAAGAGGCCAAAATCCTCGCAAGGGGTGAAAACCGCGTGAGTCATGCTTCTCACGCCCGCAATCCATCAACAAGCGCAATGACCTCCCATTACCGTATTCCGTGCTGAGATTTTCCCTGGGTAGGGGATTCAGTCACGTGGGAAAGGCCAGGGCGAGCAATTATCACAGTGACAGTGAGTCAATTTGCCGAGCAATCGCCACACCAGCACCCAACACGGATGAAGAAATCGCGTCCATTAACGACTCGGACGCGGACTGACAAGCCATCATTGCATAAGTTACGACCCCAGCGGTGATTACGAGAGCTGTTGATTATAGCACGCATTTTGCCTCACGGCAGCCACGTGCTATAAATGCTGCATTCCTGGTGCCACCATCACCTTTATCTGCGACCGTCTATGATGATGGGTTCGAGTGAGGATCCGAAACGTCGGGCCAATAAATTTCTTGTTCCGGTGGTCGTATCTTCGTCTTCTGAAGAGTCATCGTCTTCACCGCGGACCGCAACTAGGGACACGGTATGTGGATGACGCCTTTTTCGTCATCGAACGAGATCAGGTGCTGACATTCAGGGAGAATTTTAACGCCATCTTCTCTGACAAACAATTCAGTGTGAAAGGATGACGGCCAGCCGACTTCCACTGATGTTCTGGTCTGCTACAAAAGTTGTGGTGTTTTAAAAGCAAGTGTACGGGAGAGCGATATACACAACGAGTATACTTAACTTCGCCATCAACCGCATAATCATCAGTCACAAGTACAGTCGTTTCAAGGACGCTACATCAGCGTGCTGACATGAGACGGCCTAAATGTTGGGAAAGGTTGATAATTACAATACCCTCGAGGGGTGCTCAGAACGAATGCCTACCCGTCCAATTCTCTTAATCGGCGCACGTGCAACCAAGACGAGGCCAGATCGCACTTGCTACAAATTTCGGTGAGCGCCGCCGAAGCCATCGGCCGACTTCTCACGGCACTTGGGTCTGGGGTTTCACACAGACCTGAGGCCAGACGCCAAAAAATGACCAACAACCACGATGGCAAACGCCTAAAGTCGTTTACCTCGTCTAGTGCAGTTGTGGACAAGGGGGGATCGGGAAATTACTCTGGACGCGGATGGCCGAACTCCTAGCGGCAGTGGGAGTAGGGATGATGTCAATCCTCAAGCCATAGCTAATTCAGCAGAAACCCCGTCCCATCGTCAGGTTTGACGAGGCCGATGTCCTCGCTCGAGATGACGACCGCGTGAGCAGCGAGTTATTTGATTCATGGTCATCCGGCCCGCAGTCAATGGTCACCCCCTAAATATTCGGCGCTACGACTTCGTCATGGCAGAGAAATTATTTCGGCCGATTGCGCAAAGGGGAGAAATCGGCTTCAGGTGACAGTACCCGCGAATCTAATGGCCGGGTAATTGTGAAGAGGGACGCATGATCACTGTGACAAGAGCTTCATGCGACGTATCCTCTTCACAACTGTTTCATGGAGCTCGCATCTTCGCTTCTATCGGTCGGTTAATTATCACGTCAATCGTCAACACCAGTTACGAGGTTGCCGCGATTAACAACTCTGACGCTAAAGACCGTCCAGTGTGCGAATATCTGCAGTGAATGTGGAAACTGCTAATTTTACTAGGTGTGCGGTTGAGTAACAATCACTGTCGCCGTCTCTGATAACGGGTTAGCGAGTGAGTCCGAACATTCCGGTGAGATAAGTTCTTGTTCCAGCAGACGAGCTTTCACCTTCGCAACTATCCCCAAAACTCACCTTTTCGTCTGTAATAGGGATAGTCGTGGAAGAATGATGGAAAAGAGTTGTGGGGTGATAGACTCGGACTGAATTGATACAAAAATACCAGAAAGGCATGAAAACAACAAAAACTTGCCGGTGTAGATTCGCTGAGCCTGGCAGCAATGTGGTAGGCCGCTGCTGCAACACAAGACATGTACTTCGGCTTGACCTAAAGAAGAGATTAAGATCAAAAAGTGGAAAGGTCCGTGTTGCTGTGAAAAGTTGCAAGAGCGCATAATTTAAAACAGCAGAGTGATTGTAACAAGTGCGTGGCGAGCGTTACAGCAAGAATCAAGTATAATTCTTTTCATCTAAAATGTCCAGACAACCAACCGAAGGCCAGCTTCGATTGGGGTATGAGAATCGAGACTCGACTCGCATGTCCTTGTTACTAGAGCTGTGTACTGTGTGCATGTTGACTGCAGGGTAAAAATAGTTCTTTTCTGAGATTGTGTGCAGTATATCGAGGCACGATTCCTCCGACAGGTAGACAGCGTCTCCATCCTGAATGTCTGCGCCCCCGACCACGCCCTGCTATACGACTTTTAGACAGTAGTGGCACTCAAAACATGCAATAAAAACCGCCCTCAAGTCAAAAACAAGTCAGCTAAAGATGGCAAATCCAAAGGTCAGGAAGAAGTGGCGCGATTGAGGTCCGACGGACTGCGTCGTAAACAGACCAGGCAACCAGAATCAGGACCAGTTAATCAACTGACAGTCGGATAAGCAGATCAGAGCTGCGTCCTTCTTTTTTCAAACGTAGATGCGGGCAGACGGGTCTGGAGGAGTTGTGACGGCTTGGAATGCTATTGGCTACCTTTTAGAGACTTTGGAGTAAATGGTACTGTGACCAAAAACCCTCTTGTGTCTCACGACCCTCGGCACTTCCGTTACCCTGCAACGGCTTGCAATGAACAACAAAACAGGGTATGTAGTTAGACGCACACACACACACACCTTGACTTTTACCACGAAACGGTCGATGAGATTGACAGCCTTACAGAAGGCCTCCGCAGACAGGGTGAAGAATGCGTTGTGGATGCAGCGGAGACCATGCACAGCTTCATTACGAAGGGTAGCGTCAACCTTGTCCTCGACCACCTTGAGGAAGGAAAGACAAAAGGCAGCCCTCTTTAGCAAATTCGTAGACTACAGCACGGGAACAGGAAAGTTGAGCAAAAAAGCTTCTGTGGTGCGGACGACAGTCGAAAATGGTTACACCAAACCCTAGATGCCGAAAATACCAGGCCATAATACAAACGGCAGAGATCGTTCCCGATAGCAGCGACCTTTCAACACTCAATTTCTGGCCTTTGAGAAGGGTTCTCCAGGAAAGTAAGGGTAGATATCATATGCTCCACCAACTCAGCTTGAAACTCACTTAAACTCGCACAACCCCATGTTTCTGATTGGGTGCTAAATCCACTGATATTGTCCCCTATAGCAATGATCTTCGCGGCTTTTAATGTCCCCACCTCGTTTGGACCCTAAGCGATCAGTTGGTGATCGTGGCAGATCCCTCCGTATTTCTACACTTGCTGGTGAATTTTCCGGTTAGCAGAGGAGTATCATAGTCGCGCCTACCTGCGCCTCGGGAACCATTGTGGCTTTTTAGTGCCCCCTCCTCAGTTCGACTCTAAGTGGACGATCGCGGTGGGCTCCTCCTGTCTCGCCACTTTGAGGGCTGTTTCTGCAGTCATCCATGACACAATAGGATCACACCTACAGCGAATAGCCCCATCCGGTTTTGGGATTCTCCCTTGACGAGGAACGTTCCAAACCCTTATACACTTTCCCCTACAGGGTGGTCTTGCCCCACACGCATATTTTCTTCCCGGAAGTGTTTTTTCCGCCCTAAGAACTAGCAAATCAAATTCGTCTCATGTCTCTCTCAACCAATTTAGGAGGCAGGTTTTTTTAGTGCTGGTCATTTTTTAAAATATAAACACAAACTGAACACTGTAGGGATTTGCTTATTCGAGCCGAGACTCACTCGTAAATATCTTTTTAAATATATTTTTCATTTGCAGTGACGGTGCTGGATAAAACTATTTACTGCAGACCTTATAGCACACGTCGCAGATATGCATGCAGTACGTGAAGAGGTCGGTTGGTTCCCTTTACCGAACCACTATTAGGAGTGGGAGTTACTCCATGAACGTTTGTTTATCGGCGCCTGTTCGAACGCCATCCACTTTTCGGGAAAGACCGCTCATCATACGTATAACAAAGTGTCTTAGAGCATATTTGAGCCGTGAAAAGATGCACACAGGCACGACGGAGCAGAGTGACCACGGGACGCATAAATTCTATGATTGACTGATAGACTCGGATTTCGAAAAAGTCCCTAACGAGCTGACGGAGAAAGACTGAACGACCACTGGTCAGCTGGAGCGCCTGGATGAACATGCGCGCCCCTCAACATGGGCCAATGAATCCATAATGAACAGGTCGAGCGGGTAGCAGCGAGGACAGGGTGCGTACATTCTACGCGTCGGTCGTGCACACAACTTTGTCGCGCCGAACGAGGTCTCGCAGCAAACGCGCGCGCACGCACGCGAGTCTGAACGCAAATCCCGCCTCTCTACCTTTCTCTCAGTTCAGTCTAACGGTCTTCCGTCCAAGCTTTTAATCAATTTCCTACGCTTCATAAATTACGGGTAAACATTTTGACTGAATAGGAGGAATAGGGTAGGGTTTACGCCATTCTACGACATCTGAACATGAAGCCCTCTAAAAGTAGTAGGAGGCTGCCCAACTAGATGACGTGGTCCTTAAAGTAGATAGAAAACCTGTAAGAAAGGAAGGTTTCCTCAATAAGAAAAATTGCCCTTCCTGGATCTATCGCACAGTAGCACTTAGACACAGTCGCGAGCTAATCAGCCGTGCTTGGCCAAAGGGGCATATGCCTAAAACCAGTCCACAAACAGGATCGCAAAAACCCAGAGTTGAAGTATGCTTCGGGTTGGAGAGGTCGTTGAAAATAAGGCTAGACAATGAAAAGGTGGTATTGGATCGACTGGAATCTCCGTGGCCAACTCCCACGAGCACTGGTTGTAAGACGCTAAGATTGATGAGCCAGCGCGAGCCTTTCTGAGTAGGTCGACACGCACATAGGCGGCGATCTTCGGACAGTAAGGCAGGTTGGCCAGAAGTGGGTTTTATGGGAAGAGCACCATTCACTCGAAATCTGAATGGACTCCATGATGGCTACGGAGACAATACACAGACAACCAGACTGCAGGTATTACTGACTATCGAATCACAAGACGAATTGCTGTCCTGAGAAGTGAGGAAGTGGGAGGAGAATGGCACAGTGGTGCCCGTACTGTGACTGTGTCCGATCTGGCTGGCCTCATTGAGATCATGGGTAGAACGCCACGCGTAACGACCAACCGTGTCCAACTTACTCCCATCTCCGGCAGCGGAGATTGAATGCCGAGAGTACCAGGAACACTCCCTATGTCTTGACGGACGGCGTCAAGCAGGATTCGTTTCCGGGTGGCTAGCGTCGTCGGAGCAAGGGCAACAACGAGAACCCAGGGATGGGGGGGGGGGGAGGACGAAGGATGTGCCCAAAGTATCCAGTCGCCCTTCTCTGATGTTCCGTGTGATTTTAGAGCAGCAGACATTGATTGTCTCAGGCAATACAGTCTGTCCGCTGAAGACTGGCTCAGTCAGAATGGAAATAGTCAAATACACAGGCCTATCCACCTAACCGCCAATCAAGGCGAGAACAAGAGGGACCTGGTCCTTCGACAAAATGGTCAAGTTGTGTGTTACTTTACTCTCGGACTTATAAACCTGTTTTCGGGGAATGGACGTAAAGCATCCAATTTCCATTAGTCTTTCAAGCGTACAGCTCAGCACTCAAAAAAGTACGAAGCTGGCTGGACGGAGGTCGGGTACACCCGGACCCTGGTGGCGATATTGCGAGGCATGCACAAACCCCGTGAGCGGCATCCATTCGTTTGACAGTGTTGTACGTGCCGTCTGTCCGGCAACAACTTGACTCAGAGATATTTGGAAAGATTGTCACCTTCATCTTCTGGCCAGTGACGCAGGCCAATATTAGGTGGATTTTCGGAGTCTTAAGTCGGACGCCGTCGTAGTGTGACGCCAGCACGGTAAGTCAGCGCGATCTAATGCAAACCAGACGATTAAAAGCCGCATTTGGCCCTCCTGGGAACTCAGTCAAAGTGAAATAGTTAATCAGGATTGAACGTTGGATGAGACCTAAATAAACGCGTGACCGAACGACGGCCGGGAGGGATTATTACGGATCTGAACTCTTAACAGTGGAGCAGCAACAGTAGGCGCTGATCGCGACTATGATCTTAACGGACGACATGAAGAGGTCTACTCAAAATAAGGCGGTGGATTCGTGAAACAGAATTACCCGTACCAAACACGATCGTGTCAGCGGATGGCCCGACCGGGCAACCGTGACGGCACAAGCTTTGGTTCGATCCAACACCCGTGTTGGGAGTAAGGACGATATTAGAGGAGATGGGGCACAGAACGCTCACTGAAGAAAGCTAAGAGATAATGGGTGTCGAACTCGGCCTACGGTGGCAAAGTAGAAATTCCTCAGTTATAGGAATAAGGTCAAATCGGTCAAGTCTACAACCGCTGTAACGAGATGCTGCAAGGTACTAACTAGTAATCAGGAATCATCCGTTCCCCTCCCATAACCACCTGACCTGGATTGAGTATTATTCGCCAGGGGGAACGGGTGAATAAGACTGACCCAAAATCTCCCTCCACTGCTGACATGAACAGGTTCCCTCCCAGAAAGCCTATAAAATGCTCTCGTCTAGACGAGTGGCTATACAAACGCCACGAATGCCCATAGGGCACGCTGTCAGAGGGTGCCATGATCGTCATCATCATCATTAGCCATGGACGGCCACTGCTCATGACGCCACTACCAGGACGAGTTATCCGAGAAAAAGTAGGGTTGTATGACTGACAGACAGACACGTAGGGGGCTTCTTACTGCAAGTATCTAGCCTTCAAACGTACTGACCTTTTCGACATCCCCGAAACAGGTCTTCGCAAAAGCGAAGTTAATAAAGATGATTACGCCGCCCGAATCACCTACTGCTCAGGGGACGTTCGCAAACTTTCAGAGACCTCTATGGGTCCGCAGAGACATCTTGATCAGCATAAATCTTTTATGACGGCCATTCATCCGTTCGTCTTTTCGCTGTATTTGTGAACACCAGGTTGTGTATATGGAAGACGGGCGAGGACCTGAGGTCCTAAAACACCGTTGCCTGAGGATGATCCTTCGAGAGCGAGTTACATTGACTTCGATTCGAGTCAGACGGGCCGCCACCCTTTCGGCGACACTAAATGTACCTGCGGCCATTCAAAAAGTACGGTTGAGGTAGTTTGGAAAGGTTACTCGCCACCAGTCCCGCCAGCTCGGTGCTGCTACCCTAGATCTCACTGTACAGGCTACCGCAAGCGAAAAGGTCGGTCGAAAGCCCAGTGAGTAAATTATATCCAAAAAAGGCCTTATTAATTATCAATGTGTCCCCCCCCCCTTCCTAAAGTGTAGTCTGGTAGTGCACCTCAACGCTTTTCATAAAGTAGACAAAGTGGGGCACTTATACCTGTTTGTCACGAACAATTTGCGACTACTAGTCATATAAAAAAAACTGTTTCACATGCAGAGGCCAGTCTACGGAGACAGACGCTACCGAGAAGCGTAATAACAAACCCTGGATGGTTGTATATACGAACTCACGGGGTCGACGTAGTATAGGAAGGCATTGTTGGGATGATAGTCCAGCTCCATTGATAACAACTTTTGCAGGCGTGGTTTGGAGAGAAGGGAGGTCTGAAGGAATAAAACCAAACGAATGAACAAAACAACTGTCTGCGCAAAAATGTTTCCAGAAACAGAAGCGTTACAAAAACTACTGCCGTCGATCGCAAACCTGGCAGGCGGCTGCGACGATCACTTGAGATGTGCCAATTACGTTACATGATTTGAAAACTTGCATGTTAAGTGGTGTGCCATGGAGGGCATTTTCAGCATGCATAGGCGGGGAACTAAATGCCTCTTCAAGTATGGCGGCTTTGGGGGGTTAATTCTAACTGGAAAGCTTAGTCGTAACAGAGGCTGACGCAGTCTGTAGTATGCAAAATGATCCCTCACAAACAAGAAACATCCAACAGTAGGGCCTACTTCATCCTTCGGAAATAATTTTTTATTAAAGACCCGTCGGGGTCCCATCAAAGCATTTGGGTTTCGAAAGGAACAGCCGATTTTACGAGTTGGATCAGCACTTCCCAGAGGAATTGTTGCCGACGTTGGAATGCAAACGCAACCTTGTCGCTGACCCGTACATGGCAGCATGATAGCTGAGAACAAAGGACAAGATTGGCTACATCGTGAAAAAAAATAGTACACTGAACAGCCGTGACAGATGACAAAACGCAGCTAAGACTGAACGTCGTGGGATTGATGAGCACTGGGGCAATGACAACGTACCATGCCTGTTTTTATAAGATCGGCAAAAGCGTGTTCCTGGAGACA
>CACRXP010000013.1:1688989-1714605 GCA_902702965.1 Spirometra erinaceieuropaei
CCAGTTGGTGCACTGAACAGAAGACGGACACAATGGCGGGGTTCAACTTTACTGGGACAGTTACCGCGCGTAAATCAAGTCATCAACCCTTATGTCCGTGGTGTCGTGTTGAAAGGCAACGTCTTTGCTTGAATAGCGTGCTTTGTATAGTCGATCTCTGAGCGCGAGCGTTAACAGGCTCCTCATCGCCGAGTCGCGTGCTACTAGCTGACTCACGCGCGGACTTAGTAAGCGAGACTGACCTACACCCCGGTGGTCCCCTGTGGCGCATGAGACCCCGACGACAAGAGTGGTGCGTCGCGATCTGGTCTGATCCAACTCCAAATGTTGAAGCAGCCTCCAGGGCTGTCTGGGTAGCTGCCATTGAGGTACCTTCCGCCTTCGCGATTAATTGTGGCGTCCAGTCTAACCCCAGCTATTCGGAACTGTTTTTCGGCGGCACGTGGGTCCTAACCACAGCCTATTCACCAGTTACCAGTTTTATGGCCAAGAAGTCTCACCGCCAACCGACGGCTGACCTCCGTGCCATGGAGAATCCAGTGTATTGGATGGACCACCTCTCTCTCTCTCTCTCTCTCTCTCTCTCTCTCTCTCTCTCTCTCTCTCTCTCTCTCTCTCTCTCTGGTCACCATTTGGCACTTGCCAGCTCTCAGCTTTGTTGCCCCTGAGCTAATGTTCTGCGCGACTGTCCCACTCCCAGGAGAACTGCCCATTCCCTTAACCGCTAACAAACATCCCGCCAAATCACTGTACCGCCTCCACCAATTTGTGCTGACTCTGTCCACAGTTCGGTCATACACTTATAAATGCTATTTCGAGAAGGGATTGTCGACGTACTCACGTCTTCCTGAGATGTGCACAGGTGAGAGCCCATGAAATTGGACGCTAACTTGAGCTCACGTTCACCATTTCATGCGTTGGTTGTAGTTCTTCGTTCTCACCGCGAACACAGTAGCTGGATCAGTGCTGATTGACAATTTGTCCCTCGCTGATAGGCCCTCGCGTGCTGCCCATCACCGTACTTCCACATAGGTCACTATCTTGGCCACACCGTACTTGACTTCGTTGATCATCAACCTGAGTTTATAGATGTCGCAGACTCTACGACTTGGTCACGCGAGAGTCCACGTATTTCCATCCTTATAGTTATTTCATAACGCTACTACTTACGACGGTAGCCCGGCTGCTTCCTGAGTAATCATCGGCTTGCTGCTTGGAAGTAACAATCCTAGGCAATTTTGATGCGTCGTTGTTCGATTGGTTAACTTTGTCATCAAGTTGTAGTAGGGCGACTGTGCCTTTAAGCTATTAAAAACTATAAAGGGCAACTTCCTTAGCGAAGGTGCCATCTTCCCTTCAAAGTCATCGAACGCCGTAGTGCCACGATTCTGTCTTCTCATCAATAGCCAGTGAGGTTCTTATCAAGAGCATAGAACCTTCTTGAGCGTAAAGGGACTACTTGATAATTTTTTTCTTCCTTAATACTTGCTGTATTAAACCTCACTCAGCACCTTGAGAGGTGGGATCGGATGTACTTTACGAGCAGTCTGATGATTGTCAACGGTTCTGCCATCCATAAAGGCCATAAGTCGGCCCATCAACACCTACCACTGGAGAGTCCATAAGATCAAAGGGCATACGATGATCGAGTTTGCATAGGAATCACTGAGTACACAACTTTTGCAGTAATTTGACAGATGGACTAGACTTTCTATGGGGTGACCGGGAGTGTAGACAACCCAATTACGACTGCAAAATGTTTGTACTTTAACCGACCGAAGTACAGCATCAGACATCGCACCTAGCACCAAAACAAGCCAGGTATAGCAATGCGCGCACACACACGACGGTTCGGGTGTCGTTACCCACGCTGTCCGCCGCATGCTCCATAACAGGGCGACATCAGAGACGGCGACTTGCGCGTGAATTAGTTTATAGTGAGAGTAGACTTTCGTAGCGTCTACAGCACTCCCTCCTCCTCTCCCACCCGGGAGGATTTTAACCAATAACAAAATAAACGGGTCAGACGAAGAGGATGACTGGGCAGCCGTGTTCACGACCTGTATACCCAGCGAGAGTGCAAGCGCATCTATCGGCAAGGGACTGGCAGCGCACACCGGGCTCCGCGGGTCATGGTTTGCTGAATCATGGCATAGCAGACGCACAGACAGCTCTTAAGCCCCAGAAGGGTGAGACGTAGACCTGAACTTAGCCTGGGCCATCACCCTTCAAAGGCCGAGTAGCCAATCAGTCATGGACTGAGAGGCGCAAATCATAAAGTACGCACACACACTCCCCACAAATGCGTGACAGTGTCAGAGGTCACTTTGAGAAGGAGCAGTAACAGCCTGACTCTCAGCCCACCAGTCCGCCACTCCACATAAACACAGACGCACAACTCAGACGGGCAAAGTTGAGAGATCTGGACTGATGATTAGAAGAAAAAGATGAGCTCACTGGGACTGGTTTATTTGGATGCTGACGTTTCGAAGAGCTTGGTCGACTCCCCACCGTCAAAGCGTAAAATGCCACTTTGAATTTCTGGTGGAGTAAGTGGATTTGACGCTTTGACAGTGGGGAGCCAACCAAGGTCTTTGAAACGCCAGCACCTAAATAAACGCTTTCCGGTGTGACCATCTTTTCTTCAAAACGCACACACACAACTGGACAGACTGCGTGGACTGAGCTTGTCCAAGGTTGTGTGGTCGACAAGATAAAGATTCCCAATCAAAAGTCAGGGAAGACGGTTTGAGTTGGACAAACTTTACTGCTTGGAAAGCGTGTACACAAAGGCTGTGTGGGCAGTCGCCGTAAGCGCGCTCCAAGCAAGCTGTTGTCTGCGTCCGCCCTCGAGGTGTTGTGGGCGCGTGTGTGCGTCCTTCGTTGTCTCCACGTCCGCCAGCCAATCAGAGTGGGGACAGCGTTGATTGGCTTCGAGCACTCGCGCGTCCCAGGAGCGTATCGACACGGTGTGAGGCGGACAGGAGGGCAGCGTGACAAAGGCGGAGAGCGAGGAGACGCGAACTGCCACAGTACCCCCGGCTAGACCGAAGGTGGCGCGTAGCGGCGCCGAAGGAGTTGCTGGTGTCTAAAAAGCATGAGTAACCAAACGGTCAGGAAAATGAGCATGGCGTCCACGACGGGTGATATATACAGGGGGCACAGGATTAGAGTGAGTATGGCTCGCGGTTACAGTGTTGTTTGTTGATGAAAGGGTAGTTGCAGTTGGGAGTTGTGGTGCTGAAATAGACGGCTTGGAAAAATCGTGCGTCTCCATAAGCCGATCAGCCCTCTGAGTAAGTTGCGTGGCCGAAAGAATGCCGAAGGCGGGTGCCAAAATATGCTGCGCTTCCGGTCAGTTGGCAGCTTTCGAAGCCACGGTGCTTGGCGCATCTTGATGGTCTCAGACTCGGATCACACATGCAGCAGAGGGGCAGCATGGAGACGGAGCTGAGTAGCACACTTCCCACTGGCGTAGAAGGTGGCAATTGGGTGCTTGTGATTGGTGATGGTGTTGTGAGGTGTGAGTGCTGGTGGGGGGAAACGTGATGACGTGGTGTAACCGGCTGTTGTCTTCCGCAGGCTTTTGTGAATACGCATGCGTCCTGATGGGCCCATGTGGTGAGTGAATGTGCAGGGGCATTGTGGGCAGCGGAGGAGAACGCGACGAGTGTAGATTGGTGTCCCAGGCACTGGTTCGCCAGTCTCTGTACGATTGATCCGCAAGTGGCCGACCAGGCCGATGTTTGAAGTGAATGTGCGACAGCAATGGAGACAGGTATGAACCAAGTCCACATCGCGTGAGGTGATGTTGGAGATGTTTGAAGCTGATGGGACGTCCGACGTCGTCCCATCGGTGGGCGGAGTGCGTGAAGTCGTGGTGGGGCTGATGCTGGCCGCTGCGGTCGATGCAGGGGTTGGGGCAGGTCGGATGGTGTCGGTAGATGGTGGCGGCGGGGCAGCGGCCGTGTGATCGGCGGTGACGGGGTGGCGGTCAGCGCGGGGTTTGCGGCAGGGGCGAGAGTGGGAAAAGAGGTAGACGTTGTCAGGCTGATGGCGCACTGGGTCCGAAGGTGTCCAAGGATATCGATTCATGAGCGGAATACGCCTTGGCAGCGCGGGCATGCTGGAAGCGGTGAATGGTTGGAATTGAGGAGGCGTAGCACTTGCGCTATACAAGCCTTCCGTTTGGCTTTGGCGGTGACCATCCGATTTGCTTTGTAGATGGTAGCGTCGATCTTCACTTCTTTCCTTCAGACCAGCCTGCTCCGGGCGCGGTTCGCCCAGGTCTATGGACTGATAAGCAATCCCTTAAGAGAATTCTTGGTCGAATGTGGTTTTGTAGCCCCAGCTGAAGTAAACAAACCCGTCACCTCTAATAAGGGACCGGTGGAAATAAAGGTTTTTACAGGTGGAGCCGGGGAACGCACAGGCGACGAAGTCAAGTAGTTGTATGCAAAAAAGCTATTGGGAGTGCGCGGTTGTAATTTGAATGGCTGAGAAGTAGTCGCGCCAACCCCTAACCCTAACTCCAACCCCTAACTATAACCCCCAATCCTAAACCCTGCCCTCTAACCCTAATATTTAACCCTAACCCCAACCCTAGCCTCTAACAACAATCCCTAACCATAACCCCTAACCCCAATCCTAAACCTTAACCCCAACTCCAACAGTATTGTGTCCATCAGGTGGGGCTACCAAACCAAATCTTACCGAATTCTTCAATGTGCCCTTGTAGCGTCGTTTGGGGCCTTCCTGTCGGAGAGCAGCGGTGACGAAATCGCCATAGAAGAGCTATTTCGGTAGCGTGTATCATCCATCTTCACGAGATGGCCACTCCAACATAATTGAAGTTGTCTCAACATGGCGTGTATGCTGAGGATTCTAACCCGTTCTAGAACTTCCGTGTCGGGGATCCTGCCTTGCCATCTCAGCATTTGTATACTTCATGGTAGGAAACCGGGAATAGGTTCCTCCCCGTGGTAGAGGTGACCTTGCCCTAACTTCCACTAAGGGAACCTAGTTCTGTGTCCTAACCCTACCCTACCTAACCTCAACGCAAGACCACCTGTACTTCGGGGGGAGGGGGGAGTACCTGCTCGCGTGTACTATCCGATGCGTCACCTGGTGCGGGAGCAGTTGTCAGTTAAGGGAAGCGAAAACCGTCACGTCTAGGGTGAGGTCTCAGCAGGGCATACTGTACGCTGATCTACGTTAAGGGTAGCCCCTGTCACCACAAAACCCTCGAGCTACCTAAAATCTGCTTCACTAGCTTCAACTTTGGTCCAAAATGGGCTGCGTCTCCTCTTCTCACCCCTCCCCCCACCCCCCCCCTAATGCAAACATCTGTGAACTCAGCAGCAGCTGTGACGCTAAAACAATTGCAGGGAATTTTCCGATCGACAAATGCAAATTTCCATTACTAGTGTGGCATTGAGTTTCTGTTGGATGATATCCTCTGGAGCATTTCTAGGATGGATTTGGACTCAAACAAATGTAGACTTCAGACGAAACATTTCCCCTACATGTAAGTCGTTCTGACTAAAAATTATGGTTTTCATAATCTGCTAAACAAATAGGTGGCATGGATTGTCTACGAATGAGAAGCCAATTTATTTCAACAGACAGGCAGAAAACAGGAACGGAACTAGACAACTGAGCACCAGGGGCCGCGTCAGGTGCGTAATCGGCATAGCTAACGCAGCGGGTCGCTGAAATGCGAATCGATATTTACTCCGCATGGATCGTGAGGTAAGTGCACTTTCCTGTCTCGTCGGGGGCCAGTGCCAGACCGCATATAGTCAGCAGAAAACGCCGACATTACCGATAGGGATGTACTCGGAAAAGAGTGAAATCTATTGAGGTCAAAAAGTGAGACCATCACAGCATGTACAGTTTCGCTGAATCCACTGTGCAAAGTATTTTGCAGGCTCTCGAATGAAGACACCTGCCTTCATCACATAGGTTTGTCATTGATATCCCAGCAGAAGAGCTCTCAGATTCGCACTCCCTCGACGGGCACGCCTTGTGAGTCACACACTGGGTAATATCAATTATTGGCAGAACGTTATTACCGACAAAGACAAGTTGTACATTTCATGAGAAGCATTGACAACCGGACAGGTACGATGCTGTATGAATGGACATTGCATTGTTTTAAAAAATCTCATAATTAGAAACATTTTTAAAGCCTAAATATACCCTTTCTTCGGGCATAGAATGTTAAGAAAACACGGTTCTCTACCAAACGAGTAAAAGAAAGCATATTTTCATACATGTTTTCTATAAAATATATCTGGATCTATAAGACCATCGAACATCAATGCGAAGAGTGCGTGCTACTTAAGTAGTCATTTTTCACCGAGTGCGCCTTCTGTGGGAGGTCAAAAAGAGGTGCATTCAAAAGCTGACACCTTGGCGTGTTCGAAATATCATGGGATTATGCCGCCTGAAGATTAATATTACAACCCCACCTAAGTAATCCTTCCTAAGCGAAGGCGCGTTTTGGAATTTCGGCCAAAATTTAGCGAGATCGGTCATGCACTGTACTCTACGAAATCTTCTTTCAGCCTAGTTACGCAAACCATAATGATGTGCTATCTTAAGAAGTGAATAAAGCTCGTGTGAACACCAAGGCAAAAAACGACGGTCTGGCAGCGCGGTGTCAGCCAATGTAATTAACTGGGTCGGACAGGGCAATACGAATCCCCCGTACTACAGGTGGCTTTCTGCTAAATCCCAGGGGGGGGGGCAGCAGCCCTAGCCCTAACCTCCACTGAAATTTGGCGCAATGCCGTCTGTACCATGTGGCGGGGGGGGGGGAGACAGGGGGCACGGAGGGAACCTATACTTCCCGCTCTACCAATGACCGCCGAAGGAGATAACTGCAGCGCAAGCACACACAATCGAGATTCTATGTGAAGTTCAGGACAGTTGCAGGGGAACGGACCCTTCTGATCAGGTCGCATTGCTCGTGCTCGTAGCAGTGTTTACAAAACAAGCGAAGTTCGATCGGTTAGTTTTTGTCCTGAATGCCGTCTCGCGGCGCTTTTTTATGGCCATGCTTTGTCGCTCAGTTTGTTTTGGGCATATTTTGCCTTCGGTCGACGATGTTGTTGTCTGTTGTTGCCCCGCTCAGACCGCGGTGTCCTTTAAGCTGAGCCACTGACGAGTAGTGCGTTCAGGTTCCATAACAGCGCATATTCGCCTATAAATGTCTCACTTTAAGGTCTGGTACAGCTCTTGTTGATCCCCTCAAACTGAAAGGGGTCTCAAGCATTAGCCTAAATCATTATTTGTCAAGGCATCTATGAAGGCTGCCGAAAGTCCATGCCGTTTTTCAATGAATAACAAGACAAATTTTTACCGGAAAATGTGTTATTTCTTAATTAGTTTTATGATCGACATCTTTATCAGGCAGAACTGTTCACCTTGCAGCTAATTTGGCAGTGCTCTGGTTTATGGCTGAGGTTATTTACTCCGGGGAGCGATTGGGCTAAAAGACAATAACTGACGATATTTACTTGTACGTACCAGAGAAAAAAAAGAAAAGACCTGGTGATGGCTGTTGCATGAGGGTGTCAAGATGCTTTGAGGTAGTCATCGGAGTAAAAGTACAACAGTGGAATACCTTCAAAAGGGCAGTAAATTCATGCTACTGTATTAATAAATGGTCAAAATAGTGTCTCGTTTTGATTGGTGACAA
Organism: Spirometra erinaceieuropaei; assembly: GCA_902702965.1. Lineage (NCBI taxonomy): Eukaryota > Metazoa > Platyhelminthes > Cestoda > Diphyllobothriidea > Diphyllobothriidae > Spirometra > Spirometra erinaceieuropaei. The sequence goes on from CACRXP010000013.1 coordinate 1,696,695, forward strand.
TATGGAAGATCAGAAATAGTGATACCACAAAGTTCTTAGATGTCCAGCTCTTTTGCTCAACACAGATGCTCCTCGGAGTAAGTAATCCCGGCCATAAACCACATCCTTGCCACTAATTTTTTAATGCCCTCTTTGTAAAGAGCAATTTCGTTTTAAAGCAAAGAAGTCAGAGAGCACGGTTTTGACATCATTGATTTTTCAAAGAGTTTTCCGCCCAGAAATTACTGAAAAGATCTAAACAAATTATAATCAGTAGGGGGGGAGCAAAAGTTCCCACCCTAAATCTCGTATCTTGTTCTGGGTCTGTTGAGCCGAATGAGGTCACCCATTGTCGGTCAGCAGGATGATGCAATCTCTTGTTGATTAGCGTTGGCTGTTTAGCGGCAAAAGCTCCGTTCAAAAGTTCTAATTACGGACAACAGAGCTCTGCCATTATGATTTGAAATTGATCCAGCGGTTCAAAGTGAAGTATGTCTACCGTACTTTACTAAACACTTACAGTAGTTGGGCTAACTCATGAAATATCAACCGAAATTCCGAAATGCGTTTTCGTCTCGAAAAGATTAATTAACTAGGGTTGTTAAATTAGTCAGCCTGCAACATAACTCTATAATATTTCAGTTACCTGAGGGTGCCGGCTTTAGAGCGAACTTCCTTCCGGTTGCATGCAAAAACTACACCCTGTAAAAAATGACTACTTGAGTAGCATGCAATTTTCTGACTGATTTTCGATGTCCCTAAAAGTCCAATTATATTTCAAGGAAAACATACATAAAATATTCATTCTTTCGCTCTTTCGGTAGATAATTACATCTTCTTCTAATATGATATTCGAAGGAGAGACATAATTCGGTTTTAAAAAAGTTCCTAATACTGGGACTTTTAAATACCGCGAAATGGCCGTTTATAAATCGTCATATCTCTGCATTTACCAATGTGGCTTGGATCAAATCCACTGATTAATTTTATGAGCCCTATATAGTCCGCTTTATTACCGTAGCGAAATGTATGGCTTTCCGTACGCGAAAAATATACGGCTTGTAGTTTGGAAACCCTGAATCCAAGTGTGACGGTAGGAGGGGTTCAAAATTATTCGGGAATTGGAAAAGTTTTCGAAAACCGAATTATACCCTATCTTCAAGTATAAGATTGGAAGACTTTATTGTCTACTGAATGAGGAAAAGGATGAATGTTTTATGCATGTTTTCCATGAAATATAATTGGACATCTGGAGGCATCGAAAGTCAATGAGAAAAATTCTTGCTACTTCAGTAATTATTTTTTACAGAGTGTAGTTCTTGCATGCAACCGGAAGGAAGTGCATTCGAAAGCCGGCATCCTGAGATAGCTGAATTATTATAGAATTATGCTGCAAACTGATTAGTTTTACAACCCTACTTAATTAATCTTTTCGAAACGAAAACGCATTTCGGAATTTCGTCTTATATTTCTTGAGTTAGCCCACGTACTGTAGCAAGATTTCGACGTAGGAAGTGGTGCGTGACCTGTAGAAAACCATTGGTTTTGCGCTTTTTACTAACGCAAAGAATATATTTCTCATCTCAGATGATAGTTCGATGAAGAACTAGCTCCCTTTCCTGTCTACTTGGCTAAAAATGTGCAACCTGTGGAACGTTGAGCTTTGTTTTCAATTAAAACTTTGTGTGGCACTCAGTCTCCTTGTTGCTGATCTCCCCTCTCTGTTGGGGGTGATCATGAACGGTAGACCATGATGAAAGTAAGTTTTCTTGTAATTCCTTGATGATCTAACAAGGATCTGACTCAATGCTTGCGCCTAAAGCGTGATTATTCAGCTTCACTGGTCATTCCGGATGATCGAATTAGGAAAGTTCGAGGTCGCTCGATCTGAATTTTTTGAACCAATGGCGTCTTCTGCGGACATCTAAAGCATACGGATGAACAGTACAAATTGTTTTGGTGGCGGTTGTTTCGTCGTTTTCCTTGCGAGATACATGCAGCATGCAATTGCGAACATGACTGCCTTCGGATGCTGTGTCCCATTTAGGTAGACCCAATCGAAAAAAATTTATATCAAAATCCGATGATACCCTAACGGGTACTTAAAGACACAACTTATTATTTATTATTATTTAAAAAGGCCTACCTGATTTACAAAGACACAGTTCAGATGGAACAGGCAAACACTTGGTAAATAGCACTAAATGTATGACCACAAAACAGCTCTACTTTTCGTGTTCTAATAAATCGCCGAATATTGTTCGTTCGTGTATCCCTAATGCCTAATATACACCTAGATGTCTGAAAAGCACTTGAGCTGGGTTTCCTTCATGTTTACTATACGACGAGCTCTTAAACACAGCGTCCTTTTATTTGGCACTAGTAATTTTGTAGGATTAAACTTCAGGTAACCTGGGACAGTATTCGGTGTACTTTGCTAACTGGGTGGACACTTTGAGAGGCAGTTGCCATAACGACTGACCTCCATGACTTGCCACCTGTTCACTCTGGTCGCACGTCCTCCTGCTGGGTGTGTGTCAGCAAGGTCCCCGACACTTCCGAGGAAAAGGTTTAGTTTGCGAGTTAGCATAAAAATGGTCAATCCTGAATTCGCATAGCTAGCGGACGTAGGAAGCAACTTATGAGGTACAGTAACGGGGACGCTGAAGAATGGGGATCAGAGATTCGTATGCACACGGCCTATCATTAGATAGTTTCTGGAAAGATACTTAGTTTCTAGTTATATGACAACTTTGACGGGAGTTCCTTATCAGGCCATTACGACGGCCGTATCCTCGAACTATTGACTGACATTCATTAAGGGGTGATTAGAGGTCACGTGAAGGGGGAAGGGAGTTCGTTAGAAGGGAGAATGAATATGAGAGAGCGAGAGAGATTACAATTAGTCCTAGAGAGAAGAAGGAGAAAAGGTAGCACGCATCAGGAACGGTGTATTAGTCTAACAGCGAACAGCAAAATAGACTGGACAAAAGTGCACGTAAAACCTGGCAAGATGCTTACGTGTGCAGAGGACTGGGTTTCACAACCGGTTGCTCGCTGTTCACACAACCACAGGAATGCTGTCTCGCGTTGGTACTCGAATGCCAGACAGATCACTCAAAACATCCGTCTGACGTCGACTTGTAACGGGCGGATCTACGCGAGTCAAGCTGGAGACAGCCTTTGTTTCACCTCTTTTTGAGCCACCTGGGAGATGTTTTCAAGCCCTCTTGCAGGTCAAATGTCTAGTCTCATTAAGCTTGCTACGTGAAGGCAACTAAAATGATAAGCACACACAAATGTGAAATAAAGCGGCCTTTTTCCTTGTCTATAATTGAATGAAGCTGAAAATTCGTAAGTACACCCCTAAATCAAGAGTTGGAAATTCTTGAGAGGGCAGTTAGATAGTCCTCTTCTCAAGGGTTCCCCAAAGGTGTCTATTCAAAGCGTTATTAAATTTAATAAGACCTTTCTTCCGACATATGATAATTTAGGCTTTGCTGGGTGTGGAGTATGTCCATCATCACTAAAAATATAAATAATTTTTTTGGGTAATGGGCCTGATTTCATGATACGGACTGGTGTCTGACCTGTGAAAAGCAACTGGTGTTGGCGCTGGTTGTTAACGGGGGGAATCAATTTTTTTCCTCCCCAATGACAAATCCATGAAAAAATGGTTCATCCTCCGGTCTGACCAGCAAAAAGTTACAGATCGTGGGACATCGGGCTCTGTTTTCGATCGAGGTTGGTTTGGGACCCAAACCCCTTGTCTACTGAGCCCTCCTATCTGTTGAAAGTGCTTCTGAACAGAAGGTCATAACGGATTTGATTTTCTTAATAATGCCTCAGAGGGGTGAGAAGAATCTGCGTCAACGGTTGAGCGCAAGAGGTCATTATTCAACTTCGCTGGACTTCTCGAAAAACGGGAGTCGGGGAGATCGAAATAGACCGATCAGAATTCTCGAACGATCGCGGGCACTTGCGGACATCTGAATCATTCAGATGAACCCTACGAATTGTTTTGGAGGTCGTCGATTCCGACGATGTCCACCGTGTGCCACACAGCAAGGTGCAGCAGGCACGGCGACTTGCGCGTGAAATAGTTTATAGTGATGGTAGACTTGCGCTACATCCACCACACTCTCTCCTACCCACTCCCCACCACCTGTCGAGACATAGCCAAGAAGAACGGAGGCTTGGGAAGGGCGCAAGTGGTTGGTATGGTTGAGCCCGCACCTTGGCGTTCCACTCCACACCCTCTGGTCCACACGGCAAATGACCAGGTTTTTGACTAACAGCAACAACAGCACCCCAACAGGGGTCAGAAGGACGAGGATGACTAGGCAGCCATGCCCACAACCCGTATACCCTGCGAGAGCGCAAGCGCATCTACCAGGAGAGAACTAGGTGTCAGGGAACTGCCAGCGCATACCAGGCTGTGAGGACTACGATTTCCTGATACTGGCATATCATCCGCTTTCAGACGCCCTGGCTGAAAGTCATGCAGCATACAATGACAAACATGACCGTCTTCGGATTTTGTGTCCCACTTTGTTCGCTCCAGTCTATGAAGAACAATTTATATAAAAATCTAAACAACAAGACCTAATAGACTTACGAAGACACAGTTCAAATGGACTAGGCATAAATACTTAACAATTAGCATTCAAATGGAGACCCCCCCAAAACGACATTTCTTTCCGGTGCCCCAATAGCCCGTAAGATTTTTTGCTATAGATAATTGGCATGTCATGCTCACTTGGATTTATAAGTTGTACGTCACTAAGAAATGAGAATCGACTTAAAACATGCAGAATTTCCTGTGATTTTATCACAAATGAGGTCTTATTGTGGGACGCCTGCTCTACCATTTTTTTGAGCGTCAAGCAAGAGCCCGCAAATATCGCTGCATGATTATGAGGAGTTAATAATATACAGGGACCTTGCCGCTAAAATCCCACTCGAAAAATACTATATGCCATGAGATAGCTTTGTTTTATATATAGCTTTATAGAAAGTGTCACTTTTCTCAATGCTAGGAGGTAGAGCATCCCGGCGTATTGAAACATTTCTTTACGATGCAATGTCCTAGGCTTTTTCGAAAAATGAACGGAATGGGCTCTGAAACTGTTTGAAATTCTGCATACTTCGTAGGCTTATAGCATTTATGCATTCCTCTGTGTACGCAGTCCGATCAGGAATGCCATAACAGATGATCGGATTGTCACACAGAAAATGAATATTGTTGAAATGTTTTGAAATATTTGGACAAAAGCAAAGTTCTGGTCTTTGCACTTCGACTGAAGTTATCGTATACATGCTTGTGAACAGGATAGAGTTCATACATGCGGCAGGATCAGATCAGGCTTTACGTTCAAACCAGATCATACATATTCATCGTAATCTTCTGTCGAATAATTGTTATAGTGTTTCCCTCCATTTGTCCCTACTTAAGAAGAGCATTATATGATGGGCTCATTAATTGGCTTTTTATATGTCCGAACCCACATGCATTCTCTCATTTAAATTCCATTTTTCGCAATTTTCTCAAAGCCAATTCCTAACTTATGAGGAACGCTGGGTGACTCTCTTCATTATCACCGTATTTTTGCCGTTTCAAAAAGGTAAAAGTTTCCCTGCGTGTCAAGCTTCACAATCATGAGCTAAGGCAATATCCGGATAGTTTTAATACTCACCGGGTAAACGCTACTGTTTACCACTTTTATATTTAATATAAAACTCACCAAAGGCCTTAGGCATCCGTGATTCAGATCGCTACAGTACCCGCCTCCTGCCCCCAGCCGGGAGTGCCTTGCGGTGGGCAATCATTTTCATTTTAATAACTGCGTCGCGACCACAGGATAGTCAGCGACTCTCGTCTATTCAAAGCGTCCCTCCCTTGACCGCAATTGTTCACTCCATCTACTATAGAATTCGGACAGGACAATAACCTCTGTCTATACACACCCCACAAAATACTGACGACACTGTTGTTTCCAGAAGATCCTTGACACAGTCCGTAATTAAATTAACCATAACATTTCTCTTTTCTACTTTTTCGCCCATTTTCGGATCCGGGTATATTGTAAGCAAGATTAACTAAAGACTGGACAGGCAGGAATTTCTGCTTAAAAAACAGGACATGTTCTGTCCAGGAAGAAAAAAATCCTTCCCCTGGAAGAAAAGTGGCATATGGTATCCGGAACAGCCTTCAAACTCGCCGAACTTACCAGATGAATTCTTTTTGCTTTTGCTAGGAGCACATCAACTTAAGAGGCTAGTAGGCGTCTCTAATAGCAATATTATGCTCGGAAATCGTTGTTTTAGGACTTAGGCCAACCGATCTGCAGAAAAAAACTTCAAATACCAAACAGTGGTCGCAAAGAGCATGAAAATGTCTTTCCCAGTGCATCTTATAATGTCAGGTAAATTTATGAACTAAGGGTATGATTTCCAACAATTGCATTTGTGCAGAGACCGTGCTAAACTTACGGGTTTTTTTACGCATTTTCTGAAGTCAAAAAGCGTCGGTTATATTTACCCCTTATCCAATTCGAGCGTAAGTCCCAAACGTCAGACAAATAAAGCTCTCTTTTCAGTGCTCGTGTCACCTCCTTCGCGATTGATGGCACCTGTTGGAACAAAAACTTTTGCCTGACTGACGACTATTGCACACTTGAGAAATAGCCCATGAATGACCGCACAAAAACAGAAACCGCGATCTTAGATATTCCAGTACTTCATACTATAACACCACCTGTGAGACTATAATCAGTCATTTACCAGCTCGCCCATCCTGCCGTGAGCGTCCTTCGAGGGCTGAACGCCAAAGTAGGCGACGAAACTGGCATGAAATGGCAAACCCCTCAGTTACTTTCTTAACCACTTGCAAAAGGACTAACTGGTGAATTACGCATAGAAAACACTGGCTCTAGAAATAGTGAACGAAAGGAAAAGAACTACTGCGGTTTCCCATGGTTTGCAAAGGAATAGTGACTAAAAGGTTCTTTTATATCGCAGTTAGGATAGTCCAAATCGGAGTCCGTAGTATCTTAGGCTAACGGAGCGAACTCATTTTGCAAAACTTGACAAAACGGGCTCGTACTCTTCGTGTCACAAACCCTTTCAAGCGTCGAACCTCTTGGCCAATCTGCGTTTTTTGCTCTCGTCCAGGAGCGATTGGTCAATAAGAAAAAAAGCCGCCTCCCAGGATATAGCTGCTCAAGTTTTTTTTAGCATTACCCAGATGGCACTGCGTACACAGTCCTTGATAAGTGACAAACAACACAATGGACAAATCTGAATAACGTAAGCTACAAATATTAAAAATCTAATAGTCCTTAACTCTTCCAGAGGTTGGAATATGACCGCAAAATTGGAAGCTGAGCGGAATCGCCTCCAGTTAGCGCGAAAAGTACTTACTGTTATCGACCAACGTCACAAATCGCAGTACTCAATGAAGAGTGGGACTGCATGCTCCATCGATCGGATCGATATTGTTACGCCAGTTTCCAGTAGGCAGATGACATGGGTAAATAAATCTGGAAGACGACTACAGGAAGCGCCTAAAAGCGCTGATGCCTGTAGACTTTCTCAGCCAATATTTAGACCACTGCTGCCTAAATCGTGCTTCCGATTAATTGCAAGTTCAAAAACAAACGAAAGTTTACATCATAATATTCGCCTTTGCTTAAGAATATTACTTGCTGTTATTCAATCTGTCCTAAAATAATTTTCAACAATTGAAGGCGAAATTTCGAGTTCCAGCTGTATGCATACACTTTCATCCAACATGAGCCGGTATTTTGGCGCCGTTACGTTTGCTATCGTAAAGAAGAACATGCTACAGCATGTCCATGGCCTGCACAACGCAGTCTTCCCTGATATAAAATTCACGAGGGAAAAAGAACAGGAACAGCAGTTGCCCTTCCCGGAAGTGAGTTACGGGAGCTACTGTTTGTGCTGGAACTTCAATCAAGAACTTAAGATGAACGAACAGCCACCATGTCAAATCGTACTCTGAGATGCAGTGCAGAGAGGCCGCTGGTTCTCTCTTCATACACTTCCGCGGACTGCAAAACGTTCCCACGGTGAAAGTAGGATGCTTGATGCAGAAAAACTAGCTTCCGAGGCTGTTCTGTTGGCTCCGAGTTTTATGCGGCTTCTACTGGATTTGGGAACCCCATTTTTCATCGTTCTAGTAACAGACGGTTTGTCAGCTGACCGGTATTCCATTAGGACCCAACCTTTGTGTTAGTAGAGAGAATTTTCGTTTAAGACGACTGCGAAGATGTCAGCACAAGCGAAGTAGTCTTCTTTGTCCTCGGCTAAGGTGATATTTCTTGAGTTTTCTTGTATTAGAAGCAACTCACCAACGGACAAAACGTCACGTGGGTGGGATTCTTTGTTCCTCAAAAACTGCCATTCTGGGCCGAGTGCGAATAAAATAACCAGCCAATCCATGCGAATAAGCTTAAACAGCGCAGTTGATAACACGTGTGTAAATAGTCACTACACAGCCGCATTAATACGCATGTGCTAACAAAGGTCGAGGAGCACACGTTGTGTCACCTGCGGAAGGGATCACTTTTTAAGTACATAAAGGCCGTCTGCACAACATTTCCTCACTGAGACTAACACATGTTTACAGGGGAGTGGGCGAAAAGGTGTAGCCTTGGTTTCCGGCACCTGACTCCCGAGACAGCATTGATCGAATTACTATCAATAGGCCATAAATTTTGTTTTCCCAACCCAAAGCCAGACAAATGAGTGGCAGAAATGTAACACTATTTCCGCATGTGCCATAAATCTGAAGGCTAGGAACCAGTTTCGAAAAGTTACTTCGCAACCATCCACTCATCGCTATCTCTCACAGACGCTTAGTAATTTACATGCCGCAGCTGCAATGAAGTCGATAGACAACAGACGGCATCTCCTGTTTAGAGATAAGGTCTTTTGGCCGCATCAATTCCCGGCGGATTGTTAAATCAGGCCTGCGAGCAACTCCTATTCCGAGTGACGCGAGAGATCTGGCCACGGTCTAGGAGACCCACTTCATATACGGAATGCTTCGCCACAATTTCGGCTGACATGGCACATTCATGCTAGTGGGACGCTCACTGATCGCGTCACGGGACACACTCGTTCTGTTTTGATCCTTGGGGCTCAATCTTGAACCCGGCAGCAGCCGCACGACGGCCGGCAGTATAGGTAGATTAACATTGCCAAGGAAAATAGGGGGGACTGAAATGGCCATTTCTGGCTTATTAGAAGTCATCTGCTAGCCATACCCAACTCCAGCTTTTCTAGCCCCCCTTCCATTGTGTATGCCCGATCGCAACCGACAGGACAATGAGCCGGTTGGTCTGGGTGGTTGATAACCACTAACAAGTCAGAAATGGTCATCCCAGTCTCTCTTGTCTTTGTCAGTAATGCGATACACTACTCCAGATTGCTCCTCGGACTTTAACTGTCCTTTAATCGTAATGATGCCATCGGATGGTCACTTTGCAAAATGGCAATTCGAAGGCATCCATAAGTCGCTGCCTACTCGATCGCCCCCAGAGGACTTAAACATCAACACCACCAACGATATGGCATTCTCTGCCATACATCAAAGACGTCTCAGAAGCAACCGAACGCATTGCTGTGGAGCTAGGTGTTGGAATGGCGCACCGTCCCAAAGCCGCCATGCGCAGTAAGGTCATTAAAATTAAAGACCGGTTAAAGCCTGAAGAACAATCCGGAGTACTGCATCACATCATGTGTCAAAATTGGCCCCGTAATTACGCAGGCCAGACTGGACGCATGCCCGGATCATGCATACACGAACATAAGCTGGCTGTGCGACGAGGCGACGAAGTATCACATGTGGCCGTCCACACCTATGAAATGGGTCACGAGTTCAACTTCGCAACCACTTAAATAGTCGCCCACGCCGGAAAAAAGCAGTCCGAGAATTGCTTGAAGTCTGAGCCTCGGATGAGAACTCAGCCAATCGACTTATCGATCTGGAGTCGGCGTACAGAGCCCTACGTAGCCAACTCCAGTCTTGCGCCGTCGGTCGATGATTGGCCTGCATGCCCTATAACTGTAGCTTGTTCTGCTGCTGCTACTATCTCTGATGATGGACTCCTTCACGAGTTCGAATGTTCAGGACAAGAAACAAAATATCCCGGTTCTCGAGCCCTCTTCTTCTTCACTTATAATGTTCAAATTTAGTTTTGGGAGGGCGCCTGCTCTCGCTCTCTGTAGGATACAAGGACAAAAGTAGCACGTGCTTCTTCTCGTTAGTGCGCATTAATCCCCCCACACACATTTTCTCATGTTATTCATGTCGTCTGATGCTTTTGTTCGTAGAACGGTTGCAGGTGCAGGTGTGTCACAGGCTTTCCAGACATTTTCCGCTCAAAGACCTCTTATTTGTCAAACCAATATAGGGGTTCATTTGTTGAGAGGACGTAATAAAAGAACACTTTTACTAAATGTCAAACAACTCTCCACGAATATGGCAGGGCACATTTCGTTTCCACTTTTAAGCCAGTTATTAGGCAAATGTCTTCAGTTTGGCTGTTAGAGGACTGTTCATTTCACAGGCCGCGGCGTCAGGGTAAGTAGCTAGTAGCCTAACTTTCCTGATTAACACGTAACATAATCTCGACTTAATTCATATTTAGATGGAAGCCCACTGGCCTCTTGCTGTGTGTTCATCTTTACAGGTTACACCCTTATACCACTTACTTACTGTGTATCTCCTACCTCAAGACTCGATGCTCGTGCAAATTAAATAATATTTCCTCGAAGTATGTGCAAAGCACTTGTTGCTAATGCTACTTTTACGCGAAGTTGTCCTTTAATTAAATGCTATTCTTAAAGGACGGACTTATTTTTGGTTTAGAAAAACTTCACAAATAGGAAAAGCATTGAGATGACAAGTGAATTATTTGCGCAGGCTATTATTTTGTACTTTGAGTGCTAGTGTTCCGAAGTGCGCAATAGGCTCCATATTTATAGCAGGTTTTACTGAAACCCGTGAGGACCCTTCATAAAGTCACAAAAATGATACGAATTTGCGGCGTTTTAATTTTCTCAGAAATTAATCGCTAACTCGCAAGCGATAAGTCCATTTTAGGCTCATAGGTTCAGATTTAAATTTGACATGAATAGTTGGGCAGAAGTCCATCAGTCACATCAGAATACCAGCGTAATATTGATTAACTGCCAACAGGCAGCCAGCAGTATATACATAGGTGGCACGATATGCCATACTTGGCAGAACAGGTACTAGCTAAAAGCCCCTACACGCGTGTTTCGCCGATATTCTGCCGCTAATCTACTTCGGGCCAAATATTAATATCAAATTTCAGTCTGAACCTATAAGACTTAAATGGACTGATCTGCTCCAAGTTATCGATCCATTTCTGAGGAAATTAGAAAGCCGCAATTTCAAAACTGAAATATTAATCAGAAAAGCCCATGGGAAACGCTGGGGGACCCATTGATGAGCCGCACCCCTTGCAGCTACGCCATGCAGCGGAAGAATATCGGCGAAAAACGTGATTGGGCTTTTGGCTAATACCTGTACTGCCAAGTATGCTATACCGTGCTACCTATGCAGATACGAAAAAGCATAAGAGGAAGTACGTAGTTTGTGATTATGAAGCCTTGCCAGAAACTACAGTGCGTGACCTATCTCATGAAATGTTGTCTGAAATTCTGAAATGTGTTTTCGATAAGTAAGGATTACTTGGTCGCGGTTGTGATTCTGATTACCTTAAGGCATACTCTTATAACATTTAAGACTCGCAGGATGTCGGCTTTAAAATGCACTTCTTTTCGATCTCCTTTAGAAAGCGTGCTCGGGGAAAAAACGACTACTTAAGTAGCATGCATTTTTCCCATTGATTTTTGATGTTCTTGAAAATTCAAATATATTTTATAGAAACCACAAACAAAAATATGCTTTCTTTTAGTCAATCAATAGAGAATCACGTCTTCTTTATATTTTATACTTAAGAAAGTAGTATAATTAGGTTTTAAAAAAGTTTCAAATTTTGAGACTTTCTAAGACCGCGATATGTCCATTCACATAGCCTCGTACCTGGCCGTTTATCACTGCTCCTCATGAAATGTACAACATGGTCCGCATCCATTGCAAAATTTTATGGACCCTGCATGATATCTCTTTAATGACATAGAAAAATATGGGATTTTCTTTACGCGGAACGCATGCGCCTTGTAGAGTGTAATCACTAAGCGCTAATGTAACGAATGATCAGGATCCAAATTTTTCGGCAATTAGAAAACTTTTTTAAAACCTAATTATATTCCTTTCTTAGGTATAAAATATAAAGAAGACGTAATTCTCTATTGATTGACTAAAAGAAAGCATATTTTTGTTTGTGGTTTCTATAAATTATATTTGAATTTCCAAGACCATCGAAAATCAATGGGAAAAATGCATGCTACTTAAGTAGTCATTTTTTCCCGAGCTCGCTTTCTACAGGAGATCGAAAAGAAGTGCATTTTAAAGCCGACATCCTGCCGAGTCTAAAATGTTATAAGAGTATGCCTTAAAATAATCAGAATCACATCCGCGGTCAAGTAATCCTTCCTAATCGAAAACGTATTTCAGAATTTCAGCCAACATTTCATGAGATAGGTCACGCACTGTAGAGCTGCAAGGGCTTATATATTTTGACTTTAAGAAGTTCTCCAGCACCTGTATGTGCTGAAATATAAAGCCTTGGTCAGATGTGGTTATGCAGCCCCACTTGAAGAAAACAAGCCCCAGCCACCTGTAATACGAAGGCAGTGGTAATGGAGGTTTTTACAGGTGGAGCGGGAAACGCACAGGCGACGAGGTCAAGTAATTGTATGCAGACGAAGAGCTATTGGGGATGCGCGGTTGTACTCTGAATGGTCGAGATATGGTTGTCTCGACCCCTGACCCTAACACCAAGCCCTACACCCTAATCCAAAAGTATTGTGTTCATCAGGTGGGGCTACATGACCACATCTTACCAACTCTTTCCTTCAAAGAAAGACTGGAATTAAGATTTCATTTCCAATAAGGTCTGTTTGCAGAATGAAGATTTCGTGCATCCTATGCAGATAATGCGATTTCATTTATGCAGGTCCTGAAAGTAAATTGAGGAATGTTTGTTTATATCGCACTTATCCCTTTAAAGGAGCCGTTTATGGAGGAAGCTAGAAGACGCCCATTCAAAAGCCATTCTACCTTTGTGTGTGAAATCGGTTAGGTAAAGTTACATGCGTTTGGCAGCCCTTTGCTGCATTTTCATCCATATACGACTTTTTATAGTTATTCCACTTGTTATGCATTTCCTAAACTGTCATTTTGTCATCACGCCTTTTGGATCACGTGACCAACCTCGCACTGCCATGGCAAGGAACGATAAAGGCTGTAACCCCATTCACACACCCGTCCCCTCATTCCCCCCCGCATATTTAAGTTGGTGTTTATGGCAGCCTCGCAAGTGCTTGAGGCCAATCAACGTTTCCCCTTCTCTGATTGGCTGGCGGACGCACACGCGCTGGGGAGGTGGGGGGGGGGGACGAATAACCTCGACGGCGGACACAGACGAGACAACTTGCCTGGAGAGACTACCCGCGGAGCCTCGTGCACGCACTTCCTCATCAGCAAAGGTTGTCCAACCCAATCCGTCTTCCCTGACCTCTGATTTGGGAACCTTTGTCCTATCGGCCATTTCACCTCACATCACGTTTGAACCGAATGTATACTGACCGAAAGCGATGTTTGTAGGTGTTCCACGAGTTTAGAGGCACCTCAAATTCTCGATCGTCTCCTGCATACAGTGGACATAAGGAAATAAGAAATACAAAGTTAAAGTGTGTTCCCTGGTGACTGCGAAAGATGCAGTCTTTTAGGTTCTAACTGTATTCAAACATGAAGGTTAAAATTATGAAAATGTTTAAACATTTCTCAAGAAGTGACTGGACTTTTCTTATTGCTGTCCAAGAATCCTTAGAGCAGGATACTTTACGCTTGATTTGTTTACGTCGTGTTAAGGGCAGCTCTATGTAAATTGTAGGGAGGTTGTCGTGTCTAGAATACGCGAGAATATCTCAGAATGAATTAGTATCCTTCCCCACGGGAAGGTCTGCAGTTAGATTTTTTTAGGTGCTGTTGACCTCAATTTGTGTTCATGACGAAAGGTTAAACAAAAGGTCAGCCGAAGCACATGGTGATGAACTGGCCTTAATTACGACATAAAAACAACCATACACCATATTTTAATGACAAAATCTTGTAAGCGAGTCTGCAAAAGCTTCTTGGCTGTAGGCTGGTTTATGCACAAAGGAGATGATAACTGATCTATCCGAACGCTGTGCTGCCGTAATTGCGCTGGTTTCGTCAACATAGCACATATTTTTATTCTTACGTCATCTGTGGTGGCGGTGTTTACGTGTGGGCACCCATGATGAATGAAATGTAGGTCGGAGTTCCCTGAACTGCGCATAATGCCGTCATACGAAATTGTGGTTTTAAACAACTTACCTTCATTTAGTACGCTTCTTAGCGTAGAGAAACCTGCGAAAGGGTATCAGTTATTCGCAGCGTAATAACAGAGAAAGTCACTACAGCTGATTCTGTTTCGTTGAGCAGTATCTGACGCTTAAATTGTGCTTGTATTTGGACAGCATTAACGGAATGCTGCCTCGCAGAACAGCAAAACTACCTAGACTTATAATACTAGAATAATTGGATCTGTAACACATTCCGATCAACTTCACTAACTTCATTCGTCCCATGCATACATAAAGCTCGATTCAGCCAACTTACAATTTTTTTCGCAGGAGTATTTTTACTCGGTTTACATTGAAACGATATTGAATTATCTTCCTGTTTTGGGCACGGTTAAGTTGTATGTTATTACCAACAAAAACAAAGGAGACTGGAATGGCCACTTTTGGCTTATTAGCCGTTGTCAGCCAGTCATACCCAACCCCGAAGTGTGGAACACCCGAGGCTCGAACTCGCGACCTGTTAGTTAGAAGTCCACGCCTCTAACCGCTGGGCCACGAGCCCGTTGCCCTGTCGGTTTCGACCGGGAATATGCAATGGCAGGGGACGCTCACCGATCGTTCTTACGGAACTCGCTCGTTCCGTTGTGCCTTAAGGGCTCTCTCTCTCGAGCCCAGCCAGCAGCCGCAGAGCGGCATATGATATAGGCAGTATGCTATTACAGACAAAGTGAGCGCTTCCTACCACACTCAGGTTGACTGAAACCTTGTTTTTGCGCGACCATTGTACAAATCAGATAACGCGCTTATTCCACAGCAGCTGGCGCATTTCAGCTCAAATATTCACATCAACTTCCAGACTGAGTCTGAAAAGCTTTTTTTCTAACGGATTTACTCCAAGTTCGCGCACTAATTTCCTCGGAAATTAAACAAGGCGGCTTGTGAACCAGATTGTTTATGTAGGGGATCTTGGGATACATAACTTTATTTGTGAGGCTTCCGGTACCATACGACTGACCCCGCTCTCAAATCAGTTGTCAGTGTCAAAGGGCTGCTGTTCAAGCGACTTAGTTGGATCATATAAACACTTGGCCTGACTGAAAGTGTTTACGAGCCATATAACTTGCGTCATTGCTGTCATCATTGTCAAAATTTGTGTTGCGGTCATGCTTTCAACCATTCATACATCTTCCAGAAGTCGGGAGAATTACAGTTTACGGAGAGAGTTTTTTAATTGCAAATCGCATCCTCCAAAATAAAAATGTCCTAGGCTGAGCTAGTACGCAAAGTCGCCCCCGCAAAAAATTTATGTAGAGCAATTCACTACTCGAACAAAATAAGAATTCAAGGCAGAATGATTAATTGGGCCGAAAGCTTCGTGTCCTCCAGAGTAGAGAGAGAGTTGCTGTTGTTGGAATTTTTTCTTCGGAATGGGTAAAGATTGAAAATGGTGTTTCATAGGGTTCTGTTTAAGGCCAACTATTGTTCCGGCTTTATGTGAATGACCGCATCGGGAAATTGGACTGTGAAGACGTCATGTCTGCCGACGCCATAAAAATATAGGTAAGGCGTGGTTTGGTAGCCCCACCTGATGGACACATTACTGTCGGGGTTGGGATTAAGGGTTAGGGTTAGGTGTTATGTTTAGGGATTATAGTTCAAAGTTAGGGTTAGGGGATGGGGTTTAGGATTAGGGGTTATAGTTAGGGGTAAGGAGTAGGGTTAGAGGTTAGCGCAACTACTTCTCAACCACTCGATGCACAACCGCGCACTCCCAATAGCTTTTCTCTTGCATACGACTACTTGACCTCGTCGCCTGTGCGTTCCCCGGCCCCACGTATAAAAACTCATATTACTACCGGTCCCGTATTAGAGGTGACTGGGGCTTGCTTACTTTGGGTGGGGCTACCAAACCACATCCGACCAAAATATGGATTGAAATTAACTGTGTTGACTAAGCAAAAAACTCGCAATCGAACATCGGCAGACTGAATGTTTGGGCAAACAGGGGGCTTCTCAAGTGGTACTACACCTTGGTGCCGGTCAAAAAATATCCCCGATACACCATTACTTTTATTAACAGCACTGCATTAAAAGATGCGGGAACGCACATAGATCTGGTTGGTGGAGGATCGCGAATCAGAGGCCGTCAGAACACTAGGGATCCATTTAAGATATTTCTTCTTGAATTCTTCGACAAAATCTGCGACATCTTCGTGAAGTACCATTTGGATTAAGAGATGCAAACCTGGACGCCGTGGACGAAGATATTGATCTCCTCGAAAAGGTTAAACAAAGGACAATCAGTATGGTCGGCGGTCTTAAGGATTTGTTATACCAGAATAAGTGGAATAAGTCTGAATTATTTCACTTATCTCACAGGCACTTCAGGTGTAGCATGCTCTGAACGTTCCGGATTATCCGTGATTATGGTTGTTCGCCGAGACCGGGGGATTTGCATGCATAAATCACTTACGCGGTCATTCGTACAAGGCCAGAAGCGAATGCACGCGATTAGGTCTCAAAAGAACTTTCTTCAGCAAACGAATAATCGGATCACAGAAATTGCCACTTAACGAGGTGGCGACGGCGGCCACCATTTGTCATTTTAAAATACCGCTTGACAGCATATTTTTTAAAACAAAAGTCATCTTCCACAACATGAGTACTTACAGCCAGCCACGGAAACACTGCGATACACTCTCCATACACACTGATTTGCACTAAACAGCAACAGTCTTCTTTAGCCATATTATATCCTGGCTCGAACACAATGGTAAATGTTTGCAACTTTTATACACACATGCAAAAAGTTACTGTACATTAATAGGGTCATCAAGGGCTCTGTCTGCAACCCTATGACCACACACACATACACACACACAACACGCTACAAATGTTCAAATCCCAAAAAGCCTATTTTATAAACTTGTCCTCTTTTACGAGATGAACCCTAAACTTCTTCCAACCTGGAAACTGTTTTCTTTTTTTCATAATACAAGAGGATAATATGTATATATTCTAATTGATTCAGGTCTTACGTGGTTATTTTGGTTTAATAATGTGGAAAACCAAACTTCCTGTCACGCAATTTTTAAACATATTTCAGGCGCGCGAATAGAAAACAATATTCCTTCGTTTGCATCAGCCCACAACACTCTGATGCCTTTTCATTCGACTATAGGGCCACAAACAGGAAACAGACTCTTCATATGCATAGTGATCAGCTGCAGTATGTATTACTCCCACAGAAGAATGTGTACGTTTATTTAAACAAGCCGAAAAAAGGATAGTCTAAATGTATCAATGCTTTCCGATGCTTCAACTGCAGACGTGCAAGATGAACAACGCTCATCAAGAGATTATTTATGCGGTATACTGGGGACAGAGTTATTTTACATGGGCCCTGTGCTTTGCCTAGCTA
>CACRXP010000013.1:1714660-1756182 GCA_902702965.1 Spirometra erinaceieuropaei
CGCTAGACCGGCGCGTTGAGACGCACTGCTGTGAAATGGAAGACAAGGTTGCTGAATTACAATATCTTCGGCGGGTAATGAGAGCCAATGGTTACCCGCGCAACCTTGTCAACCAGTGCATACGAAAAGGACACCAGAGACCAAATTCAACCGGCCCCAAATTTTGGCGGGCTCTTCCGTACGTGAAGAACGTCTCGGAAGCCGTCAGTCGTCTTCTCACTCCACTTGGAGTTGGGGTTGCACTCAGGCCGGAAGCAACCCTTAGGCGCCAAGTCATGAGGCCAAAAGACCCACTGCCACGTAAGGAAACGTCTGGAGTCGTCTACCGGATCTGGTGTAGTTGCGGACAAAGCAATTATGTCAGAGAAACTGGGAGATTACTCCGTACGCGAATTGCCGAGCACGCAGCAGCAGTGAGGCGGGGAGACGTTTGCTCTCAGGTGGTGGCTCATTCGACGGGACCCGGTCATATTTTCAAGTTTCAAGAGGCCGAAATCCTCGTAAGGGGTTACAACCGCGTGAGCCGGGAGCTGTTCGAATCGTGGTTCTCAGGCCGGCAATCCATCAACAAGCAAAATGACCTTCCGGTATCATATGCCGTGCTGAGATTTGCCCTGGGCAGGAGAATCAGTCACGTGGGGAGGACGCGGGCGAGCAATCATCACGGTGACAGTGAGCCAGTTTGCCGAGCAATCGTCACACCAGCATCCAGTACGGATGACGAAATCGCGGCAATTAGCGACTCGGACTCGGACCGACAAGCCACGACCGCATCAATTACGACCCCAGCGGTGATTGCGAGAGCTGTTAATTATAGCACGCATTTTGTCCCACGGCAGCCGCGGGTTATAAATACTGCACTCCTGGTGCCATCATTACCCTTATCTGCGACCGTCTCTGATGATGGGTTCCAGTGAGAATCCGAAACGCCAGGCCAATAAATTTCTTGTTCCAGTGATCACATCTTCGTCTTCTGAATAGACAAACTGCCAGCTCAGTCAGCCTCAAAGTGTACCTACTGCTTAACTTTGTCTTATGGAGCACCGTACGTCTGCTGGACGAACCGATGCTTTTTCACAAGGATAAAAGACCACCTGCCGTCATGGTTAGGAGGAGACGGTGTGACGATTACAGCCAACAGTTCAAGTCTTGCTCACCTTCTAAACATCGGCCGTCGCATGAACGCAGCCTACTGAGTCCCTAAGACCCACCAGTGTTGTCACTGGAAGCAGTCCTTCGCGGGCGCGCGAACGCTCCTCGCATGACTAATGACTCTGTCTCCCAGGCAAGGCCTTAGCGTTGTGCAGGGAGTAGTTGCGTTTGTTGATAGACTGAGGGTCGTAAAGGTATGACTCAAGCGGCTCACAACTCACGCGGCTATTTAGCGTCAAGACTTTGCCTGGGCAGAGCAATTAGTCACATGGTGGAGCGCGAAAATGAATACTGCTTCGAGGGGCAGCGCACTAGTGGGTCGAATGGCTGAGTCACCGCCATGTTAGCCACCAACACGGGTGACAAATGGTGAAGATTAAGAGCTCGGACGTGACTGGTAAATTTGTAATCGCGCCAATCACTGACACCTGCGGTGATCGCCGGTGCTTCTAATTTTGGTAGTTGCGTGGTTGCCTAGCCAACATTCAAGCCCTAACACCACGGAGCTTGTGCGCCTGCTACCTCTATCTGTTGCTGTCGACCACCACACACAAACACACACTGGGCTGACTGTGCGGTCTGAACGGGATCGCCAGCTGGTAACCTTTTAAGCCACGCTTTTAGGGCACTGTGACAGTCTCAAGCGCATGAAATTGCATACAAAGAGGAAAATATGCTGGGAGTCGACCTCAGCCATTCTTCCCTTTCATGTGCACTGGTCAGTTGTCCCAGCCGGTCTACCAAATGGTACTGAGATTGGGCATAGTGACTGACCGAGTTAAACTGGCAGAGCTACACTGAGAGTCAGAATGAAATGGCTCCTTCTTAATGTGCCATCTATAACATTCTCACGCGTATGAGGCTTGAGCCGCGCACCCCTTTGCGCAGAATCTCGGTGTGTCGTTTCGAGGGACAGGTTGTGTGTGGCACGCGTAGCCGGGCAGATTAGTCCTGTCGGGCACTGCGTCCGATCTCAGCATCATTTGGCAGACCGGCTCGGACATCGGTCACCTGCGCCCAATTCCACCCCCCGGTCTTCTTGACTCTCTCTCTCTCCTAACACCGGGATCAGGTGGGCGAGGAGGGGAGAGTGCGGTAGATGTGTCGAAAGTACACTAATACTATAAACTGACTCACGCATAAGTCACCATTTTTGCGCCCAACCTGCAGTGGGGTGCACAGTGTATAACGGTCGAAATGTCATCTTCTGCTTTCGAGAAGGAGTTTGAAAAGGCGAGTCAGCGATCAAGCCTAAGTTTTCGCGGTCAGCATCTACTTAGACGGAGGATAATTGGTCAGACGTGATATGTCTATCAAGTAAGTTGCAACGATTGAGACTGAAACTACGTTGGGGAAACCGGACGAAAATTACAGACCCGCCTTCATGAGCGCAAACTGGCAACTCGGCGACTGGACCCAAAATCACAGTTTGCGGCTCACATCGGGGAAACTGGTTACAGTTTTGATTTTCAAGGAGCAGTCGCCTTAGGCAGGGGCACCTCAAGGACAGAGCGTCTCACCCTTGAGGTTTGCTACTCAGAGGCCAAGTCCATCAACAGGCATCTAGAACTTCCTTCGGCCAATAAAGTCCTACGTCACTATATACGCCGTGACGAAGACAAGACAGTCATACGGAGCCCAAGACTACCGAGAAAACACGACCTGTCGACCTATTCATCCAAAAGGGGGACGCGAACGCAACGAACCCCAATTGAGGTGACGACACACAATACAGGAGGCCACCAACACTCACAGGCGACGGTCAGTAGGCCAAGGCAGCGAAAAAGGGACAAAATCGATCAGCCCAAGGCCAACTAATCCGGCTGTCTATTCAAAAATTCTGATTGCCCCAACTCCCCGAAACGACAGCTAAACAAGTCCCTCGATCCGCTAAGCACTTCATTTTCCTCGCATGTCATCACAGATTCCCCTTCCTCAATGGGAAACATTCCCTACTGCCCACATCAAGCGAATTAGCCACCCACTAGTACAAATTTACCCGAACATCAATCTCCTATCCAGCTGCAGTAGCATGGCGGGGATCTATCGAAAGAACATGTTTGCCGAATCGTTTTCTTCTCAAGCTGTTTATTAGGATCGTCGTTGGATTATAAAAAAACTGTTTTTATACAGCCTTTCTAGGAAAAAGTAGCAAGATTTCGACAGCGCTGAAAAAGGACTGGAAAGTACGCAATATTAAAGTACAATCTTTTTCCGAATGCAGTTTTCCCAGGTGGCCGGAGAGGCGCTCAGGCGCTAAATTTGATTTGGGGCCGTATTCCCTGCCAATCAGACGTGTCACTACAGATAGGTACATTTTCTAGTTGAAAACATTTACAAAAATTACGTCCGATCTTTACCATTTTCGGTGACGACGGCAGCTTTGTTCCATCGTAGTAGTGAGAATACAATCAGCAGGTTGGAAACTAACAATGTGTACCGAAACTAAAACAGTTGACTCCGCAAGTCTGCGGTGATACCGCCGTGCTGTGTTTTGCCTCGATCGCTTTGGATGAAGGCTAGCTGAGTCATTTGAAAACATATTATTATGAATATACCGAAGTAAAGAGGTGTTTCCGAATTTTTAAAATTAAGTGGTCTTAATGGAATCCTTTCCGTTCCGGTTTCATGACATGGGACGACACATCTCATCTTGATGATGCTTGTAACACCTCCTCTTTTTATTTACTTAAACTTGTGAAGTCACATTAGGGAAGCGTAATTCAGTGTTTTTGAGTCGTGTTGTAATGTTTTATCAGGATGACTTAGACCGCATTTTTAACCGTGCATACTCTGTGCCTACCAGTTTATTGTAAATGTGACTACTATATTTCCTCATATACTTCGGACCAACTTAGTATTATATGCCAAACAGTCGTCAGCAAAGGAAGAGAATAAACGCCCCATATCAGCATTACTCAGTTAGCAATGCCTTCGTGATTACTAGGAAAAGTTGCAAATCGAGTAAGATTATGAGTTTCGTTTATACATTACGTCCCAGTTGACGTGCATTCCATCCAGGATCTAGCAAATGGAGTCATTTTAAGTCCAGAGTGACAACACGAGATTTTGGGGCTTGTTTTGAGATGGCGAAGATGTCAAAAAAACTCAGCAAATTGCGTTACAGCCTTTCGGTTTAGATAAAAGTGGAATGAGTTAGATAATAAGGCAAACCAGGATTTTATTTTTTCAAATAAGCGATTTCAGTAAAAAAATCTTCCAAGCGGAAATGTGTCTCTCCTAATCGTTGAGATCGACAATTGGTGCAAATCTTCATTTTCCCTCCAAAATGTGCGGCTTGATGTCACCTAAAGGAACCTGCCAGTTAGCATAAAGGAACACTGAAAGCGATATAGACCGGTTTCTACATTAGAATATGCAGGTTTCAGTGGCGAACAAAAAGGGAGAAATTGATACGCCAGAATGAGCAGGGTGTATGTGTCTTTCTTCTGTATAACTAACAGATAAGGGCTAGATCGCAGTTGGTAGCCCGAAATGCGAAGCGGACGGCTAACTTAACCCTAATCCCAACCTTAACACTAACCCTAACCTCAACCGTTACCGTTAACCGTTAACCCTAACGGCTACCCTAACCCTAGTCGAAATCGTAAACGTAACCGTAGCCCTTAGACATAGCCGTAACTGAGAAGCCTAACCGTAATGCTGGAACTTATTCGTACCCGAAAACCTAAGCCTAAAGGCATAACCCTAAGCGGAAAATCGGAAACCATCAACCGGTACCCTAATCCTAACCTCAAAGGTAAAACGGAAGCCAAATGTGTCCGATGTGATTATGGAGCCCCACAAAATAACCCCAGTAAGCAAGCCCCCCAGCCACCTGTAATGTGGGCCCGGGCTACCAACTGCGATCTAGCCGCCCAGAAAATTAAAAATCTGGTATTTTAAACGACTTCTGAAGAGTGAGCGAAATTCTTCGTCCTCGTTAGAAAAAGGGAAATGTTTTAGAGCAACACCATACCGAATCTTACAAAGTATTTCCCTATCATGACTGTTAGAACGATGGAGCGAACGAAACAGTAAACAGGGAAAGTGTTTTAAAATAAGAGCCTGGGAAAACTCTGTGACTTAATATTCCCTTAGACCTAATGATTGCGAGATATTTGCGATCAACCACTTTTTTTCAGATCAGCGAATCAGTTAGGCTCGATTATTCGTCCGGGGAGCGATCTCATTACGATAACATATAGCTTGGGAGTCTAAAACTTTATCATGTGGGCTTGACGCATCTCCCTTGCTGACTGCTATTCACTAAACCACTGTCCACCGCTCTTAAAACCAAATAACGTTTTTCATGGACTTGGCTTAAAAAGGAACTTAAAGCCTAGTAGGTGATACGGAAACGAAAATTAAAAAAAAAACAAATCGAGCGTATATCAAAATTCCGAATTAACCTTTTTACCGAAAAACGCAACTTTTGAATCTGCAAGAGCGGGAGTTTGAACTTGATTCGTTAGGCCACACATTTTATTCCGGTTTTCGAGCTTCTGTGCCGGTCAGCGATCCCCAGAATAACTACCGTTATCATCACTTTTGCAAGTGCTCTTGGGAGGCGTTTTTGTGGGCGATAATTGAGCCCGAACACTGAATGACCGTCAAAAGCCAACTATAACCTATATCAGAAGTCTTTTTGCCTGCCCATGTGTAAATGTGATGGGAGAATGCAAACATTTTAGAGCATAAGGCATCTAAAATTATCTCATGTAGGATAAAATGCTTCTTCCATCTTCAGAACCGAACTACTGGGATGAGCGCTCGCCGGTCTGATTTGCATCTAAAATAAGCCAGCTCCGTCATTTAGCGGTCGGGGCCGCAAGCAGGCAATGGCTACCACCTGAAAAAGGACAAAATGAATACTACTAGGGGCATACCGAAATAAAAACGGAAACTGTGACGGCAGCTGATGTGTGTCCGTTCGACCAATCACTAAACCGACTCAGACCTACGGTCAGATACCAAACTGACGCGCATAAAAAAACATTGCACACACGGCCGAGAGTTGAATTTAAATAAATGGGTGACGGTCCTGCAAAATCGAGTTTACGGCAAAACCTACTGATTGCTCAGTCTTTTCGAGGTAAACCAGTGTTTATACTCGTGGCACTGGGAGGTAGCCGATTCAATGCAGCTCCCAGAGGTTAAGATGCTTTCGTATTTTTCTTTTGATGTGTAAAAGCGGTTACTTCAGACTGTCTCATTTAGTCTTCTTAAATACCCCAGTCTAGTGCATTCAGCCAACATCACTAGTCCTATTTGTCTGTCTGACAACCAGTTTTCAACAATATAGCGCGCATAGGTCAGACTCTAAGTGCATGCAAACTAAGCCCTGACCAAGCCGATCAAAAAACTTCGGCCCCTCAAAGCCCTCAGCTTAACCTGTAGCTTTGTCGGTGCTTAGGTCAGTCTGTTGGAAGTCTGCGCACAGCCAGGCCTTTAGATCGTGACCGCATTCAGTAAGCCAGATTCAGTGTCAGTTCTAGTGTGTCAGTTCTAGTGTTCTAGTGTCTACAGAAAAGCGGGTCTCGCAGACACTGGTCGCAAAACCGAACTGCCTGTGAGAACTAACCAGGTGTCCAGTTTGAAAGGCATGCGAAAATTCACCACCGAGAATCCGCAGGTTCACCAAGACCTAACGCAGCATCTACTTCACTGAAGCGCAAAAATACATCGCGGTAATGTATGGTGGTAGTTCGATCGTCGAATCAGACGATGTCCACCGTGTGCTACATAGCAAGGTGAGACAGGCACGGTGACTTGCTCGTGAATTAGTTTATAATGCGAGTGGACTTGCGCAGCGTCTACCGCACTACCTCCGCCCTCCCCACCTGGGCCCGATGTCAAGACATAGTCAGGAAGAGCGGAGGTGGGAGAAGGCGCAGGCGGCTGGCACGGCCGAACTCCACACCCCATGATCCACAACAAACACTTGACCAGGATGGTAACAATCGGGAGATGGCACCCTGAAAAATCCGCCTAACCAAAGCAGCCTGTCTTAGGGGACAGGTGGTAGTAGGAGTTTTATGGGTGGTGGCTGGTCGGGATGTACGATACTAGCCGACGGAAAGGCTTATTTGAACAGGTGAATGATCGAAGTTTGCCTGCTCTCCGTTCCGTTATTACAAAATGGGTCGCCAAAGCAGTATAGTGGTAACGGGTGAGTAGAAGGCGTATAATCGTCTTCCCTCAGAAGGTTATCTACATTTCTCTGTTAGCAACTCAAAGGACTTCAAGGACTCTACCACCGGACGGCACACCAATGCCTTTGAGGCATACTGGAGTAGACTGAAAAGGAAACTCCACGAAAGAGGCCCAGTATGTGGTCGAGCTGTGCGGGCCCGAAGAGACGAAGTACAGTGTCGTCTTTGGTTTGGCCTCAATGCCATGTTTTTGACAGACGCCTGGGAACTGTTCCTGTCCCATGTTGTGCAGACTTATCCTATTTCAAAGTGATTTTGTTTTGTAATAAACTGCCATAATACGAATGTATGCCGTATATTCAGGTGTGCGTGTGTAACGATGGGGAATTTTGAGTTACAGCGACCATCGTCCATATAACCTCCTGCGATGTTCGTTCGGCCAGCCCATGTTAGGGGGTCGGGGAAAGTCCAAATAGTGCCTGAAAGTCGACCTGAAACCGCTGATATAGCCTGAAGGCGTTTGAATCCACTGTTAAAGACATTATTTCTAGGTAACGGATTTTGGGTGCCATCTCCCGATTGTTACCGCCAGGATTTTGACCAAAAACAGGACCAAAACGGGTCAGAAAGACCAGGATGACTGGCCAGGCCATGCCCACAACCTGTGTACCCAGCGTGAGTGCAAGCGCATCTCCCGGCAGGGAGCCAAGTGTCGGAGAACTTCCAGCGCGCACCAGGCTGCGAGGGCCATGGTTTGCCGAATCATGGCATAGCTGACGGACGCAGTCCTTAAGACCCACAAAAATGAGGCGCAGCTCCGAACTTAGCCTGGACCGTCACCCTTCAAGGTCAGTCATCGACTGAGAGGCACGACCCATATACACACCGGCGATCTTCACATGCGTGAGAGTGCCAGAGGTCACTTTACGAAGGAGCTGTAACAGCCTGACTTTCAGCCCACCAGTTCGCCACTCCAAAGATACACACTCACACAACTGGGTAGACTGCCTAGACTGAGTTGGGTCATCAGTCAGCAGCCTTCCAAGTCACAGTGCTTGATGCATCGGGGGCCGAATGAGAGGTCCAAGTTATTCCGTCAGTTGACAACCCTCCATGCCACGTCTTCTAGCGCAGCGTGATAGCTCCAAGCGCGTCAGATCGTTTATAGTGAGGAAAATGCCCTGAGTCGTCCACGTCACCCTCCCTTCCCATTCTCAAGCCTCAGTCACTGTCCCAGCCGGTCAGCTAAAAGGTGCGGTGACTGACATATCTAGTGACCTTGTCTGCGCGCGCCACATGCACGACCTGGCTCCCCAAGCACAAGCACGAGGATTTCACACAACGAGAATTGAGCGGCTTGCACATCACATGCGTGAGAATGCCGTAGGTCACGTTAAGAAGGAGTTGTGTCGGCTTAACTCTCAGCCCACCAGTCCGCCACTCCACACATACATACACAACTTAGACTGGCAAAGTTGAGAGATCCGGGTTGATGCTTTGAAGGGAAAGGTGGGCTTACCGGGACGGGTGACCTTGCTCTAGATTTCATTAAGGGTACCTATTCCCGTGTACTAACCCTACCCTACCAAACCTTAATGCAAGACCACCTGTACTCCGGGGGAAGGGGGGAGTGCCTGCTCTCGTGTATTATCCGATGCATTAGTTGGTGCGGGAGTAGGAGTCCCTTGGCGGAACTGAAAAACATGACGTTTAGGACGACGTCTCAGCAGAGCACACTATACGCTGGTCTGCATCAAGGACAGCCTCTGTCACCACAAAACCCTCCGAACCGCCAAAATACTGCTTCACTATCTTCAACTTTGATCCAAAATGGGCTGCGTCCCCCCTTTTCACCCCCCTCCCCCCCGCTAATGCAAACATCTGTGAACTCAGCAGCAGTCGGGGTATTAAAACAACTGCAGTGAATGTTCGGATCGACAAATGCAAATGTCCACTACTAGTGTGGCATCCAGTTTCTGTTGGATGAATATCCTCTGGAGCCTTGATAAGGATGGATTTGGACTCTAAAAAAGTATTGACCGCAGAAGAAAAATTCCCCTAAAGGTAAGTCGTTCTGACAAGAAAGTATGGTTTTCATAAACTGTTAAATAAATGTGGTTGCATAGTTTGTGTAAGAACGTGAGGCCAATTTTATTACAACATACATGCAGAAAACAGGAACGGAACTAGACGACTAAGCTCCAGGGTCCACGTCAGGTGCGTAATCGGCATAGCTAACGCAGCGGGTTGCTGAAATGCGAATCGATGTTTACTCTGCATGGCTCGTGAGGTGAGTGCACTTTCCTGTCTCGGCGGGGGTCAGTGCTAGACCGCATATAGTCAGCAGAACACGTCGACATTACCGGAAGGGATGTACTCGGAAAAGGGTGGAATCTATTGAGGTCAAGAAGTGAGACCATCACAGCATGTACATTTTCACTGAAGTCACTGTACAAAGTATTTTGCAGACTATCGAATGAAGACACCTACCTTCATCACATAGGTTTGCCATTGTTATTCCAGCAGAAGAGCTCTCAGATTCGCATTCCCTCGCCGGGCACGTCTTGTGAGTCACACACCGGACATATGAATTATTGGCAGAATGTTATTACCGACAAAGACAAGGGAGTCTGGTTTTGTCTTTATCGGTAACAGCATTCCCTTCCCAGAGGCAAGGGTTCAAGTATCCTCCTCTACTAACCCTATTTTACGCGGAGAAGGTAAGGATAAGTTGTCACCCCAGACCACTTCCATGGGCATCTATTCCTTCACTTGGTCCTGTGGAGCTGGTTATATTGGTCGCGCGAGTCGGCGCTTATCCAAGAGAATACCGGAACACCTCCCGGTGAGGCTGGGAAAAGGCGAAACTAGGAGCATAAGCAGCTCCATTCTCGCGCATGTTGTCGATTCCGGACATCATATAGACCCCAATGAAGCGTTTCGTGTGATTTATAAGGTCCCATCGAGCTATCCTAAACCACTGGGACAGCGCCTGTTAGCGACAGCGGGGGCGGCCGCCATCAGGTTGCGAAAACCAATTTTGTGCGCACAGAAGAACCACGTTCAGGCACCGCGCCTACAGTGGTCAAAAGTCGACTAACGCTAAAGCCCTCCCGCGCCCTTCCGCTCTCACCCCGGCCCTGGCACTGAATGCTGTTACCCCCCCCCCCCTTCCCCACATTCCCAAATCCAGCGTGTGTTTTAAGGCGAACTTTAATCGATTTATCTTGTCACTGACGCGTGTTTACTTCTACCTCCTTCCGATACTGGCCCGACGAGAATTTATCGAAAGCCATGTATGCTCGCCACCTCGTCTTCTGGTTACTGCTATGGGAATTTTCGCAACTCTAATAACATTCTGCCTAATATCATGCGCCATTGTGCGGCTGCTGATTGGGCTCGAGCGAGAGAGCCCGTAGGGCACAACGGAACGAGTCAGTTCGGCAAGAACGATCGGTGAGCGCCCCACCACCTCCATGTCAATTATTTGCGCAGCCGACGGGCGCGTCCGGTAGCTCAGGAGGTTGATACCCAGAATGAATTGGAGGATGAGCGGGTAGGTTCCATTTTGGGGCACCTGTCCCAGTAAAAAAAATTGTCTCTATTCGAGTTATGGTTTCCGCGGTTGATTTCATTAGAGTCGTAAACGTTTCGTCATGTATTCAGGACGTTGCGTTGCATAACAATGGCTACCGTAAACAATGTTCATCAGTTCTTTTTTTTCAGAAGTTTCCAGACTTCACAGCTGCCGACCGCCGGTGAGGTCTATTTGCGTGTTTTTAGATGAGAGCTAACGGACAGTGGTCGCTAGACGTCTCTTAGAAAGAGGGGCTGAACTTGGACATTTTTCCGTGGTGGAGAGCAATCTCCTGAAGGGAAAGGGATGTAATGATGAAAGAAAATGCTGGGAATTTAGAAAATAACTGTAACATACACCAACACAGGTAGGACTCAAAGAAAAAGACACGCGCTCTTCACCGAGTTTCTGTGGGTGCGTGCTGTAGTTGTGAGAGCTCGGATACTTCAAAGGTTCCGCCAACGTATTCTGCCATGTATTTCCGTTTTCACTAAATTGCAGTGCCTAAGTCTGGCGCCGCTATCGCATGGTGTCTGTCTGGCCCAGACGTGGCCTTGCGCACCAACGGAAGTTCACTCGTCTGAGAACGTGAGGCTGTACGGCGTTCTTCCAGTCGCAGACATTCATACTGACTAATCGCCCTCCCGTCTAACGAGAACACGCTCTGACTACGGGCTCACCACTGACACAGTGGGGTGGACGCCCACTTGAGTCTGCTGACGGTGCGTAGGTACTCTAGCTGAAGTTCACCTCTTCTGCACAGAACAGACAGGATTACATTCTCCTCCCGCTGGGGTAGATCTTCTTCAAACTGGGACCCGGTCTGTGGTCGTAATGGCTATGCTCTCTGCTTTAAATTGCCTTGACAAACACAACTCACTGTATAGAAACTATACTACTGTTTCGGTTCCAGGTATGAGCATTGTGCATTCATTCCAGTAAAGCTGAGAGAATCCAGCCCAAACATTTATATAAATCTTGGAACTAAATATAAGCAGCCCTGTCCTGTAGACTGCTCCACGTTTGCATCTTGCTTTCTAACGAGATTCCAACAACATACTGAAGGCTGGATGGTTTTTCTGACAGATGCACTGTCTGACTGCGGTCTTGAAAACGTTTGTCTAGTTAGGTTTTTGAGAAGCATTCACTTGCCAACCTGACGACTTTTAGAAGTTATTTGAAGACAAAAATGGGCAAGGATTAATCATACGCGTGGGGTAAGCACATGGTAACCGGCTGACCGTGTCTTACGGGAATGGTGGCAATAAGGGTGGGGGCCTTACAAGGGACAGAGGGGAGGGGGGCGGAGGGAGTGACACTGAAAAAAATTCAAAAAATGCCTTGAAGCTTTGCCTGCGGCAAAACAGTCAAGGGAACTCAGCCGCATAATTCAAGAAAAAATAAAAATACTCAAAAGAAAAGTTAGGGGAACTGAAAAAACCGTTGCTGGCTGATTTGCGTGGTGTCAAAGTCCAAGATAGTTCGTGACCAATAGGGATAAAGGGCTGTGAGTGACAGGTGATGCCAATTCGCGCAGGTCGTGAAAAGTAACGACAAGCGCATCAGCGCACGAGGGGCTAAGGAAATGCAAGGCATGGAGCGAGAAGAAAGTCAACCAGTATAAGATTATTATGAAAAATACAAGTACCGTTGCTTAAAAAATTCAGCAGCTTTTTAACACTCATGCCTTACTGGCAGAGGTACGCATTCCTTCTACCAATATTTCGAATATTTTTTGGTCGGATGTGGTTTGGCAGCCCTACCTGAAGCAAACAAACCCCAGTCACCTCTAGCACGGGACCGGTGGTAATAGGAGGTTTTACAGGTGGAGCTGGGGAAAGCACAGGCGACGAGGTCAAGCAGTTGTATGCAAAAGAAAAGTTATTGGTAGTGCGTGGTTGTACTTTCAGTGGTTGAGAAACAGTTGCGCTAACTCCGAACCCTAACTCCAACTCCTAACTGTAACCCCTTATTCTAACCCCCAACCGCTAACCCTAACCGCCAACCCTAACCATAACCCATGACCATAACCCCTAAGCCTTACCCTTAATCCCAAGCCCAACAGTACTGTGTCCATCGGGTGGGGCTACCAAACCACATCTTACCTATTTTTTACAACCTGACTGCTTTCCGTGCCGATTTTTTTATATTGGGTTCTGAAAACTGTATGCAACTTAATAGTAACACGCTGATTTTGTTTTGTCTTGTATGAAGCAAAGTGAACTATCTGCGCATCAGATCTGCATAAATTACCGTTTCCAATAGTATGTGTTCATCCCGGCTCCCACAAAGGCCTGCGTTGCAGATGCATCGGAACAAAGCGGGTTCTGATTGGTTCACAGCACGCGTTAATCAGACAGCTCAGCGTCCGCTTGGGTTCATAGCTGCTGGCACGCATGCGAGGGGTTGACACGCCTAGAAGTAGGTCATCAATCTCGTCAACCACTTCTTCCGATTCCATCACCAACGGACTGACCGAATCTGATATTGAACTGGTGCACAGGAGAGGGATGAGAAAATGAGCTCGACACCGGGGGGACCCATCCCCACGACATTTCAGCACATTCCTCACTAATAATATATCTGACGCGCTTGAATATGTCATGACGCATTAAGAGTCGTGGCTTGGAAGACCGTCAACTGGAAGGGCGACTCGGTCCTTCTCAGGCCTGGAAGTCAGGCTGTGCTGGTCGCTGCTGAACGTGGTCTCTATTTCACTCTCTCACACGCCAGATCCCATCTGTCCCCACAGAGGCCCGGCACAGTCTGCGCGGACCTGGTGCTGCCTGGCACGCGTAGACGGCTTGTTTATTTTTGTCAGCCGCTTGGCCCAAGCCCAGCCCTGGTCGTCTTGACATTATTTTGTCATCAGAACCAGGCGGATGTGAGAGAGAGGAGAGTGCGGTAAGCGTTTTGCAAGTTACCTGTGCAGCACCCATTCAACGTGGCACGTGTTGAATGTCGTTCATTTGCGGTGGACAAGTGGGCTGCGTGACATTTGCACTGGGAGCAGAAACAGGAACCACGCTGGTTCGTGGAATGCGCTGGCGGGTTATAACAAGTCCGCATGAGACGGTAAATACTGTCTGATTACGCGGGTGACGCAAATATCACGTCAGCAGCTATGCCCAGCTGGCCGAAAGGTTCGGACAGTTCACTGGTGGACGACAGAGGGAAGAGAGAGAGAGAAACCATGAGAAAGTCATGACTGCGTCCACCTCACGAGGCAGTGGTGGACATTGTAGCCCCCTACACTCAAAGAATTAGTGTGTTCTTTGAGGTACGGTAGGTGGGCTAACTCGTGAAATGTCAACCGAACTTTCGAAATGCGTTCTCGTTTCGAAAAGATTAATTAAGTATGGTTGTAAAATTAAGCACCATCCAGCATAATTCTATAATGATTCAGTTACCTCAGGGTGCCTTCTTCCGAACGAAGTTATTTCCGACTGCATGCAAGAACTATACTCGGCAAAAATGACTACTTAAGTGGCATGCAATTTTCTCATTAATTTTCGATGCCCCTAAGAGTTCAATTTTATTTAATGAAAGAAATTCATTAAAAAATTCATTTTTTATTTATTGGATAGAAAATAACGTCTACTTTCAATTTTATACTCGAAGGAGGAGTATAATTGGGTTTCAAAAAAGTTTCTAATTGTGATTTTCTTTAATACCGTGAAATGGCTGCACATAAAACGTCACGTATCTGCATTTACGAATGTGGCTTGTAAAGTTAATAATATTGCTCAAATTCACTGTTTAATTTTATGAACCCCATATGGTCTCCTCCTAGTACCGTAGAGAAATGCATGGTTTTCCGTACACGGAAAAGATACGGCTTGTAGTATTGGAACCCTGAATTCAAGTATAACAGCAGGTCGGGTCCAAAACTATTCGGGACTTAGAAAATTTTTTAAAACCGAATTATACTCTTCTTTTGAGTATAAAATTGGAAGAAGACGTGATTTTCTACCGAATAAATAGAAGAATGAATATTTTATGCATGTTTTGCATGAAATATAATTGAATTCTCAAGGGCATCTAAAATCAGTGAGAAAATTGCATGCTACTTAAGTAGTCATTTTTTGCAGAGCATGGTCCTTAAATGCAGTCGGAAATAAATTCATTTGAAAGCCGGCACCCCGCGGTAGCTGAACCATTCTAGAATTATGCTGTAAGATGTTTAATTTTACAACCCTACCTAATTAATCTTTTTGAAACGAGAAGGCATTTAGAAACTTCGGTTGACATTTCATGAGTTAGCCCACCTACTGTACGTCTGATTGGTGAAGTCATGTATACGCTTGAAACAACTGGTGTACCAGTTGCCTCTGCATTTGGCAATTCAGTTCTGTTAACGTTTCTGACAACTTTTCATCAGTAAAATAAAACTATGTGGCATAGTTGTTAATTAAGTTGCGCATTGCACAAGAGACAGCCAGTTAGCCGGCTTTTTTAGCGCTGCTGTCAGGCAAAGAATGAGGAAAGGAGACAATGCAGAGAGGACGAGCCTTCTTATTAGAATGCCCTTCCAGGTAGAAGCTAGTGTGAGGCATATGCGTGAGACGCTTTTGCGATCGCTGAAGTACAAGGACTGCTCTCAACTATTGCGCCCCAGCATAGGTTCCTTCACTTGCCCCTGTGAAGCAGATCACAATGGTCGTAACGGGTTGTTGCTTCTAAGAAGTGGTGAGAGAAAACACATTCCGACAAAGTTTGCAAGCAGGCGGACGGGGGTTTTAGATAGCTCTATCCTTGAGCACCTTAAAGGCGCCGATCGTTGTAGGGACTCCAAGCAAATTTATCAAGTAGCTCGTGGAAGACCGATGAAAGGACAGGCACCAGTGCAGTGCCGCTCACCTTCAAGGACAGTCGTGACGACAACTAGAATATACGTAACCCAGTCCAGTGTGAGCTGTTGGATGGCGTAGATGTCATTCAGATTGGCAAAGTTGAGAGATCCGGGTTGATTATTTGAAGAAAAAAAGGGGCTCACCAGAACAGGTTTATTTAGATGCTACCATCCTAGGCCGGGCAACACAAAAGCAGAACGACTAACTCTCGAGGCGTGGTTCTCCGATGCCCACTTAATCAATAGACATCTGAATCTTCCTGCAGCTTACAAAGTCCTACGTCATCACAATCGTAGAACTCTGGACCAAACAACCACACCGGGCTTAAGAAGGCCATACGGAGACAGCCCGACGGCAAGTTTATTTGGTGAAGAAGAACAAGAACCGCCAGACCGATCACCCGACACCGGTTCAGTCACCTCCCCCCGACGGAGTGGTGACTCACAAAGCAAGCAGACAAAACGCCCGTCAACCATCGCCCTAGAGGCCGAGGAAGCGAGAGGAGAGAAAAATCGATCAACACGAGGCCGACCAACGTGACACGCCACTTGGGATTTCTGGTCGATTAAGCGCATTTTACGCTTTGACAATGGAGAACCGACCAAGCTCTTCGAACCGTCAGCATCTAAATAAACCTCTTCCGGTAGATGTCATTTTCCAACGTCAAGTAACCGGACTCATGGTGCAGGCATAGCTCCCTATCTCCTCCCATCTGATCCGGTCATCAAAAATCGTGCAAAGCCTGTTGATGGTGCCTTGCGCGATGAAAGACCCAGTTACGACTTCATTATATATGATGGGCATCGACTAGATTGGGACAGTCACTAATTAGAGCTGCACATTAGAAAGCGGGAATAAATCCTACAGTGAGTGATAGATCTCATGAAATGCTAGCCGGAATTCTGAAGTTCATTTCCGATAAGGAAGGATTACTTAGATGGGGTTGTAATATTTATTATCATGGGGTATAATTCTGTAATATTTCGGACTCGTCAGGACGTCGGTTTTTGAATATACTTTTTTTCAATTTCCTGTAAGAACTCCGCCCGATGAAAAAATGATTACTTAAATAGTGTAAGTTTTTTACACTGATTTACGGTGTCCTTATAGATTCAAATATATTCTATAAAAAATACGCACAAAGATTTGCTTTCTTTTACTCATTTGGAAGCAAATCACGTCATCTTTACATTTAAAACTCGAAGAAAGAGTAATTAAGCTTTTAAAAATAGTGTATAATTATGAGATTTTCTTAAGACCATGCACTGTTCGTTCATGCATCACCTTACCAGTCCGTTTATTAATGTTCCTCATAAAGAATGCAACGTAAGTTGCATTCATTGCAAGATTTTGTGAATTATGCATTGTGCCTTCTTAAAGGCCTAGAGGAATATATGATTTCTCCTGCGCGGAAAGAATGCACCTTGTAGACTGGACTCGCAAAATGCTAACGCAACAGCTAATATGGTTCAAAATTATTCGGGAACTGGAAAACTTTTTCAAAACCCAAATGCACCATTTTTTCGAGTATAAAATGTGAAGCCAACGTGATTTGCTACCAAATGAGTAGAAGAAGGCATACAGTTGTGCCTGTTTTCTACAAGATATATGGTAAGATGTGGTTATGTAGCCCCACCTGATGGACACAATACTGTTTGAGTTGGGGTTAGGGGTTGGGGTTAGGGTTGGGGGTTAGAGCAACTATTTCTCGACCACTCGAAGCACAACCGCGCATTCTCAATAACTTTTCTTTTGCATACAACTACTTGATCTCGTTACCTGTGCGTTCCCCGGTCCCACCAGTAAAAACCCCTACTACCACCGGTCCCGTATTACAAGCTTACTTCAGGTGAGGCTACATAACCACTTCGGACCGTTGACGTCATTGCTTCACACTGGTACCACGTGTTCGACAGCAGAGTTCTCGCACCTGGAAATCGTCCCGGTGATAGTTGCTACAGGACTGGTGCATTAAGGGGAAGCAGTCATAAACTAGTTCTGAATGCCAAGGAGCGAGTTATCCTGCCAGTTGGCATTCCCAGTGGCGTTTCTTTTGCATACAACTGCTTGACCTCGTCGCATTTGCATCCCCCGGCCCCACCTGTAAAAACCCCCACTACCACCGCCCTCGTATTACAGGTGACTGGGGTTTGTTTACTTTAGGTGGGGCTACATAACCGCACCTGACCAATAATCCTTCCCAATCGAAAACGCATCTCAGAATTTAGGCCAGAATTTCGTGAGATCGACCACTCACTATATGTATAACAGTGAATTCAGCACGGCTACTAGGATCATCACTGCGCTTAACTCAGCCTGTGATTGTCTCAGGTCAAAATTCAGAAGGACAGGGCTAAGAGGGTAGTCCGCATTTCGGACTGACAAGAAGGTCTGGTGGTCAGGATTTCAGTCAGATAACCTATGTAGGCCCTGTAGCTGATGTCGAAGCGTCCGAAACTAAGCAAAGACGTCAACAAGATGCTAACGGTGGTGGTAGTGGCGTATGAGAGCAACTAAATTAGATGGCGAACTGAATAGAGGCAGACATTAGATGGGGAGGGACGCGAGCAGTAGCAACTTGTTCGCATAAAACCTAGATTTCAAGGACAATTCGAAGTTAGCCGACAAATTGTCCTACCGGATCGAATAAGAAATCAACAATCCGACGTGAGATATATCAGGTGGACAGGCATACCAGAGTCTTAGGGTAACAAGTCGTCGTGTTTCCAGTTGGAAGGTAGGCTTGATTATCTTAGATCGACAGCCAGCTTTTCATGGACATTAAAGAGGGCTGTGTTAGAAATAGGGAATGGTAGCTGCTGAAGTTCGTTTCGTTCCGAAAAAATGTCATCACATTTTAGATGGACAGTAATGACCAGAACAGTCAAATTAGCCTTCGGGTTTATAGTAGCCACCGTTAGGTTTTCAAAAAGGCGGTTCATTTGCAGCCTTCTGCAGTGTCCCTTAATTCCGTATGTGGTTTGCGTCGAGCGCTGCTCCATTTCTTACACATTTCTGTCCGGGGGAGCATTCTAGTAATTGAAAAGACGGATCGCGTTAGGTGCCTCATGCTTCATTGATTCGACAACCGGTCCTCCCCAGCTGAAGGTCTCGTCTAACGAATCCGACAGAACAGTCACTAAATCTTTCGTAAACCCGCGGAATTGACAAGCTGGATTGCGGAAACTTAAAATGCACAAAATTGGGAGAACTGAAACCCTATACGAAGTAGTAATCTTTAAAGGAAAAGACAACCGACACACTTGATATTCTTGATGTCCAAATGGTGATGAACCTCGTGAAGGCATAAATAACCCCCCTTAGTTGACCATTTTTAGTATATGGTAGAGTAGTATAGTAATATGTATGGTAGTAAATATATATAAAACATCAAAAATGAATGTTTATTGCTATTGGCACTCTCAGAGGCTCCAAAACTACTTACATATATTTACAGACTTTACGTCTTGCACGCTCAAAAGAAGCAACCCAATTACAAAGAAACCACAGTGACTCGTGGGCACTTGCAAATAAACATTAAATGAAAGCGTTCTTATCAGTCTTTCAGCCATATTCGCATACCACAGCAAATACACTCAAGGTCATAGAAGTATTCGACTGAAAAGGTCTCTACCAGCTGAAATGGCCAACATTCTTTCCTGTTACCTTTACTATATGCAGAAAAAGTATTGTCCAAATGTCTCAACATGGTCGTTTGGAGCATGCAAAAAGCGTCTCGTTGTTCCGGTTCTACAAGCCGGAAAAGAAAATATCTCAGGAGTATTTAGGTCTGGGCGTCTGAAGAGGTATTCAACTTTGTGCACACTAGGTCAGGTCTTTGAGGACTTTATTTGTGAACTTTAAATGGTTAAGTAGGACTAAGTGTCTTGGACAGCGTACAGGCAGCTGCAGAAATTCCGCAAAGAAAGTAAATATGTATCCTTCCTCAAAATAATCACCGGCGAAACACATGAAATTGAGGTTACTACAGAGAGGTGTACATGTTCACTGCTTTCATACTTTTAGGCTTCAGACCTGATAAAAGTGATGTATTATCGTGGAGGTTTGGTCTAGAGGCGCTTACTGCTAAACATAGGTTTCTCCATCGACTGCCTGACTTTCTTCAGCGCCTATTTTTGACCAAGAGTCCAGTTAGGTCTGTTGTGTTGAACACTTTAGGCACCATTAATTTATGTTGACCCAACCGTGAAAAACTCGACGGCTTCGGGGTGGGACTCGAAGCCATGTCAGCAAGGGGAAGGCTTGAGTAAAGCCAACACTCTAGCCCCCTGAGCCACGAGGCCCCACTGGGAGCCGTGAGTTTAATCCCATTTGGGTTAAGTTACCCGCCCAGCCAACTGCAACGTATAGAATCCACCACTTCTGATGCGGCAGGCTAACTGCTCGAGCAGGATTTCCTAAGTACTTCACCTAGAATCCACCAGATCACAGCCATTAATCGACTACACTAATTGCCTAGGACTTAAGTTATTTAGGTTGCCTCGGAGGAACCTCAGCCTTGAGTACATCCACTTTGCCAAACCTTAGATGGGGCTGCCTTATACGGCGACGACTGGCCACGGTGGGGCATGTGGTTTATGCATTTTTGGCAGACCGTAAACTTCATCCAGAGCGGTGTCAGTTGCTTCCATTTGGCGCCATTCATTTTCTGTGATCATACTTTTGTGCCGGAAAATGAATGGTGCCAAATGAAAGCAACTGGCACCGCCCTAGCTGAATTCTACGGTCTGCCAAAAATTCATAAACCCAATGGCCCACTGCGGCCAGTCGTTGCCCTGAAAGGCAGCCCCACCTAAGGCTTGGCAAAGTGTATGTACTCAAAGCTGAAGTCCCTCCAAGACAATTTGACTACCTCATTATAAACAGCTTAGAGAGCGGACTATGGGGATACTGAGTTCGCACAGTCAGAAGATAGGTGTCTCAGAGATAAAATGGAATCGCTTGCTGGTCTTAGTCACGTTGGATGAGCTGCCGCGGGATTTCTGCCTTCCGACTGAGCCCGCAGTCCATATTCCTACCCCCTGGCCCCCCTGAAGCAGACTGCAAACATGGCATCAGTTTTCAGGCTCTGTGAGATTTCTATTTCCCGCCGAAGTTATTACCATGGTACTAGCCCCCAGCAATGTCTTATTGATGACACCACAAGGACTGAAAATCGAGAATACCAAAATACATGGGTCATAACGAGTCAGAAAGCAGGCGGCTAACCCAGGACACGAAGCCAACACTTGCTGGACTCCAAAAAACGGTAGGTGTTCTTTCACCCAAGCAAACGTAATACCTGCGAGCGTCGCATAACAGTTACAAAGCCGAAAAGCATTTGCACATTTACTGTCCTTTCCGAGAAGAAGGATATTTCAACCCGGCCGAGGTTAGCAGAAAGATTCCCGACCTTAAATCGACTAGGTTATTTTCACCTTCTTAGACGGGAGAGAAGTGGCTGATTTGATATCCCATAGAGGTGCTTTCTATTGACTGCACTGACAGGAAATCTGGCTTACAAAACCGCTTAGAAGGCCAACCCACGGTCGGATCTTATTTCGTAGACGCACCTACAGCAGACATGCCCCAGACGTCTGTCATACGGGACCGCAAGCAATAGAGGCTTTAACACTAACGCCTAAACATAACCCCTGACCCTAACCCCTAACACCAATCCCTAAAGACAGAATGGTATTACCGACAAAGACGAGGGAGACTGGAATGGCCACTTCTGGCTTAATAGCCGTCGTCAGCCAGTCATACCCAAGCCCGAAGTGTGGAACACCCGAGCCTCGAGCTCGCGACCTGTTAGTTAGAAGTCCACGCCTCTAACCACTGCGCCACGAGCCCGTTGTCCTGTCGATTTTCGATCGGGAATATACAATATACCATTTTGCCTATATCATGCACCGCTGTGCGGCTGCTGGTTGGGCTCGAGAGAGAGCCCGTAAGGGACAACGGGACGAGTGAGTTCCGTAAAGAACGATCGGTGAGTTCCCCTCTACCATTGTATATTCCCGATCGAAAACCGACAAGACATCGGGCTTGTGGCCCAGTGGTTAGAGGCGTAAACTTCTAACTAACAGATCGCGAGTTCGAGTCTCGGGTGTTCCACACTTCGGGCTTGGGTATGACTGGCTGACGACGGCTAATAAGCCAGAAGTGGCCATTCCAGTCACCCTTGTCTTTGTCGGTAATACCATTCTGCCTATATCATGCGCCGCTCTGCGGCTGCTGGTTGGGCTCGAGAGCGAGTCCATAAGGCACAACGGAACGAGTGAGTTCCGTAAAGAACGATCGGTGAGCTCCCCTCTACCACCAATCCCCAACCCTAACCCCTAACAGGTGCGACTACGAAATAAGATCTTACCTAACCCACTAACAAGAAGACCAATGTAAGGCGAGGGAGGAGGTGCAGTCGCGGACACAAGAGTTTTATTTTCCTGCAGTTTCGGATTCACACTCGAGCCTGTCATCAGAGGCAGAAAGACTATTCCGGACGCAAATGGTCGAGCGCGCAGCGGCGGCAGTCGACTATCAAGCCCAGTGACCTCCTGCCTTCATATTATCTACTAAGACTGTCTAGCGGGGGGGGGGGTAATTTACCACCGAGGAAGAGCGGGTGTGGTGGTTTCGGTGAGCCAAATGGCTCAAGGACCCACGTAATGACAATTAACGACTCGGCTGCGGATAGTCAAACCGTTATCGCACAATGTAAAACCATCTGGGATGAGTGCAGGAACCGCCGATATTGACAGGCATTCAGTGACAGCAACTGCGTCCTATGAGCGCTGCAGCACTTGTGCGAAACATCTGTCCATCTGATTCTGTCTCTGGTGGTGTATTCGAGTGTGAGTTTGCAACGTCAGGCGATTTATGTTTCTGTACCAGGGATCGCGTCTCCTTCTTCCCCACTGATTATTAGGACTCGTCTCTTCGCTACTGTAGGTCATTATGTGTTGTTTTTTCAAATTTAGTAGTTACCTCCGGGCCCCTTCTCGGCTTGCTTTTAGTAAGCGCGCAATGGTCTACAGCTGCATTAGGAGGTGAGCTGATTTTTAGAACCCTTCGGTTCAGGTAATTGGGACTGATTCCGCAAGGAGCATTCTCAGCCCGAAAAAGCTCACGCAATGTCAGGCTCGACATTGCATCAGACTGCCTTGTTTTAATATCGGAGGAAATTAATGCGCGAACGTGGAGTAAATCTTTCGAAACGGGTCTTTTCAGGCACGGTCCAAAGTTTGATATGAATATTTGAGCTGAAATCCATCAGCTACTGCGGAATAACCGATTAATATTCACAAACCGCCAACAGGCAGCCAGTAGTATAGAACTGTGCAATGATTTACCGTACTAACAACACAGGTATTAGCTAAAAGCCCAGACACGCGTGTTTCGCCGATCTTATGCCACTGCCTGATGCAGCTGCGAGGGGTTCGGCTCGTCAGTGGGTCCCCCAGCTTCCCCCGTGTGTTTTCTGGTATATAAACTCCAGTTTCAACTTGCCTTGTTTTAATTTCATATACCAGAAAACACACGGTGAAAACTGGGGGACCCACTGACGAGCCGAACCCCTCGCAGTTGCGTCAGGCAGCGGCATAGGATCGGCGAAACACGCGTGTCTAGGCTTTTAGCCAATACCTGTGTTGTAAGTACGGTAAATCATTGCACAATTGCATCAGACTGTCGAACATGAAGTACTAACAGGCGTTTCGATAGGTGTTTTGGAAACTAGGGCACTTGCATACTGGAAAGCTCCTGGAGAACGTTGGTCTTTGCAGTTGTGTCACGCAACGGTACATGACCGGTGAAACAGGTTTGAGGACTTTTGACCAGTGCTCGTGTTGAATGTGCTATAAGGCCATCCCAATGAACGTTTATGCACTGCTGACTGCTCTATAGGTGACTGTGAGTATTGCGAGGTCATCGCGCAGAAGTTTAGGGTTTTTGGCTGAAATATTTCCTACAAAATTTAAAGGTTAACTCAAAAAGGCTCATCTAGGGAGGTTTACTTCATGCTCATACAGTAAATTTTGACAAACAGGAAGGGCGCAAGAATAAGACTCATGACAAAGCTCAAAAACGCCCTTTACGACCCATCATGAAAAGCAAAAACCGCTTTGCGCACTCTATCTGCTAGACTTCTGATAAAAACGAACCCCCCTCTCCTATTTGCTTCCAAGCTGACAGACACAAGACACAGGATCGCCTACTGTCTACAATCCGGACGACTGATTGACCCGGCTAAAATCGTGCCACGTAATTAACACTGACAGTTGACGCGCGTTGCGGACAGACAAGGCAAGGGGGCTATTTTGCGGGTATGAGCGCTTGAGGAAAAAGGGCATCAACAACGTGGGGTTTTAGCAGCGAATCTCATGACGGGTGTCCGTCAATAGTGTCAGATAAAATAGCTAAACAAGAAACGAGTTGACATCTTCCTGTTAGAGTCTTCCATTCGCTGTAGGCTATTTCAAACGAGAAAGCAGAGGGTCAGTAAATTTAACCACAGTTCTTGCATACTGGGTTATTTTTTTACTTATATTTGATTAAGGGCAAAACTATACAGAATACAGTATTCTAGGAAGAGTAAACAACTAATTGGTTGAGCTCTATTGTTACTCAGTGGGAGAAGCAGCTTTTAGGGTGGAGATCACAGAAAATGAAAGAATGGCCTTGGTTCCTCAATTTTCCAGGTCCAAAAGGTGTCGAAATTTACGAATAATTGTCACTCGTTCGCAAACCGACACCACTGCGTGTACCCAATATCTATGTTAGTAAAGTACAACTTTAGAAGAGTTAAAGACATAAAAGAAATATTAAAGGCAGTGTTTCGTTGTTTAGAAATACCAATTTTTTTAAAAAAGGCGTAAGATCCCGAAAAAGACGAAAATGGTTGTAATTTAGTAAACTTCGTTTTTAGATGTACAGAATGTCTTCCCATGCAAAAAGTGAGTTAATATGCAAGCAAAAATGGAATAATATTTTAAAATAGTGTTTTAGTGACGTTTACATTTAAATATCCTATAAGAATTGGTGTAATTTCAGGTACAGCGATGTACCCACAACTGGCAGTCTGAGTATAGATTCCAAAACTGTTTTTCGAGGATTCGTAGTATTCTTTGCTCTTTTGAATTGATTGAGATGCGGTTCAAGTCCAACAATCTCTGTTTAGTAAAACTCTCGACAGTAAATTATTCTCCTTTCAAAAAAACATTCGTATGCGCAACCAAAGTCTAGGATAGGTATTAGCATAGGAAATTGTCCGAGTACGTCACAACGTCCATTTTTGCTCAAATTTATGAACACTTTGCTTGATAAAATTACGTGGACACCATTTCTGTACAAGAAAAGGACATTTAATTGAAGAGACTGGATGGACAAGCAAAATACGCAACGTTTAAGACGTCTGA
Source organism: Spirometra erinaceieuropaei (assembly GCA_902702965.1). Lineage (NCBI taxonomy): Eukaryota > Metazoa > Platyhelminthes > Cestoda > Diphyllobothriidea > Diphyllobothriidae > Spirometra > Spirometra erinaceieuropaei. The sequence continues at coordinate 1,739,814 of CACRXP010000013.1, forward strand.
AAATCCTCACATCAGTTTCTGTCACCAGGTTTCACGAGATAGGTCACGCACTGTATGCGCTTTCCTCCGGATGGTGCGTCTTCATGGTCCTATCAGAAGTAAATAATCTAGTCTGCAGCTATAAAGGAAGAACATCTGTGAGGGGTTATTACTGTTTTACACCCTTCTTTAGTCACCGCCTCTAGTCGAATCTGCTCACGATTAAAGCATGTGCGTCTGTGAAAAGGAAACTACCTGCCACAGAATCCCAAGAGGCCAAATATTGGACGCAACGTTGGTGTTTACAGGGAAGATAAACTGGTCGGACACGGAAATACATACCAGCCAGTATTACAGGTGGATCCAACGCGACATTTCCATAGTCACTAAGATCCGGGTGTGCCGTGCATCCGTCCGGCCAATCCCCTTCTACAGTTATGAATGCTGGCCTTTGAGCATAGAAAATGAGCGAAAACTGGAGATATTTGACCACTGCCACTTGAGGACCATCCTTCGTGTGAAGTACATCAACTTCGTCTCAAAAGAGACACTCCGCGCTCCCTGTGTCAACATCGCGCGAGGATATCTCAGGTCATCCAGGAAAGACGACTGATGTGGTTTGGGCACGGTCTTCTTCGTTCGCCTCGTGAACTCAATTATACTGCCCTTGAGCGGCTCCGTCGCTCACGGGAAGGCGACGAAGAGTAAGTCAGTTCGAGATCTGGCTCGACACGGTTCGTCAAGACCTGAAAGCGGTTCTCGGACATACGATATTCGGTCTGCGTCGTTGGCGAAGAGAGTGTGTCGAGCTGTCCAGATCCTGACAGAAGCGAACAGGCGAGTTCCAGGTAGCAGTTCAGAAAACGAAGATGTGATGGACTGGAACTGATCACTGTTCCAGTGATTACATCTTCGTCTTCTGTCCAGATCCGCTGTCACAAATCTTCAGGCGTGGAGAACTGCAATAGGTGACATCATTGAGGCCGGTTAGATCCGGCATGACCGCGGCCGCATCAAATAAGTACAAGGACCGGTGACCTGGAGGTGAACTTCAGGGGGGGGGTTCCCACCCCTGTGTCCGTACTTTAGCTCAACCTTGAACTTAAAGTTTATCCTAATACTAACCCTAACCATTCTAGCCATCATCCCAACCCTAACACTAACCATAACCCTAAATCTAACCCGCCTGGAATCTGGAGCAAGACCACCTTTAAAACGCGGGGTCAGTTTCCCCGTGTCCAGAAGTCAAATCCAAAGGGAAAATCACAGGGAGCACTACCCAGTGCCTGGTGCACTTCTCGTATTGCAGCTTTTGAATGCAAAAGTTAGAAAGGGTAAGATTTAGACAGCTTCTGTGACCAAAAAATGAACATAGTGCATCAGACGCTGGTTGAAGGGATTAACAAATGAAGTGAAATATTTCTAGACCTAAAATAATAATGTAAACGGACGGTTTTCTGGGCAAATAAGTTTTTTGTTGTTAGAGGTATATCTGTGCTTGATCCCTGGGAGGTAAGAAGGCCAAGTCAGGGCATAGTTCTACCGACTTCCGCCTGCTCTAGTTTGCTTAAAACTTGCCGAACTGAGTTAAAGCCTGATTTCGGTAGGCCGATTCATTGCTGATGCTCATTGTTAACAAGCAAATAACCGCGTCTTACACAGTTTAGCGTTCGCCTGGTGTTGTTGGTTGATCCTAGAACACTTTTTTGGTACGTTACTGGAACCGATAGTATCAGCTTTAAACAGATTAAAAACACATGGCTTCACTGCAAGCGCTTGTAATTCTAAACTGATGTCCTGCCCAAAAAACTGAACAACCCTGATTTTAGAATAGAATTCTATGCAATGTATGCAATCAAAGTAGTTAATGATGATGAATTGCAATCCTTCTATAGGCTCCGAGCCAGCAGTTGGTGTGTGACTTTACAAGCTCACAAATTTACTTTAGTATTGTAATAACTCGTGTCTGGCCAGGGTCCACTTGTGCTGTCGATTTCTCTCGCATGTTGTCTGACTGCAGGTTTTCCGCATCGGCCTTGAGAGGTTTGCTTTGGCAGTCTGGTGTAATCGCAGATTCAGTGGATAACGCGCTAGTCCAGCAGGCATGCGGGCATATTTTTGAGTAAAAGCAAAAAGTCCACTTTCATGAGCACCTGCAGTGAGGAAAACAGGCGCATTCGGGGAAAATAGAGTCCAAATGCCAAAACCTCGGAGGTAGCGTTCAAACGCATCGACACTAATTTAAAGCTATCAGCCATTAAGAGAGGTGGCCGTTTACATGAAGGCCTAATTTCTTGATCGGCAACACTTATCAAGAACAGAGAACCGTTTTTAAGACCCCAGCGCGGCCCTGGTAAGTGTCTTACCTTAGACCAGATAAAAAAGTTCAAAATTTGGCATATCGACAGCTATATATATGTGACAAATTGGAGCATTTCGTGAGACCGAATATGGAAGTAGGGAACTCACATGAGCAAAAAAAAACGCTTCTAACAAAGAAGCACATAATCCAGAGGAAGATTAATGGCCTCGCACGGAGCAAACTGCTTTTAGTCATTCTTGGCTGCGTGAAGTTAGGGATTAGCAATAGATTTGTTAACTTAGCAAACAAGGATGAGGTTATTTCGTCTACTGCAGTGAATGAATTGAGGAGAAGCAGCAGTTCAGTGCAAACTAGTCGCACGCATTTTGGTTCTCATGATTTACTGAAAACTGCAACTTGATTCCGGAACTAGAAAAAAAAATGAGTGGATTGGAAGGATGCAGAAGGACAGGAGGTAATCGCATACTGCGAGAAAGTTAGCAGCGTAGAAGTAAAAGTTGAGCAAAAAGAGGCAGCTAGAAAAAACGCAAAGAGAAAGGCCTGGGTGCATAAGCCATTTCTATTGTTCGCATTTTCTACACACACATATCCTGCCTTTGGTGGCGTTACTTTCCCAAAACCTCAAGCTACGAAGCGCGTACTCTTGTGAAAGAGCTAAGATCGCGGATTGGGGATTTTATTTGAAAAATCTAAATTTCTCCACTTATGAGCCAGAAAAGAGAGAATGTCAGTTAAACACGCGAAAACCACAGAAGTTTGATAAACTTCAAAAATAAAAACATGAGAAGGTTTTCGGGAAACCCATGTCTAAGACGCGATATTTAGAGTGCTCGTTTTGATTTGACCACAAGTTTTGACGTTCATAATTACAGTAGATGTGCTAACTCATGAAATGTAAACCAAAATTTCGAAATGCGTTCTCGTTTCGAAAAGATAAATTAAGTAGTGTTCTAAAACTAATCATGATACTGCAAAAATCTATAATGATCCAGTTACCTCAGGGTGTCGGCTTTTGAAAGAACTTATTTTCGGCTGCATGCAAGATCTATAGTCTGCAAAAAAATGACTAATTAAGTAGCATGCAATTTTCTCATTGATTTTCGATGCCCTTGAAAATTCAATTATATTTCATGCAAAACATGCATAAATATATTCATTCTTTTACTTATTCGGTAGAAAATCACGTCTTATTCCAATTTCATACTCAAAAGAAGAGTATAATTCGGTTTTAAAAAGTTTCTTTTTGTGAGATTTTTTAATACCCTTAAATGGCCGTTCATGAAACGTCATGTATCTGCATTTACGAATGTGGCTTCTAAAGTTAACAATATTGCTCAAATCCACTGCTTAATTTTATGAACCTCATATGGTCTCCTCTTAACACCGTAGAGAAATGCATGGTTTTCCGTACACGGAAAATATACAGCTTGTGGTTTTTAAACCCTGAATGCAAGTGCAACAGCAGGTCGGGTTCAAAATTATTGGGAATTAGAAACTTTTGAGTATGAAAATGAGTATGAAATTGGAAGACGACGTGATTTTCTACCGAATAAGTAAAAGAATGAATATTTTTATGCATGTTTTTTATGAAATATAATTGAATTTTCAAGGGCATCGAAAATCAATGAGAAAATTGCATGCTACTTAAGCAGTCATTTTTTGCAGAGTATAGATCTTGCATGCAGCCGAAAATAAGTTCCTTCGAAAGCCGACACCCTGAGCTAACTGGATCATTATAAATTTATGCTGTATCATGATTAGTTTTAGAACACTACTTAATTTATCTTTTCGAAACGAGAACGCATTTTGAAATTTTGGTTGACATTTCATGAGTTAGCACATCTACTGTAATTGTATTCTGAGACGTTCGCTTCTAAGAATCGGCAGAACCAGATATTACATGCGTCCGCAATGGATTCAGCTGTAATGTCTCAGTAAGAGCAATGAGGTAAGTTTAGTGATCAGGTGAAAGAAAGGGAATCATTCCACCATCGAAAAACCCGACCCTTAGGTATATTTCTCAATACTTAGTAAGATAGAGTTGGATGGCTTCGTTCTCTCATCATGAGCAGCGTTGCCAATTCTGTTGGTTGCAGATGAGGACCAACAGTTCACTTTCGGTTCGGAGCACACATTTTTATTTTCTCATTTAATAATAAGTGAGATGTAATACTTAGATACGAATGATTATTTGCAGGGGAGAGACGGAGAAATCCTAGAGGAAATTGCAACATATGTACGGGCATATGAAAATGAAAAATATTCAAGTTTAGCACCTGATTTAGATATTTCAATGCACTCTAAACTTCTTTTCTAAAAAGATGATTTCAAAAAGGGGAAAAATTGAAGACAGCAAGAGTAGGAAAACATCAGGCATGCTGATCATGCTTGTTGTATAAGCAACATCCGCGACAGGTAAATATACTGCACGTGACCTACCTCATGAAACTTGGATGACAGAATCAAATATGAAAACTTCCAGACGCATCAAACGTTGCGCGCTTTGCTCACTTATCCGGCCCCCTCAAGAAAAATGCTCCTTTCCTTGTGTAGAAAATATGTCCACATAATTCTGTCAAGGAAAATGCCCGCATATTTGAGCGAAAATAGACGTTACAATATATTCAGACAATTTCCTATGCTGTTACCTCCCCTAGACATCGATCGCTTATCTGAACCTGTTTCCCTTTGGGAGAGAAATTGCTAACCCACGAGAGGTCTGCTAAAAAGAGCTTCTCGCACTCTAAAATCGATTTTTTTCTGATGTTAACGCTGGGAATCAGTTTGTTGACACACAGGTTATTTTTAGAGAGCCAAAAGTCTTATCGATTTTTAAAAGTCAGACTAACAGGTCTGTGCAATTTTAAGTCCTAAATTGAAGTAATAACGCACACAGGCAATCCTCCGTTTAAATGATGAGAAATTGATTTGCCCTTCGGAAAAGCATATGGGTTGACGCAGAAATGACTACCATAGAAAAGCCATTTCCAGTTTCGAACATACGGGACACTACCTTTGGTGCGGTCTAGATCCTTCATACAGATAGTTTAGAAATGAAACGATAAAAATGAACAGTTTCGGCAAAATATCTGTATTTATATGGCCACTCTGCCATGCATTCATAATCGTAGAACGAAGTCTTAAATTGAGCAAAGAAAGTAAAAGTGATCGCATTATTAAGAGAAAGGCATGTCCTTCCGTTTGCGGTAGAAAAATATCACTATTTTATTTAGCTAAGTAAAAGGAGCCGCCTGAAATGTCGATTTTTCCTTGGCTTTACCGATCAAAGAATATAATGTACACTAATATTCGTCACCGAAATGTAGAATTGAAGCGCACCTTAGATAGACAATTTATCAGAAAATGTTTTCTAATTATTAAAAAGCATATTTATTGCCGACTTTTGTCGTGGACGTTCATTTTTTCGGCAGTGAGGTTTCATAGTTGGATAAGCACGCAAATGTGACCCAAACTACCATCTACATGAAGAAAAACGTCCAAACACTCGCTGCTTCGATAAATACTTTCAAGAAGTATCTTATTTTACAGGATTTAACTAACACATATAGAAGAACCTGTCTTTATGGGCAATCGAGTGAAAACACTGGAAATCATGAATTATTCAACGATATTTCAAGACCGATTCGACACTCAAGGAAATTCAGAACAAAGGAAATTTGCACATTAATTTCACGGGAGAAAAGTCCTCCTTCCGTACACAAAATGGTCTGTTTGCGATTACACCTGTCAGTCTGATCCAAATTTCTTAGCCACCGACCGACCTGGCTACATGTGACCCTAGGAAAGCATTTATTCCTATGACGTCCCTACCGACGTGATCAAACAAAATCCTGTTTGCATTATTGAATCATACCTCAACCAATGTAAAAGTGTAGGAAACGCAATGAATTCCCAGAAAAACGCTTCGGAATCCATTCTCAGAATGTAGGTTGTTCTAGAAGCGCCACACCTGACATTCAACTAATTCTTAAAAGACATTTAGATGTAAACGTCACTAAAAGAGCATTGTCAAACACTATTCTATTTGTGTTGTCATAGTTTCTCAGTTTTATGGCATGAACAGACTTTCTGTACATCGATGACTGACGTTTGCTAAATGACTACCTTTCTTGACGTTTTCAGAGTTTTCTGCTCTTCTCGAAAAATTGGTATTTCTACACAACGTAATGTTGTCTTTAATATTTCTGTTGTGTTTTCGATTCCCTCAAAGTTGTTCTTTACTGACGCAGACATTGAGTCCATGCATTGGTGTCGTTTTTGGAGTGATTAGAAATCATTCGTAAATGTCTACACCTTTCGAGAGTCGGGTTACTTACTGTGCGCTATGCAGAATGTCATGAAAACGCATAAAGGACCGAGAACTCATTAAAAAATGCCTAACTGCTATTAAATGTGGTTTGATCCTGTTGGTTTGTGTCTGGAGTCGGTGTATTGCCTTTATTACAGTGCTAGATGTTTATCTCCGCAATAAATTGTTCCGTTGAGCGGCAAAAAATTCTTGCAGTTTATTCCTCATAAATTCTGTTGAATCTTATCTATAAATCGGACCAAAACGGTTAAATGTTTCGAAGCAGAAGAAGAAAACAAAACTTTGTCACTGTAAGAATACTTAGAGAAACTACACGCGAACATAAAACCGGACGCGCTTTTCAATCTTTTGCTTTATGCCTTATTTAAAGTTCACGGGAAATATAAACTCGTTTTCTCTGTTGATTACGCGCAACTAAATAATCAGGCGGATAGAAGGCCCATTTCACAATGGACAGCAATAATTTTTTCTTCTGTCATCCTCTGTGACAAGTTACCTTGACGTCAGACATCCTGACTATTAGGGGAAACCTCCTTTCACTATTTTTGTCCTTAGCAGCCAGTCCGTCCAGTCAGACAACGAGTATAATGAAAGTTGTGTGGGCTAGCTCAGTTAAAAATGACCAAATGCCATAACCTTTGATGATTCTACCATTACATGTAGAGTATGTGACATATCTCATAAAACCTGATAAGAGCAACTGCTTTGAGAATTTTTGGACGTTTCAAACGTTGCGCATTTTGCTTGCTCATCCAGCCCCTTCAAGGTAATGTCCTTTTCTTATACAAAAATTGTGTTGACGTAATTCCATCAAGCAAAATGTGCATAAATTCTAGCGAAAATGAACGTTGCGATATATTCGGGCAACTTTTTTTTTATCATAATACCTGTCCTAGACTTCGGTTGGGCATTTGAGCGGGTTTTTCATTGAAAGGAGAGTAATTTACTCGCGAGAGCTTTGATAAACAGCGGTTACCGAAATTGAAAATATATTTTTGTCGGATGCTGCCCGTGGTAATAAACTTGCTTACACCAAGGTTATTTTAGAAGGACCAGATGTTTTATCGAATTTTGAAAGTCATACTAACAGATCTATGCGCTTTAGCGCCCTGAAGTGCATTAATAACGCACACAGGCAATCCTTCGTTTAAATGGACTGAAATTGTTTTGCTGTGTGGAAAATCTAACTTGAGATCACAGTAATGACCACCACCAAATTGGCATTTCCAGTTTTGAACATATAGAACATTTTTGTCGTGTAATCTAACTTCTGAAAATACCTAATTCAGAAATTGAACGATCACAACACTAAAAGTTTCAGCAAAATATCAGTATTTATATGGGCACTTTGCCGTGCATTTGTAATCGCAAAACGGAGTCCAAAAGTGAGTGAAAATAGTACAAGTAGACGCAGTGTATAGGGAAAGGAATGAATGTAAGTTTATGGTAGAAATATTTGAGTGCTGTTTAGGAACGTGAAGGAAACGGTCGAAAGTGTCAAATTTTTCCTTGGCCTCATCGTGCACAAATGCAAAGTACACAGAGATCCGTCGACGGAGTGCAGTATTAAAGGACTTCTTAAAGAGGTAACTTATGAGAGAAAGTTTTCTAATTGATCGAAGGCATATTCGTTTTTGACTTTCGTTGTAAGCGGTCATCTTATTCGACGTTGAAGTTTAGTGCTTGAGTGAGTCTTCACATGTGACCAAAACGTCCTTGTACATGAAGAAGAACGCCCAAACACTCGCTACTACGGTAAATGCCTTCAATAAGTATCATATTTTAAGTTTTTAACAAATACATGATACAAAATCGGTCTTTATGGGCGATCGGGGGAAAAAACTGAAAATCATGAAGTATTCAGCAATATTTCAAGGTCGTCTGAAAATCAACGTAATCCAAAACGAACGAAAAGTGCAAACTAATTTAACGGAAGATAAGCTCTGTCTATAAACACAAAATGGTATGTTTACGACTACGCCTGTCAGTTCTGTTTAAATTTACTAGTCACCGCTCGGGCTCGCAGCATGTGACCTTATGAAAACTTTTACTCCTACGACGTCCCCATCGGTGAAATCAAGCAAACTCCCATTTCTCTTGTTAAACCGCGCCTCATTCAAATCTAACGAGGTAAGAATACCAAGAATCTCCGGAAAACTTTTGGAATCTTTACTCAGACTGTAGGCTGTTGGCGAACCGCCATAACTGAAATTACACTAATTTTTAAAGGATATTTAAACTCAAACCTAACTAATTCACTATTTTGAAACGCTATTTTATTTGTACTTTCATATTTACTTCGTTCTTTGTATGAGAAGACATTTTTTCCAGCTAAAAACGAATTTTACTAATCCGCAGTCATTTTTGAAGTTTTCGGGATTTTGCGCTTTTCTAAAAAACGACATTTCGAAGAAACACAACACTGCCTTTAGTATGTCTTTTAAAGTTGTACTTAGTTAACATTGATATTTGATCCGTGAATTTTTGTCAGTTTGCGCGTGATTGGCAATCATTCGCAACTTTCAACACATTTCATGAATTAAGTCACCTACTGTACATACGACAACACCAATTTTAACATATCGCGTTGCAAATCAAATCCCCCACGTTCAAACTCTCCTAACTGGATCTACCGACGCTCGGATGTCCTAGCTCACCAGTCTCGCTGCATCATCAAGAAATCCCAGGTATTCCTCTGAAAAATCCAAGATTAGAGCGTAAATCCTGAGGAATGCATAGTTCCTTAATATCACATGACTGGACTACCGAAAACATGTCTCTGAGTTTTAAAGATGAATTCATTGACGTGCAAACGGAGGGTTTAACAGAAATTCTCAGTCTCTCCCCTAAGGACTACTGTTTTTTGACTGTCAGCAGTACTAACAGGTTTAAAGGATGACATAAGGACTTCGGAATATCGGGGTTTTTCGCCGGACTAACCTTACGATGACTGCGAAAAAGAGCTAGTTGGCGATACCTCCGTCACCATAAAGAACATCGAAGCTGAGCCGTCTAGGATGTCTCCAGTGGGGTAATTTATTCGTGAAGATGAGTCGGCGAAGTATTTCGGTTTCTGGATAATGGCATGCAAATGTTGAATGATGGAAACCTAGTAAAAACCTCCCACACGGGCTATAGATTTGACAGCATCGTCGACTATGGAAGTAACCATCTGGTGGTTCGGAATAGAAGTTGCGTCATGACTCTCTTCCACTCTGTCTTCCTATGACTACAGTAAGGGTAATATTGCTCCCCCAAAATGGGCAACGAGGGAGTTCCGCGGGGTCAGTAAAAAGGATGTAGTGGTGGTACGCCTGGGTGTCGACTCATGCTGCGCCAGCCGCCTACGCTGAATCCCCGCATCAGATGACTAACCAGGCCAAACAGTGTACTGGTGCCTGTAAGAGGAAAGAGACGGTGAGCACGAACCCTAGAACCTTACCTCAATCTGACATGCTGTTAAACGATCACAAGGCGTTAAAAACCGCGGCTTGGAAGGTTGCCAACCGACGAGATAACTCGACCCTCTTAGGACGAAGAGTCAGGCCGTAATGGCTCCTTCTTAATGTAGCCTCCATGACACCCCTACTTAGACGGGATCCGAGCTAGCTCCCCTGTTTCTGTGAAAACCCGGCCCGTCGTGTGCGGACCAGGCGCGAGTGGAACGCGCAGACGGGATGTTCGGCTTTGTCAGTCATCGTTCCCGAACCGGCCTTCGATCTTCTTGACTCTGCTTTAGCACAGGACTTAGGTTGGTTAGTGATTGGGGCGAGGGTGCGATAGATGCATCGCTAGTCCACTATCACTAATAAATTGACCCACGAAAGAGTCACCGTCCCTGTGCCAACCTTTCTCTGGGGCACCCGGTGGACATCACCGCACGCAACGTTCGAACTGTTGCTAAGTGGACTTTACTGAGAAAACAGCTGGCTACATATACTGTTTACCGAGATTTAAGGGATAATCATCACTTCTGCATATAGATTGCCTCATATGTCAAGCGCAAGGAAACAATACTGGACCAGAAGGGCAAAAGTTCACCGCAGATATCTCATAAATGTAGACTGCTTTCGAAGTCGCTGCACAAATCGTTGATGTCCACACTGTCCATGATCCGACTTCCCCTCAGCGTACGACACTGTCAGGAGTTAAAGACAGCCTAAAATAACAACAGTGTAGAATTCTGGGTAAATTGTGTCACGCGTATAAGCCAGAACAGATTTCGGTGTATATACGCGTGACTCAATTTACCGGGAATTATACAGTACTCAATAATGGATACCCTAGACAAAGAATTCCTTTGTTACTGTTCGAGCAATTCGAATTCCCGGCTCAAGGTCAGAATACAAAAACTAGTCAATTAAAAGAACGCCGATCACGCTTGAAAAGGGTTACAAAAAGGGGGAAGGGGAATGCCAACAGGGGCCAAATGTGGAAGTACTTGCGAGGAAGGCGTAGAGAATTCCAAGGGTTGACCAGGTGGATTCAACAAACAGAATTACATCATTTGCCTTATCCCACGTGCTAATTACTCCTAAGTTTACGTCGGCCACACAGGCCTGCGTCTTTGGACTTGGAGCAGTAAACCAAGGGAAGGCTGTCAGCCGACGAAACTCCTTGTCTCTCATTTTTAAGATCGCGTTTATATTCGACTACGGTTTCGGCTGAAACGCCACTGCATTTACTACCACGACCAACACTATGTGTCCGGGAGGATTCCTCGGGCCTTATATTTCAAAGAAGCCCATGTAAACCACCTACCCGACCCTGACCTATATTCTGAGAGCTTGCAAGCATAGCTGGGTGTTACGGCAGAGTCAGCGTTAAGGCAACAATGGTCACCGGTCCGTGGCTTACCGTCGCCCTGCTCATTGGTGTCTCACTGCCTCCCCCTCCCACCCCACCAGGTGAAATTCCTACCTATGCGCCTCCACCTCGACGACCGCTGACGCACAAAGTTAGAAAACGACAGCTGCGTTCTGTCCCACTGTCTGTCTGGCCATCGTAACGTAATCTTCTTCGCGCCTCAGTGAACATCACCTATGACCCCCACCCACCCCTACTCCGAGCGATCTTCACCACAGTGGCAAGTGTTCGCACCGTCTTCTGCAGTCTCCGAGAGCGCTTCACCCTCTGGTACTCGAACTGCACTTCTCATGTTTATATGGTCTGTCGAGAGTTGTTGATAACAAAAAAAACGGAACATTCACGAGTGGACCTGGATTTTACCCGACGGACCTCGTCGTTTTCGATTAGTACCAGCCTGGAATCCGTGCTGCCTTATGCCTGCTATATGTACATATTAATTTTGCGCATGTACTGGAAGATGGGCATCCCAAAAACATAATTCTAAGAAAACCGAGTCCTTTGGGAAAGTAAACAAACTTTATTTCGTAAATTTTCGGCGCTGGTTACCCAGGTCGTCGTCAGACGTGCAGTAAGTGTGAAAAAAAAACAGTTAAAATTTAAACCTGCCCGAAAACTCGATATCGCTTTGTCAGTGCTGAGGATGGGTTAATACTGTGGGCTGACGTCACGTTTCGATCGAATATCAGCTTTTCCATTTTTCTTTGAGATTTTTGTACATGGCGTCAAGATCGATGCGCCGACTGATGCATGAATCATCAGAGTGAATGGCCTCTAGGAATTCTTGGCCTTTCTTATGTGGGCAGGAATCGACAAAACGTGTTTCATCCCAAGCAAATTTGTGCCCAGTTTTAGGAGTACGCATGGCGACTTGGGATAAGTGGTTCCGCCCCTTTACCGCCAATTGGTGTTCGTGTAGACGTGTAGAGGCGGATTTTCCTGTTTGACCACGGTATACCGCATTACAATGACCACATGGAATCTTATGGACTACATCTTTTTTATCCAAATAGCCAACCCTGTCCTTAGGGTATACAAGCTGGTTGCGTAGCGTATTCGTCGGTTCGTGGACCACTTGTTGTGAAGCTCACTTCCTCCTCCCCAGGGCTGCTAACATTAGCCTTTACGTCTATGGAGAGAGGAAGAATCTCTTGGCCTTCGCATGCATAAACTCCCTTCCAGCATTTTATCCGTTCACCGACTTCTGACGGGATGGATATTAAATGGCTTGACGAGTGCGCTGTCTTGAGGACAGTCGTAACTTGCGGAAAAGTACTCTGGTAAAAAAAGAACCGAGGAGAGGTGATAATCACCCCCACCTGACAGGCACGGTGGTCGACATGCTGGTTTGCTTCGCTTCCTCCCACTTTCAATTCATTTGTTTACCTCTTTGGTCTCTTGAACCGAAAGCCATAAAAATGCAGCCTACAGTCGAGTACCTGGAATTGCCACCAATTTTGCATCATACACATCTGTCGTGATGACCAAGGAGGCACGAAGATACACACGCTAAAATTGTACAGCTGCTTTCCAGAAGTAGCTAGAAGCAGGACAATGATAGAAGGACGCTCATCGATCGCGATACGGAACTCACTCGTTCCGTTGTCTTATGGTTCTCTCTTGAGCACAACTAGCAGCCACACAACAACACATGATAAAGGCAGAAGAGCATTACGGACAACGACAAGGGAAACTGGAAAATGGCTATTTCTGGCTTATCAACCGTCGTCAGACAGTAATGTCCAACCTTGAGGTGTGGAACACCTGGGGCTCGATCCAGCGACCTGTTAGTTAGAAGTCCAACGCCTCTAACTACTGAACCAGGGGCTCGTTCTCCTGTCGGTTGCAATCGGGTGCATACAATAGTAGAGAGGTGTTCACCGATCGTTGAAGTTACAAAGCTAGGTGGCTCCCGTGATGCAATGCTACAGCATTTTACACCTTATTGCAACCAGTTGGACGAGGTATACAGTGTCTGACCTAAAAGATGAAAGGTCTTAAAATCTATGAAAGATTTCTAATCACTCGAAAAGCGACACCAATGCATGGACCCCATATCTTTGCTAGTAAAGAACAACGTTGACTGAATCGAAAACGCAAAAGAAATATTAAAGGCAATATTACGTTGTGTAGAAATACAAATTTTTCGAAAAAAACGCAAAACTCCGAAAACGTCAAGAAGGGTATTAATTTTGCAAACTTCAATTTTCGATGTACAGAAAATCTGTCCATGCCATAAAACTAAGAAAATATGACAACAGAAATAGAATAATGTTTGACAATGGTCTTTTAGTGAAGTTTACATTTATATGTCCCTTAAGAATTAGTTTAATGTCAGGTGTGTTGCTTTGACAACAACCTACATTCTCAGTATGGATTCCAAAGAGGTGTTCTGGGAATTCATTGCATTTCCTACACTTTTGCATTAGTTGAGATGTGGTTCAATAATACAAACAGGATTTTGCTTGATCACGTCAGTAGGGATGTCATAGAAATAAATGCTTTCCTAGGGTCACATGTAGCCAGGTCGGTCGGTGGCTAAGAAATTTAAATCAGATTGACAGGTGTAATCGCAAGCAGACCATTTTGTGTACGGAAGGAGGACTTTTTTTTCGTGAAATTAATGTGCAATTTTCCTTTGTTCTGGATTTCGCTGAGTGTCGAATCGGTCTTGAAATATCGTCTAATACTTCAGGATTTTCAGTGTTTTCAATCGATTGCCCATAAAGACATATTCTGCAATATGTGTTAGTTAAATTCCTTAAAATAAGATACTTCTTGAAAGCATTTATCGAAGCAGCGAGTGTTTGGGCGTTTGTTCATGTAGATAGTAGTTTGTGTCACAGTTGCAGACTCACCCAAACATTAAACGTCATTGTCGAAAAACTGGACATCCACGACAAAAGTGGGCAACAAATATGCTTTTTAACAATTAGAAAACCTCTAATAAATTGCATATCTAAGGAGCGCTTCAATAGTGCACTTCGTCGACGGATATATCTGTTCTTTACATTCTTTGATCGGTAAAACCATCGGAAAAATTGACATTTTTGTCGACTTCTTCTCCCTTGCTAAAGATAGTGATATTTTTCTACCGCAAATGGAAGAACATACCTTCCTCTTTATAATGCGATCACTTTTACTTTCTTTGCTCAATTTAAGACTTCGTTCTTTGAGTATGAATGTATGGCAGAATGCTCATATAACTACGGATATTTCGCCGAAACTGTTAATTTTTTCCTTCTTTCATTTCTAAATTATCTGCATGCAGGATCTAGACCGTACAAAAGGTGGTGTCCCATTTGTTCGAAACTGAAATGGCTCTTCTATGGTAGTCATTTCTGCATCAACCCATATGATTTTCTGAAGGGCAAAACAATTTCTTCCCATTTAAACTAAGTATTGCATGTGTGCGTTAGTACTGTATATTAGGACACAAAATTGCACAGACCTGTTAGTCTGACTTCTAAAAATCGATAAGACCTTTGGTTCTCTAAAAATAATCTGCGCGTCAGCAACCTGATTCCCACCGTTAACATCAGATAAAAAATCGATTTTCAAGTGGGGTAAGCTCTGTTCGGTAGATTTCTAAAGGGTTAGTAATTTCTCTCCCAAAGGGAAACAGGTTCAGATATGGGATTGATGTCTAGGAGAGGTAATAGCATAGGAAATTGTCTGAATATATTGTAACGTCTATTTCTGCTCAAATATATGGATATTTTCCTTTACAGAATTATGTAGCAATTGTTTCTACATAAGAAAAGGGCATTTACTTGAGGGGCTGCATGAGTGAACAAAATAAGTAGCGTCCAAGGCATCCGGAAATTTTCTTATTAGATTCTTTCATCAAGTTTCATGAGGTAGATCACGTACTGTATTTTTGCCTGGTATGGGCCGTTATACTTATGCCAGCTTAAGTGAAGAAGAAGAGGGGTCAAGCACCGGAACTTTTTATTTATTGCCCTGAACTTCAGAACTCGTGCAGGAGATCATCGCAGCTACCAAAGTGGTCGCCAATTCCGCAAACAAAACAGGCCGATAGTCGATTGAAGGCTAAGCGACGGATGGGAACTTAGCCAATCAATTTATTGATCTACCGCCGGCGTACAGAGCCCTGCGCAGTCACTAGTAGTCTTGCGCCTTCGGTCGAGGATTGGCCTACATGCCCTATAACTGTCGCTTCTTGTGTTGATGCTACTATCTCTGACGATGGACTCAGGCACGAGTTCGAAAGCTTAGGACAATAAACAAAATGTTCCGGTGCTCGACTCCACCTCATCAATTTGTCATACACCTGGAACTTTCACTATACCAGCTCCTTTCGATCTCGCACTATTTTCATCGGAACGACTGTCTTCCCTGCTCGTCTAACTTGCAGACAGGTAGAATTTCCGGTCCATTATCGTTGAGCTGTGCTGGAACTGCATCACTAACTTTAGATACATGGATTGAACTAATAGAATGCGACACTTGTGGGGGCGCACCGACCGTCAGATTTATTAGGTCGCCTTTGGATTCTGGGTGATTTTAAATAGTGCATTCTGTCTCACTGACCCTTCAAGAAACCAACTGCCAGTATCTTTCTCTTACCTATTTAGATGAAACAGAATTGTTTAAATAACGGAAGTGTTTCGTCCGAAACTAATATTAATACATTCTCGCAAAGAATGGGAGTGACTATCCTACGGTAAGGTCATAAGTATTTACCGGTATTGTCTTCATATTTTTAGAGATGTACTGTTCTGACAAATCGGTTTCCTTCAGGAAATTGAGACCTCTACTTTGATGATAAGCGATGAGTACATCATTCTGGCCCTGCTCGCTTCTAACTCCACGCAGCGTAATTGTTCACGGTTGCTTGTCCACCGCGA
>CACRXP010000013.1:1758747-1840342 GCA_902702965.1 Spirometra erinaceieuropaei
AGACATAATCAAACCGCGTAACGAACTATTTTTGACTTTTTTGTAACATCTGCATTAGACACATCAGCACTAACATAAGAGCGCAAGTCAAACAGTAATTCGGTAAGATGTGGTTATGTAGCCCCGCCTGATGGACACAATACTGCTAGAGTCAAGCTTAGATGTTATGGTTAACGGCTAGGGTTAGGGACTAAGTTAGGGGTTAGGGTTAAAGTTTAAGGACCAGGGCAACTATTTCTCAACCACTCAAAGTACAACTGCGCATTTCCAGAAGCTTTTACTTTGCATAAAACTACTTGACCTCGTCGCCCACCGGTAAAAAGCCCTATTACCACTGATACCGTATTACGGGTTGCAGACACCCGCGAGAGGGCCGGCATTGTGACAAGTGGATTGACGTGTAAGAGCGTGCAAGAGACTGGACAAGCAATTTCCACAACCTGTCTCTCCAGGCAAGCCCTTCTGTCTGTGTCTGCTGTTGAGGTTATTAGCCCCTCGGCGCGTGTGCACCTTTTTTATGTCTCAGGCAATGCCAATCGGAGGAAGGGCAGCGTTGATTGGCTTCGAGCTCTTACGAAGCTAGCGACTTGCCTTGCGCGGTTCCGGCAGCGAGTCGACAGGGAGCGTGAGGCAGACAGAGGGGCTGGTAGACAAAGCGGTAAGGAAGTGCGGACTGTTACAGTACAACCTATTGCCCGTGGGCCAAGGCAAACACCTTTTAATAGGACACGGTGGTGAATGGTAGGGGGCGCTCACCGATCGTTCTTACGGAACTCACTCGTTCCATTGTGCCTTACGGTCTCTCTCTCGAGCCCAACCAGCAGCCGCACAGCGGCGCATGCTATAGGCAGAAGGCGTATTACCGACAAAGACAAGGGAGACTGGAATGGCCATTTCTGGCTTATAAGCCGTCGTCAGCCAGCCCTACCCAACCCCGGAGTGTGGAACAACCGAGGTTCGAACTCGCGACCTGTTAGTTAGAAGTCCACGCCTCCAACCCCTTGTAACTAACAGGTCGCGAGTTCGAGCCTCGGGTGTTTCACACTTCGGGGTTGGGTATGCCTGGCTGACGACGGCTAACAAGCCAGAAATGGCCATTCCAGTCTCCCTTGTCTTTGTCGGTGATAACATAAAGTGGTTAATATCCCCCGTACGACAGGTGATCCTAGCCTAAATTCGAGGGGGTAGGGTTTGGGGTTTACGCCAGTGTTAGAGATACGGGAGTTAGTGTTAGGGTTGATCCAAGTCAGGACACAGCTATAAGTACCCCCCTGGAATCCTCGTAGTACGGGGAGTACTCATACTCGTGTCGAACCCACCCGTTGTTCAACCGACATTCGGAGTTTTCACACGATCCAGTGGTCGAAATATGAAATCTTGAACCAGGTGGGAGGTAGTCATTTGGGGGAAGGATTTAAGGCGAAATTGTAAACTTTTCGTCCTTGACTGACTGCTTTACGGACGATATTTACTTTTTTGCCTGGGCATACAAAAGTTTGTTGTCCATTTTGATTATGGGAAAAATGGGCATTTCCCCTTCGAACTTTAGATCGGGATTTAGATATGGCTCAACAGGGCAGGGGCCCGTAGGACAGGTGGAAGAGTCTTTCATTTGACAACGTTCATTAGTCAACTGCCCGACTTTAAATCACAGACTCCCGGTAGGGTGCCAAGTTAGAACCAGATGATAATGCTCACTAAGCCAGAAATGGCAACTGTAACGTTTTCTGTCTTTGTCGTGACTCATCGTAACTGTGGACAAGCGCCTTTTACATAAAAGGTCGTCAAAAATGTAAAGGGTGTAATAAAGTGCGATTCACCTACCCGAAGTAAGTCTGGCAAAACGGGATTCTGACTTGCTTTATCGTGCACGAACTAGAGCGCACTCGATTGTTGAGTGGTCTAGAACGTTTTCCAGGGTTTCGGCGCTTTATTCTCGGATGAAGAGCCCTCAATAAGGCTGCAGTGGCTTTAAATAGTCGTCCGCGACTCACCTGTTTTTATCGTAGACCGACAACCATCAAGGGCTTCTTCTGTGTCGCAGCGAAAATTTGTCTCTTTGATACGTAAGTTAAAGGCGCAGAAAAGGAGAAACAACTAACATTTTCAAAATTCGGACGCAGTCAAAGGTAATAAGTACTACTTTTTTGCAGACGACCTTGGAAGAAACGAGGGAGGGGCACACACTTACGAACATTTGGAAAAAGTGCTCTCGTTACGAGACAGACCTACTTAATGTGCACACAAAAGCAATATGACATTCTTATCCTACTGACCGCAAGCTAGTTTCTAAGAAGGCAAACCAGGGGGTACAGAAGGTACTCAAATTCTCATAGATACCGTCTGTAAATGCTTTGATCGCTTGTAATAAATGGTAAGATGTTGACTGACGGTGTAGCGTTAAACTAAAACGTCCGAGAGTAAGATGGGTGTGCTCAGTCAACCAGCCACTCTTTTACCAGCCCGATTCAACCCTCGCTGCACTTCGGGCAACAAAATCTGAGACACGGCGGCTCGATTTTAACAGCGACAGTGAACACCCTCACTGTCAGCGCCGAAGCGCACTTGTCAAACCCTATTCGAGGACTGGCATATTTACTCCTTCTTTGCCTTTAAAGCCCCTTTTAAGTCTGCCACAGGAATTCGTATGGCGATTAACGGGCGCCCGTAGGAAAGGAAGGAAGCATGGAATTTGACTTCCATAAGGGTAAACATGCCTGTCTGTAACTGCCGATCGAAGTAGCCTACCTTCTTCCGCCGTCGTTTATTCATTAACCTTGTATCGTCTGTTTCAGTTACCCAGACAGGACTGCTTTTTCCGGAAAACGTTGCCAACTCATGTTAACTCCTGCATGTTAACTGATGACGCCAGAATGTGAGAATATGAGTTTACACCTTCCCAGACAAGTTTTAAAGGTTTCATTTAATGGGCGAATTGGTTGAGCAGCAGTCCTGTAAAAGAGGGTAGATGTGAATCTGTATCAGCTGAGAACAACTGGTGCGTTTGTCGAGAAGCATGTTTTAAAACTTTCGAAACCCCCAACTCGACTATTTTTGCAGTATGAAAAAGTCCGGTGAATGGTATCGTAGCAGATTAGATTTTTCTGGTATGCTTATGAACATAGTCTTTGAACTCGGAAAAGGCCGCCAATACAGGGAAAGTCCCCATTGCCTTTATAGAAAGATAATCATGCATTGACAGGTGAGTGTCGCTCACCTATCCAGTTACAGCTCCGAACCTGCTTGTCCTATTGTGCCTTGGAGAGTAAACTGTGGTCCTTGTAGGTGGTACTTTCCTGCTTATTAGCCGTCATCCGTCGTCTATGTTCCAAATCCAAGCTTGGATAAACGGGGGACCGAAAGTGAATTCTCGGTAGGGTCGACTTATGTGGCCCCTTAAACAGGACGTGAGAACAGAAATCGCCTACAATGCGGGTGGCTTTGGGCCAGCTTCCGATGAAATTAGGATTACTTTTAAAGTTAGGGTTAAGTTAAGGATTACGTTTAGAGCTAGATTAAAAGTTAAAGCTAACGTAGGTCGCGATCAAGTCTAGGGGGGTTAGTGTTAACTGCAGTGTTAAGGTTCAGACTTGTAATTGTACTTGATAAGGCTGAGATCATGCCTGATCTAGCCGGCCTCGATGATGTTACGAACTGTACCTCTCCAAGCGTGAAGATGTTGTCGCGGCGAGCGCGAACTATCTCATTTGAGACGAGGTCAGTGAACTTCACTCGAAGGATGGTCCTCAAGCAGTGATGATCAAATATCTCCAGTTTTCTTTCGTTCTCCACTCGCAAAGCCCAGCATTCACAAACGTAGAGAAGGACAGACCGGACAGATGCACGGTACACGCGAATCTCAGTGGAGATCGAGAGGTCACGTCGCATCCATAGACGATGTCGTCCTTATTCTGTCAATTAGGCAGCAGCCTCGTCCCGAAGTATTTAAAACTGTCTACTTCTTCAAGTTGACAGCCATCGATCCCGAGGGGTGTCCACTCCTGGTCAGGGGAGCAGCTTGAAAACACTTTAGCCTTCCCTGGGTTTATGGATAAACTGACCGATTTAGCGACCTCGTTTACCCGTGACACCATTGACTGCAGATTCCCAAAACTTGAAGCAAGTAAGGCGATATCATCGACATAGTCAAGATCAGTCAGTCGATGTCCGGGTGCAAACTCAACACCGTCACCTTTGTGTGGGGCACTCCCGAGAGCCCAGGCAATAGCGTAGTTGAACAGAATGGACGACAGGATACAACCCTGTTGAACGCCAGACGAAATACCGAACGGTTGTGTAAGATTGTTGAGGACCGGGACTCTTGCAGTGACTGGAGTTGTTTGTAGTTGTCTGCTCAAACGGCTCGAGCCAGGTCCCGTAACGATGGCTGCTTCCGCCAACTTCGGAAGACGACGGCAAAATCGGCCAAGGATAACCGGAAGAAATATTGGGCTGAAACAGCGACCTCCATGGAACAGGCCTCGAACGTTGGTGACACTCGAAAACTCTCCCAACATATCCGCCAAGTTAGCGGTAAGCCCTCTACACTGCGTGATTCTGTTCGCGACGTGAACGGCGGCTTTATTGTTGACAACTCGGCCAAAGTCGAAAGCTGGCGTGGGCACTTCGAGCACCATCTCAACTTCGATACCTAGCCCACCATGTCCTTGTTCTCCTCTTCAGCGGAGATTGTTCCCTCTCCCACCTATGCAGTGCCATGCGACCCTCCGTCTGAAGGAGATGCTTTCGATGTCATACGAAAGCTACGCAACAGTAAGGCACCCGGAGAGGACGGTATACCCGCTGAAATCTTTAAGTCTTGTGTCGACACTCTGGCGCCCTGGCTCCATGAGGTGATTGAACGCGCGTGGAGAGACGAGGTTGTTCCTGATGACTGGAGCTTAGGCATCCTTGTACCTATACCCAAGAAGGGAGATAAGACAAGATGCGAGAACTACCGCGTCGTAGGCCTCATCGACGTTGCTGCGAAGACCTTTGATGTTGTCCTACTCAGGCGATTTCAGGCTGTGCGTGACTTAAGGACGAGGCCCAACCAAACCGGATTTCGTGCTGGACGTGGATGCGCAGACCAGATATTTGCCTTGAGGCGCATTCTCGAATTTAGTCATGGCTACCAACAACCGACGGCTGTCTGCTTCATTGACTTTGCCGCCGCGTTTGCTTTCGTTCATCGTGGGTCCCTGTGGCGGATAATGAAGCTAGATGGTGTACCGGCAAAAATCATCGCCATGATGAAGGCCTATTATCGCTCCACTACTTAAGGTTCAGAGTAGGGCTAGGGTTAAGATTAGGGCAACGGCTTGATTTTATATTAGGGTTATTGTTGAGGTTATAACAAGGGAATATTTTGCCCTTTCTGGAATTATGCGCGGGTCCGCTCTCATTACTTGGATGAAGCGTACCTGTTTCCATGTCCTGTTGAAGGGGGCCGCATAAGTCAGTCCCGTCGAATTCTTTGACATTGGAAAATGAAGTAAAGTCACGATCTCCTTACCCTGTCAGTTAAGATGTGGAATAGTAATTAGCGTGAAAAAGCCGACAGGCTATCCACTTACCGTACTGGTTGAAGTAGGGTTGGTTGGCGATCGTCCATAAGCCTGATATGAACATTCCAGTCCTTCTTGTCTTTGTCGGCAGTTATTCGGTGAGGGCCTGCGAGGGTGCTTGATCGGTCTCAAAGGCTCGACGGTGCCAACATGGTCTGTAGTCTAACTAGGCCTGTGCACAACCCCTCACACACAAATCCTCGATCGCCCCTGCATTACCTACAAGGCGTTTGAATAGACGTCCATTTATCAACCAGTCCGGGCTAGATCCCCTAGTTATTCACACCTGGGGCAAGAGTACTTACTTACTTGTACTTGATACGGCTGTGATCATGCCTGATCTAGCCGGCCTCGATGATGTCCCGAACTGTGCCTCTCCACGCGTGACGATCCGCGGCAGCAGATCTGGACAGGTCAATCCATACTCTTCGCCAACGACGTAGACCAAACAATGAAGGTCCAAGAACCATCTCCATGTCTTGACGAACTGTGTCGAGCCAGGTTTTGAACTGACACCCTCTTCGACGCTTCCAATGCGGCAACGGTGCCGGATCGAAGGCAGTAACACTGAGCTGTCAACTGGAAGAAGTAGACAGTTTTAAATATCTGGGGGCGAGGCTGCTGCCTAATGGACAGAGTAAGGAGGACATTGTCTCCCGAATCGATGCTGCCCGCGGGGTTTTCTCAAGCCCTCGGAAATGCCTATGGATTCGACGTGACCTCTCCATCGCCACTAAGATTCGCGTGTATCGTGCATCTGTCCGGTCTGTCCTTCTCTACGGTTGTGAATGCTGGGCTTTGCGTGTGGAGAACGAGCGAAAACTGGAGATATTTGATCATCACTGCTTGAGGATTATCCTTCGAGTGAAGTTAACCGACTTCGTCTCAAATGAGACAGTCCGCGCTCGCTGCGACAACATCGCAAGGATAACTCAGACCATCCAAGAAAGACGACTGAAGTGGTTCGGGCATGTTCTTCGTCGTCCACCTCTCAAGAGTACGGCTGCCCGACGACGGTTAATAAATCAGAACTAACCATTCCAGTTTCCGCTGTTATTGTTGGCATTCAACTCGTAGTGCTGGTCGATGTCGCCGCCGTCTTCAGAAGTAAATATATGGACACTTTCGGACCAATAAAACATATGACAAATTGAAACTCTTTCTCGTATGGGCTTGAGTTAGTCTGCAGGCTGAGTTCCACCTCGAAAACGATTTAACACCCTTTTTACAAGACAAAGTGCACTATGAAATCAGAAAACCCATTATAGTTGGACCGAAGGGACTGTTCCATGACAAAACCAATAAAAGCAACTTAGAAATAGCTAGCAAAATAATTATATGAGCTAGTTTTTACTCTACACACTTGTTAGGAGGATGAGCAATGGCGAGAACTGGCTTTCGAACGGAACTGTTTGCAAGTCCCTGCTGAAACCGAGAACCGAGCAGGCTGAACCAGTGACTACAAATACGGCAGGGTATTTTTGCCTGATGTATAGGAGCAGAAGGAAAATTTTCCCTCTAAAATACCAAATTTCCTATCCACATTGCAATAAATCAGAGGACGCCGTTCAAAAAACTACCAGTGATTTCACCAGGGGCGGATGGTTTCACCAGCTTTGATTGGCAGACTACTCAAGTATGAATCAAGTCAACCGTCACTTCCGAGGCTCACTTGCATATGAATAAAATGGATACAAAAATATGCACACTGTTAAAGAAATAGGCTTTTAATAAACAACCTCCAGTTGGGATTTGCCATTTTGTAACCAAAATGAATGCATATTCATGTAAACAGGTTCGTCGCCAGGGTAAGACGGACTTCCGCCAACAACTGAAAACTCAAAGTCAGCATACAAGGCATTTATTTCTTTGGTCATTTTGCCAGTACAGAAGACTATGATTAGGTGGACCAAGGTTTATTTGGAGCAAATACTGTAGAATAGAACAGTCTGTGGGCATTGCCTATAAGTAGGTGCGTAATCTCATGAAAAGTTAACCGAAATCCTGAAGTGCCTTTGTGATTAAAAAAGAATGTGAGATTACTTGTCGTGCAAAATAATGAACAAGATATTTCGCATATCAGAAGCCGGCTTTTGAACGAACTTCTTTTCGGTTGCTTGTGATAGCTATGCTTTGTAAAAAATGATTACTTAAATGGTATGAATTTCCTCCATTGCTTTTAGATATCCTTATAAATTCAGATAGATTCCACAGAAAACATGCACAAAAATATTCTTTTCTGGACTCATTTGGTAGCAAATTGGGCTTTGTTCAAATGTTATACTTGATGGAAGAATATCTCTCAGTTTCAAGAACCTTTTCGATTCTTGAAACATTTTAAACCCGACTCGCGGTTGCACTTACATTGAGGGTTTCCAACCTGCACGTTGTACATTTTTCCTGTAAGGAAAATCATGCATTCGTATATGCTGCTAAGAAAGCACCATAAAGGGCTCATAAAATTTTGTAATGGTCGTGAACCACGTTGCATACCTTGCAAGCAACATTAATAGAAGTACAGATACGATATCTTATAAGAAGATCTCTCACGGTATTCCAAATCTCATTAGTAGAATCTTTTCTAAAACTAAAAGTACACTTTCTTCGGGTAACAAACTTTAACGAAGACGCACTTCTCTACGAAATGAACACAACGAAGAATGTTTTTATGCATGTTTTCTATGAGGTATACTTTGATTTATAAGAGTGCTGAAAATCAATGAGCAAACTTTTAACAACTTATGCAGTCACCTTTTATCGAATGCGATTTTTGCAGACGGGCGAAAAGAAGCTCGTTCAGTAGCCGGCATCCTGATGTGACTAAAATACCCCTAAATAATACCGCATGATAATTATTATTACAACCTACCTAAGTAGTCTTTTCTTGTCAAAGACGCATTTTAGAACTTCGATGAACACTTTATGCGATACTACATATGCTGTATACAGTAGGTGGGCTAACTCATGAAATGTCAACCGAAATTCCGAAATGCGTTTTCGTTTCGAAAAGATTAATTAAATAGGAATGCAAAACTAATCATTATTCAGCATTATTCTATGATGATTCGGTAACCTCAGGATGCCGGCATTCAAAATAACTTCCCGGTTGCATGCGAAAACTATACTCTCTGAAGAATGACTACTTAAGTAGCGTGCGCTTTTCCCATCGGTTTTCGATGCCCTTAAAAGTGCAATTATATTTCCTGGAAAATATGCATAAAAATATTCATTCTTTTACTCATTCGGTAAAAGATTACGTCTTCTTCCAAAATTACACTCGAATGAATGGGATAATTCGGTTTAAAAGTTAATAATCGTGAGATTTTTTAATACCGCGAAATGGCCGTTCATAAAACGTCACGTCTCTACATTTACCAATGTGACTTGTAAGATTAACAATATGACTCAAATCCACTGCTAGGTTTTATGAACCCCATACGGTTTCCTCTTAATACCAAAGAGAAATGTATGGTTTTGCGTACGCGGAAAATATACGGCTTGTAGTTTGGAAACCCTGAATGCAAGTGTAACGACAGGTCGGGAATCGGGAAGGTTTTTAAAAGCCGAATTGTACCCTTCCTTTGAGTATCACATTGGAAGAAGACGTCATTTTCTGCCGAATGAGCAGGAGAATGAACATTTTTATACATGATTTCCATAAAATATATTTGAATTTTTAAGGGCATCGAAAATCAATGAGAAAAATGCATGCTACATAAGCAGGCGTTTTTTACAGAGCATAGTTTTTGTATGCAGTCAGAAAGAAGTTTGTTCAAAACCCGGCATCCTGCGGTAACTGAATTATTATAGAATTATGCTGCAGGATGATTATTTTCGGACCTCTACTTAAGTAATCTTTTCGAAACGAAAACGCATTTCGGAATTCCGGTTGACATTTCATGAGGTAGTCCACCTACTGTATGTATACATGGATGCACTCTCCTTGATTGGTATGAGGCTGAGGGAATAACCGGTAAATTGGGGAGCAGTGTGCCGACTACCTGACCTCAAATCATTTGAATACGGTATATTAACTGGCCAGCTGAGGGCAGCAGTACTGATTTCTCATCTGCCAGTTTCCATCTTTAGATGTAAACATTGCAGTAAACTGGGGCAGTTGGTGTGCATTTAAAGTTCCTGAACGGCTATTAAGATATCTTCATTTCAGGAAAGCGAGTTTGGTTGCGTTATCAAAACATCCTAAGCCGCTCGAACCTAATTTGGCGTAGAGAATTCAAATTTTGCATACATGTCCCTCTGGACGACAATACTTTCAGCCCTTTACGGCGTAGGCACCGTCCTAAACACCGCAGTTGCCATATAAAGGTTCTCTTCCGCCCTGATTTTTAAACAAGTTAAACGCTGGAAAAGTACAGGGCTTCCGTAAAAGTACAGTTGCCTTCTTTAAAGCCTGCCGCTTCTCCTGTTGCTGCTACTTGTGCGGCTACAACACGCACTCTCTTCAGGCAGAAGAAGCCATTAGTTTCCCGCAACAGTGCGCGCACCCACGCAGTAAAGCTAAGAGATAGAGGGGACAGTCCATGGAACTGCCGATAGAAGCGAACAGGCGAGTTCCAGGAAGCAGTTCGGAAGAAGATGCGATCATTCTCTACTAACCCTATTTTACGCGCCACCTCAGACCACCTCAATGTGCACCTACTCATTCACTTGCTCCTGCGGAGTAGGTTATATTTGTCGTACGAGTGGGCGCCTTTCCAAAAGAATACGAGAGCACCTCCCCGCATGGCTGGCAAAAGATGGTACTAGGAGAATAGACAGCGCCATCCTTGCGCATGCAGTGGATTCAGGGCATCGCGTGGACCACGCTGAAGCATCTCGTGTGATTTATAAGGTACCCTCGAGCTGCCTTAAGCTACTGGGCCAGCGCCTATTGGCAACAGCAGAAGCGGCCGTCATCAGGTTAGGAAAACGGATCCTACGGGCCCAGAAGAACCTCGTTCATGCTCCGCGCTTACCGTGGTCAAAGGTTGACTGATCACATACAACTTTCTGCGTCCTTCCGCTCTTGCCTAGCCTGTATTTAAAACTAACTTTTATCGATTTTAAGTCACTGTACCCCGTCCCATATAACTGTACCGGCCTGAAGAGAAGTTATATAAAGCAACGTTCGCTCGCCACTTTGTCTTCTGAAGATGCGATCACTGGAACAAGAAGTTTACTGGCCTGAAGATTACATCTGTCTCATAGAACGTGGATCTTTTAATCTCCTTAAGCTAAGCCAGGGGTCGAAAATCGTTCCACGATGTCAAATTTCTTTGAAAATATTTTGTTGAAATCCGTGAAATGGAGTAAAACTCTCTAGCATTGCCATTTATCAGTTATATTCTCTAGAGATCTGTTGAAAGTGACGTTCTTCTGTCTTAGTTAACGTAATGTTAGCAGCGCCCAGCGAGTTGACCTGATTCAGTGCAAAGGAGCAGATGATTGACAGAAAAATGCTCGGAAAGATCTTATTTCATAGCCGCACCTGCTAGGGGTTAGGATTAGGAGGTTAGTGTTAGGGATTAGAGTTAGGGTCAGGGGTAGGGGTTAGATTTAGGAGCCAGGTTTAGGGGTTAGGGGGTGGGGAATAGGAGTTAGGGGTTAGGGTTAGGAATTAGTGTTAAACCCCCTACTACCACCGGTCGCGTATGATAGGCGTATGATAGGCTTGTCTACCGCAGGTACGGCTGCGAAATAAGATCCGACCAAAAGCTCTGATATACGGTACTAATTGAAGATGGGGCAGTTCTTCTGAGAAGATAAAAGTAGCGACCATATACGGTTGGCTTGCATAAATGACTAGTTACATGCCTTGATTCCCGATCCTAACTTTGGGGATGGATGCCTTAGCCATTTAGCTACTATCACTTTACATTTAACAGGAGAGCCAATGCTGTGCTGGCGGTCAAATACACAGAGACAGGGAAAAACCAGGATGGATCACTCATACGCCTCGACGATTAACCAACCATTATGTCAGAAAGTCGGCTCACTACCTTTTCTTTTGGGTCTTTGCGCTGTTAAGGTGCGGGGCTACATTCTAATTAGAAAGCTTTTCGTTTGCATTAGAGGCCAATCCTTTGTAATTAACTTCTCCGTAAATGTCGCGTTTGATACGCAGTGGAAAATCTATAACTGCAAGAATTTAATACAAGTTACAGACCAGGCTATTGAAAGTTTATCCATACGGTCCTGTCCACTAAACTCTCCATCTTCTTGATGTTTGTGTGCGAAACTAATGCAAGACGTTCTCGAGATTCCCAAGTGGATTATAGCTCGGCTTCAACACACCAGAAAGCGCTTGTTTCGGAGTTGATGCCCACACCGAGACGAGTTCGAATTAGACTGAATTTTCACTTGGCACTGTCTGCAAGATGTAACCAAACTTGTAAGTAGGCAAATGCAGCGGTCTACATCTACTTCGCGGGTAACTTTCGCCATGGATTGGCCCATATTTACACTAAAACTCATATAGTGTGGAGGCTTTCACCCAACAACTTCGGAAAAAAACAACTGAATGCAGTGTTTTAGACATGAAAAGCGATTATTATGAGCAAAGGACTGTCTAGTGGTTCAGTAAGAGTGTAAACAAAAGTCTCTAGCTCGAAACAACAAAACGGTCAACGTACAGTCAGTAAGCAATTTCACGAAATGTTATCCGAAATTCGCAGGATATTTCGGTTACATGAGGATGTCGGATTTTCAATGCCCCTCTTCTCAGTCGCCCGAAAAAACCCACTTGATAAAAATTAGATACTTAATTTCTTCCACTTGTTTTCGATGTCCTTATGAATTAGAGCGTATTTTATGGGAAAAATGGTCAAGAATGTTCTTTATTCTACTCACGTGATAGTAAATCACGTCTTTTTAAGGTTTAGTGCTCGAATAAAGGGTGCGTTTCGGTTTTGATGTTTGTCGTCATGACATTTTCTAAGATCTTGAAATGCCCATTCAAATAACATCGCATCTGTCCGTTCATCAGTACACCTTATTCTGCCTACATCATGCCCCACTGTGCGGCTGCTGGTTGGGTCCAAGAGAGATCCCTAGGGAACAACGGGACGAATGAGTTCCGTAACACGATCGATGGGTGCGGTTTTTGCGGGTGGCCGGAAAAAAAGTATTCAAAAACCGCCACTGTGGCGTGAGTGAAATCTCTTGTGATTCAACTGAACGACAATTAATATCACAAACTACCTAGGCAATCATTCCTGGTCGAAAACACAGTTCAGAATTTAGGTTAACATTTCATGAGATTGGTCACTGACTCTACCTCCTCATCTCCAACCTCCCCGTCCCCAATAATTCGTAAGTAGTCATAGAGGTCAACCCAAAAGCCGTAAATAACGCCCGGATCCGTCTTTAATCCGTGGCCCACCCCGTTAAACTGGCTTCCAATATCATGCCTTCTAGAGTCAAGTCAACAGGTAATGAGTGTACTCAATAGCAAAACACAGAAGTACACGTTTTGGTCAAATGAATACGACTGAATCGGCTAAGGAGTAAAGTTCGGCGGACCATTCTTGACAAAGAGAGTTGTCGTGTATTTCAGTCTAACAATCTGACTACTGTAGCGGCTAAGCGGTGATGGTGTACGCTCAGTACGCCACGACTTCAGGCCATATCCCAAGTTGTTAGAAGCAGGACGCCATTTGGTTAGGACACTTTATTCTGTACAGAATAGTGAGGGGGAGATTTGGCAATCGGACGAGGATGCGTCCGGCGCCGCGGAGGCGGCATCTGGGAGGGCGCCGAGCCCTGTGTCGCCGAAGGTCGCCGCTGCAAAAGTGTCGCCGCAGATTGTTTACCCTATTGTTCTGGACTGTTCCGCCTGTCTTACCAATCAGCGATAGGAGTTGCGTTGATTGGCTCCGAGCCCTCGCGAAGGTAGTGACAAGCCTCGCGTGGTGCAGGCAGAGAATCGACTGAATGCGTGGTGCAGACAGTGAACTTCAGGGAGACAAATCGAAGCCGGGCAGACGTGCGTGCCATAGCAGGCTGTCGGTAGGACGTAGGTGCAGACGCTAGCGAGAGGCGCGACGTAGCCATTATGGCTGTCCACTACACTACCCAGTCACTGGGTCACCGTTCCGTCATTAAAATGGGTTCAAGTATTACAGGATTAACACTTGTCTAGACTTGTGCGCCTGCATGACCCCGTTGTACATTGTTGTGATTGTGGGTAGGTCTCATCCCTTCAGCAGCCGTCAAACCCGCCAAACATCTGCCAAAAAGCTGAGGCAGATAAAGAAAAAAAACGGATCAACTTGTAGGTCGACTAGCCTGGCCAATCATGTAAAATTCCATTTGATACTTTTATTAAACGGTTTTGGTAAGATGTAGTTATTTAGACCTGCCTGATGGACACAATACTGTAGGGCTTGGGGTGAGGGTAAGATGTTAGGGTTAGGGTCGGGATAGGGCATATATTTCTCAACCTCTCAAACTATTTAATAGATATTTTGGCAGATTTTTGAATAATTCATATTGACCCAATTGTGGAAAACTCGGCGCTTCGACGGGATTCGAAGCCACGCAGTAAGGTCAGTATGAATTATTCCGAAATCTGCCAAAACATCTATGGATTACGTGAGCCTGGTGGTCATCTGGTGGATTCTAGGTGAATTACTTAGAAAATCCTGCTTGGTCAGTCAACTTTCTTAATCACATTTGGTAGATTCCAGACGTTGCAGTAGGTTGAGAGGTTAACTTGATCCAAATGTGACTAAACTCGCGTCGTCTGGCGGGGCCTCGTAACTCAAGTGGTTAGAGCGTTAGCTGTACTAAAGCCTTCCTCTTACTGCGTGGGTTTGAATCCCGCCGTGGTGCCGAGTTTTTCACAGTCGGGTCAATATGAATCGCTCAAGCTACAACCGCGCATTCCCAATAGCTTTTCCTTTGCATAACATTACTTGACCTCGTCGTCTGTGCGTTCGCCGGCCCCACCTGTTAAAAGCATATTACCACCGGTCGCGTATTACGAGTGGCTGGGGTTTGTTTACACCAGGCGGGGCTGGCTATATAATCACATCTGACCAACGTTTCGAAAGTGGTGAACCGTCTATGCTCTCCGAAGAACCAGCATCAAAATAAGGTTGTTTCTGTAAGCTCTTTCTTTTTATCAAATTATCACTCCCAATTCTCACCTTTGCAAACCCAAGTCATAAGGCTAATTTTGCCATAAAACGTCGCTACTAATGGAAATATTCAATGTGAACCTTTTACCAAAAGGTAGGCAGGAAGCGCTAGCATAGAAAACAAGTTTGCCCCTGGGTTTATTTAAGGCAAGTACACATGAGAGAGAGAGAGAGAGAGAGAGAGGTGGAATTCGCTGTCAGTAGGACTGCTTCGTTTATTTTACTGTTACCTATCATTGTTCAACATGACCAGTGGCTTAAGAGATAGGAAAAACGCTTAAAAAGGAAAGCGGGAAGTATAGACGACGACACGCACTCGAAACTGGAAAACGCAGAGTTGGAAAGGAAAGCGTGGGAGGAAAAGGAGGGACGGCGTTAAAGTTGTGTGCGGAAGAAAAGTAAGTTCACGAAAAGAGTGGGACTTGCAGGCAAATGTCAACCCTGTGACATTGTCTACTCAGTCGGGTGATTCCCCTCTGCCTCCCCGCCCCCCGAGGGCAAGCTGCCAGGAAGCAACGCCCGAGCCCAAACGAAAACTCAAAATAATGGCATTGGGTGGAGAGGCTGGGCGCTAGCTAACACGTTTGTAGCAAATGAGAGACTGCGGAACTGGGATTTTCCAGTTGAGCAACTATCTGAGTGCCTGCCTCTTCCGTATGCCTCTTATTTGCATGCAAAATCCATAGTTTCAGCCGACCTTCATAGACGGGGTGCTACTTCAGTGCAGGTGTGACATGTATCCAAGGTTGACAGAAATCGTTAATTACATGTTGACACGGAGAAGAAGGTTCAGATAGGGTTGCAGGACCGATTAGAAAGCAACATAACCTCACGAGATTTCCTGCTGTGCAGCATGGTCGTTTTGCCGCGATACCTCTTCGGCTATAGGCCTAGGTGACACTTAAAATCATTTCAGCTTCGGTAGTATGTTTTTTATACCTCGAAGGATTTTTGATGGCTGTACAGACTCAATCGTCCATCCCGTGCCTTTTCATTAAAGTCAATCTTTGCTTTATTTAAAATGAAATACTATTATTGTGTTGGGTTGTTAATGGAGGAAAGCATTAGGGTTCCTATTGATTTTTGCGAAAAACTACAAAGTTTCATTTGGCCTTTGGATTTCCAAACTTAATGCCATGTGTCTTTCTTCTAGAACAAATTTTTACATTCTTCTGCGCCTGGATAAAAAGGCCTCTAATTATCTGTAACACAGTGCACTGCGATTAGGTCACACTGCATGCTTCTTTTAAACAGCGCCAAAAGACCAGAAAGCAGCGAATTAAAATTTCAAAATTTATCACATATAAAATCACTAAGATTACACGAATAATCGCTTCTTCCAATTAAATACACTAGAAATGGCGGACGTACTGGTATAAGAAGTAGCAAAATGAGACTTTTTGCATATGTTTTGGGAAAAAGTGTCAAAGTTAAACAGATAGGAGAACTCGGTGGAGAGAATAAACGTCACACAAGCAGTGGCGTTTCCAGCCAGAAATAGGCAGGACGTACTGGAAGGCCGAACATTCAAAACCCGCCCCGCCACGCTACCGTGAACTCACGGACTTGGAATACACACACCTCATGAGGGTCCGTATTGCGATCTCATCCTAGTAACTCTTCTCCTTGAATGTACATCGAGAAATGTCAGTCACTGTGCTCTGAATCTCAGCACATACTACAATCAGCTTGCCTCACATAAGTTTGACTAGCAAGTGGGCTCATTCCTCGAAGTACACTGGCCGCTTTCACACCTTAAGCCTACCCTGATTCGTTATCAACTGCCTGACCTAATTTAAGGCGCAAGTTATTCCCCAGGGTATTGTTTATGTCAAGAAATTCTAGGCAGCATTTAAAGGCTAATCATGAATATTTTATACCTCCAGTTACTGTACTTTTATTCTGGGCAAAAGGATGGACAGCTTAAGAGGATTAGTCTGCCGTAAAAAACGCACTATCACGAGTTAACTCGCCCTGAATTTGTCGAAACTTTCATGGCAAAACAGAGTAGTCGGCGCAGAAAAAATGTGGTCGAACACAGAAATATTGACCCCTGTACCGCGGGGGACCTCCAGGAGGCGCCTATTTCTGTGTCCCAATTTAAACTCTAGCTTGAACCCTAATACTAACCCTCATGAATCTAACCCTAATTTTAACCCTCCTAACTCTGATTCTAACAGAATCAGAAGCCACGATGAAGGTTAGTTTTACTCTATTTATTTTACTGCACGTGATATAATATGGGCAATGCATGTGTTGTCCTCCTCTACGGTGAATAAATCGGTGGAACCCGTGTCTGGGCTTTTGGCTAGTACTTGTGCTGTTATTACGGTAAGTCATGCAACATATGTATGTATATATAATGGTAGGGGCGCTTACCGATCGTTCTTACGGAACTCACTCGTTCCGTTGTGCCTTACGGGCTCTCTCTCGTGACCAAACAGCTGCCACACAGCGGCGCATGATATAAGCAGAATGGCATTACAGACAAATACAAGGGGAGAGACTAGAATGGCCATTTCTGGCTTATTAACCGTCGTCAGTCAGTCATACCCAACCCCGAAGTGTGGAACACCCGAGGCTCGAACTCGCGATCTGTTCGTTAGAAGTCCACGCATCTAACCACTGGGCCACGAGCCCGTTGCCCTGTCGGTTTTTAATCGGGAATATACAATGGTAGGGGGCGCTCACCGATCGTTCATACGGAACTCACTCGTTCCGTTCTATTCCAGTCTCCCTTGTCTTTGTCGGTAATGCCATTCTGCCCATACATATACTACTGGCCGCCGGTTGAGAGTTTATGAATATTACTCAGTTATCTCCCTGAAACTGACGGCTTCCGGCTCACATATCCATACGAACTTCCATACCGAGCCTAGTAGTCTTTATTCCAGATGATTTACTCGAGGTTAGCTCATTAATTTCTGAAGAGGCTGAAAAGCTAAAATATACCTTTAAGTATTCCAATGTGTCGTTTTTCACATCTGTTTGTGTAATTCATTTTTATCATATGACACTTACTGAAACGCAACCTCCTGATAGCATTTGACTGTTTCTTCAAACCGAGATGACGAAAACAACGAGGAGAGTAAGTTTGGTGATCGCTAACAGCCGTTGTAAAGGAATATCCGTCCACCAAACCGAGTGTAAAAGAAAATTATCGAATTAGGCTCTAGTAGGAAGTCCACCTGAGCCTTCAAAATAGAATTTACCGACAATGCACGATCCGATATCCGTTTTTCGCTTCCGCGCGGACTGAAGATATAAAAATTACATTAGCTCATAATGAACTTATGTGAGAGGCCTCTCAGGGACAATATGGCTCCAGGCGGGATACAAACATGTCTATTGAAGAAGCATAAAAATCGAACAGGTAGAAGTATGGGACGCAGAAACGCAAAAAAAACATATTTTGCGAAAGAGGTGTGAAGTCCAGCCAGGAAGCAAATTGCATTTCGCCAAGTAGTGTGGAAGGAAGTTCAGTAGTTGAGACTGCATACAATAGTTAAAAAGGGTGACTTTGCTTATTTGCCGTTCGCCTGTGAAAACTTTGCAAAAAAGAACAGCAGCATGAGTGATAATTGAGTCCGCTGAAGAACGTTTGAGGTGTCAGTTAATAAAGGTAGACTGGTTGTTAAAAAATATGAAAATTCATAATGATGTAACATAAAAGAAAGACCGAATTCACTTAATTACGCATTTAGTGATGACAGAAATTCATATTGACCCAACTGTGAAAAACTCGGCGCCTTGGTAGGATTCGAACCCGCGCAGTAAGGGGAAGGTTTTAGTATAGCCAACGCTCTAACCACTTGAGCTACGAAGCCCCGCCGGACGACGCGAGTTTAATCACATTTGGGTCAAATTATCCGCCCAACTTACTGCAACGTCTGGAATCCACCAAATCTGATACAGTACATTGACTGCCCAAGCAGGATTTCCTAAGTAATTCACCTAGAATCCACCAGATGACTATCAGGCACACGTAATTCATAGATGTTTTTCACAGGTGGATCAATATGAATTACTCAAAATCTGCCAAAACATCTATGATGGAAGAAAATCGGAAAACACGTCAGAGAACGCAAAATCATTCGAAGCCTAACCAAGTATGTGGAAAAAATATGAGATTTCATGGAACTCTTTACGACTGGACCGCGTCTGTAGTGGGGGACATGATAGGCCTGTCGTGATAGATCGAACATATCAATTTAGGTATGAAATAGACCTACTGTTTTTATGCGAGGAAGATGTACTCAACGAGAGCCTTATAAGTGTTTGCGTACCTGCGTTGTTTTATGCTATTTGAATATTTCACTATAATAGCCTTCTCTTTTATCAGAAGAGCGCTGATAAGAGTAGATATTTTAAACCGTGAATGTGTTTTCTGTTCGTAGAGTATTTGGCTTGAGGAGACTGAGATCTGGTGAAAGTTCGGGGGCTAGTGGCTTAGTGGTAGAGCATGTGGTGTGAATTCTAGAAAAGGACAGCTAGCGAGTTCAAGGTCGTCTCCGATTATTCACACTCTGTGGCTGTTTTGCTCCAAGAAACCTTCCAAAACTTTTGTGGTAACGAGAGAACCTATCGAATACACGCAAACCGGTGGACCGTGGCGAAAATAGGGAACGCGTTTAATTTGCTGTTCAAAGTGGATTCCGCCATTTTCCATTTTAACGGTGATTAGGGGTTGTCATCAGGTTCTCATGATGGACCGTAATAATTGCGCACTTATCATCACTCCGTACGTTTATTATTTGTTTGACCAAATAATTGATGCCTGGTTTGCTTTAGAAAAATGTTTCCCCTTCAGCATTTACTGCTTCAATGAGAGCCATCCTTCGTCTCCACTCCCATGCCTTTGGTTTAAATTAGTTTTCCCCTAACACGCATGGTTCAGCCCGGTTCAGACTGGGTAACTAAGCAGCCCAGTGTATGCTTAAACAACCCTTCTCGCCCAAGGAAAAAAGAAATTAACCATTCAACGTGAAAAATGAAGGGATTTTTTCTGCCTCATCCCACGCATGATGTAGTCGTGCAATTATGTTTGATCGTTTTTCAGAAATACATCCCTTTTGCTTCTAAGTGGCATCGTTTAACGCAAAGGAGTGCGTAAACGCGGGTGTCTTTCACTGTGACATTCCGTCGGCAATACATAGCATTCATAATTTTGGGCAAAAGCTCAAAGGTTGTTAAGGTTCATCAGTTTGCAAAAGAACCATTCTTCCATCCTGAGGAAGGCTATTCGTTATCTTAGCGTAGGAAGAGTGTTCAGCGATTAGATTACGGCAGGTGCATGACTTGCTGGGCCTTGTAACTCAGTGTAGAGCCCTCGCAGGTGGTCGCATGACGATCGGTGGTATGGGCAGGGGATGAGTAACGGTAAAGACAGGGAAGACTCGGATCAGAAGACGAAGATGCGATCACTGGAACAAGAAATTTATTGGCCTGACGTTTTGGATTCTCACTCGAATCCATCGTCAGAGACATTCGCAGATAAAGGTGACTAGCAGACTAGGATTGTCGTTTCTGGATTTTTAACCGTCCTCAGCCAGCCATACTCAAACCCGAGTCAACAAGGACCAGACATTCGAATCCACATTCCTTAGTAATTGAGCTTCAAGCAGTCGGGCGCTCTTCTATTGAGACACTGATTTTCAGATCGACCTTGCAATATTCCTGAGTACTTCATGATTTTATGTTTTACCCTGATCGCGATTAAGACAGATTCTGTATCATGTCTTTGCTAAAAACTCTAAAATAAGATACTTATTGAAGGCATTTACTGAAAAAGCGAGTGTTTGAGAGTGCCTTTTCATGTAGAAGGTCGTTTGGGTCATATTTGAAGACTCACTCAAGCATTAAACTTCAACGTCGAATAAAATGGCCGTTTAAAACGAAAGTCAACGGCCGTTAGGTTTACAACTAGGGTTAGAGGTAGAGGGACGCTCACCGATCGTTCTTTACGGAACTCAATGGTTCCCTTGTGTCTTACGGGCTCTCTCTCTAGCCCAACCAGCAGCCGCACAGCGGCGCATGATATAGGCAGAACGGCATTGCCGACAAAGACAAGGGAGACTGGAATGGCCATTTCTGGCTTATTAGCTGTCGTCCGTCAGTCAAATCCAACCCCGCAATGTGGAACACCCGAGGCTCGAGCTCATGACCTGTTAGTTAGAAGTCCACGTTTGAGAGAGCCTCTAAGGCACAATGGAACGAGTGAGTTCCGTAAGAACGATCGATGAGCGTTCCTTACCATTGTATATTCCCGACGGAAAACCGACGGGGCCACAGGCTCGTAGCCCAGTGGTTAGAGACGTGGACTTCTAACAAACAGGTCGCGATTTCGAGCCTCCGGTGTTCCACACTTCGAGGTTGGATATGACTGGCTGACGACGGCTAATAGGCCAGAAATGACCATTACAGTCTCCCTTGTCTTTGTCGGTAATGTCATTCTGCCTATATCATCTTGTGCCTTCAGACAGAATTTATCTTCCGTTAAATCAATTTACACTTTTCGTTCGTTTTGGATTACTTTGATTTTCAGATCAACCTTAAAATATTCCTAAATACTTCAAGATTTTCATTCCCCCTATCGCCCATAAAGACAGATTCTGTATCATTTATTTGCTAAAATCTCTAAAATAAGATACTTATTGAAGGAATTTTCCGAAAAAGCGAGTGTTTGAGAGTTCTTTTTCATGTAGAAGGTCGTTTGGGTCACATTTGAAGACGCATTCAAACATGAAACTTTCTCGTCGAATATACTGGCCGGTTACAACGAACGTCAACAACGAATATGCCTTCGATCAATAAGAAAATTTTCCTTAATAAGTCACCTCTTTAAGAAGTGCTTTAATACTGCACTCCGTCGACGGATCTCTGTGTACTTTGATTTTTGCTCGCTGAGGCCAAGGAAAAATCTGACACTTTTCTCCGTTTCTTTCACGTTCCTAAACAGCACTGATTTATTTCTACCGTAAACGTAAGAACATGCCTTCCTTTATATATCGCGGTCATTTGCACTGCTTTTCTCGCTTTTAGACTCCGTTTTGCGATTACAAATGCCCGGTACGGCAGAGTGCCCATATAAATACTGATATTTTGCTGAAACTCTTAATGTTGTGGTCGTTCAATTTCTGAATTATGTATGTGCAGAAGTTAGGCTGCACGACAAGTAATGTTTCATATGTTCAAACCTGGAAATGACCATTTGGTGGTGGTATTTTTATGACCTTACGTTAAATTTTCTAGACAGCAAAACAATTTCAGTCCATTTAAACGATGGATTGCCAGTGTTTGGTATTAATGCACTTCAGGGCACCAAATCGCACAAATCTGTTAATATGACTTTCCAAATTCGCTAAAACATCTGGTTTTTCTAAAATGACCTTTGTGTAAGTAATTTGATACCTACTGTTAGCATTGGAGAGAAAATCAGTTTTCAAGTCCAACAACCTCTGTTTAATAAAACTCTTGGGGTTAAATTACTCCTTACAAAGAAAAACACGCTTAGATGCTGCGCCGTAGTCTAGGACAAGTATTAGCATAGGAAATTGCCCAAATGTGCCGCAACGTCTATTTTTGCTAAAATTTATGTACATTTTTCTTGATGAAATTACGTTAACACAATTTCTGTGTAAGAAAAGGACATTTCCCTGAAGGGGGCTGGATGAGCAAGCAAAATGCGCAACGTTTGAAACGTCCAAACATTCTCAAATCAGTTTCTGTTATCAGGTTTCGTAAGATAGGTCACCGATTGTATGAACAAAATAGAGGCGGATTGCGCATGAAGGACCGTCTGCATGCTAGCAGGAGAAGAGTCAGGCAACTGGCCTCGTATCTCAAAATATTTCGAGCAGCATCTGTCACTAGCACCTTCCCTGCTGGTGGATTCTGGATCGGGGGCTTCCTTATGTTCCGCTGTCTACTATTCACGAAAACTATCTCGGCTATTTTAAGTACTATAGGTTAAACTAAGTTCTAACATAATGGCGCCTGCGGTGGCCTCCTATTGCATAGAACGCGGAAGAACATCTGCAGTGCGTGACCGATCTCATGAAATGTTGGCCGAAATTCTGAAATGTGTTTTCGATTAGGAAGGATTACTTGAGCGGATTTGTAATATTGATTATCTTGCGGCATAATCCTATACTACTTCAGACTCGGCAGGATGTTGACTTTTGAATGCACTTCTTTTTAACCTCCTGCAGAAACTGTACTCGATAAAGAATGAGTGCTTAAGTAGCATGTATTTTTTACACTGATTTTCGACGGTCTAATAAATTCAAATATATTTCATACAGAACACGGATGAAAATGCTTTCTTTTACTCATTTGATAGAGACTTACGTCCTCTTTATGTTGTATACTTGAAAAAGGAGAATAATGAGGGTTTAAAAAGTTTCTTATTATGGGATTTTTTGGGACCGCGCAATGTCCATTCACACAGCATCGTACCTGTCCGTCTACCACTCCTCCTGATGAAATGTACAACAGAGCCCGCATCCACTGTCAAATTTTATGAACTCTATATGGTATCTTTTTAAAGGCCTAGAAGAATGTGTGATTTTCCATACACGGAACGCATGCACCTTGAAGACGAAAACACTAAGCGCTAATGCAACGGCTCATCAGGCCCCAAATTATTCGGGAATCAGGGAACTTTTTTAAAACCTCATTATTTTCCTTCTTCAAGTATACAATATAAAGATGACGTGAGTCTCTATCAAATGAGTAAAAGGAAGTATTTTTCATCCGTGTTCTTTATGAAATATATCTGAATTTATAAGACCATGCTACTTTAGCAGTCATTCTTTACCGAGTACAGTTTCTACAGGAAGTTGAAAAGAAGTGCATTCAAAAGTCAACATCTCGCCGAGTCTGAAATATTCTAGGATTATCCCGCAAGGTAATCAGTATTAAAAATCCACCTTCCTTCAGCTTACAAAGTTCTACGTCGTCATAATCGTAGGGCTCAGGACCCAACAACCACACCGGACTTAAGAAGGCCGTACGGAGATAGCCTGACGGTGAGGAAGAACAAGAACCGCCAGACCGACCACCCGACAAAGGTTCAATCAACTCCCCTCGACGGAGTGGTGACTCACAAAGCACACAGGCAAAACGCCCGTCAACCATCCCCCTAGAGGCCGAGGCAGCGAGAGGAGAGAAAAATCGATCAGCATGAGGCCGACCAACACAACATGCCACTTGAAATTTCTGATCGATTAAGTGTATTTTACGCTTTGACAATGGAGAGCCGACCAAGCTCTTTTAAACGTCAGCATTTAAATAAATCTGTTCCAGAGAGCCCTTCTTCTTCTTCTTCTTCTTCTTCTTCTTCTTCTTCTTCCTCCTCCTACTCCTCCTCTTCTTCTTCCTTCTTCCTTCTTCTTCCTTCCTACTTCCTCCTTCCTCCTTCCTTCTTCCTTCCATCTTCTTCCTTCTTCCTTCCTTCTTCTTCTTCTTCTTCATCTTATTCATCTTCTTCTTCTTCTTCTTCAAATCCATCTAAGTAATCCTTCCCAATCGAAAACGCATTACAAAATTTCGGCCAACATTTCATGAGATCGATCACGCAGTGTACTTTCACTGAATTCTAGGCTAGCAGTGCGAGTCAGTTAAAAGGCGATGTGGGTTGTTCATGCAGACGAGAAGCTTAAATTGCTGCTGTTCAGCAACAGCTGATAGGTCAGCGGTTCGATTCCGACGGACGAGGGGTGCATTTCGCTCACATGACTTTTCCCGCTTCCACCGTCTGCCAGAAATAAGCGGCGTTCTTAATGTTGGAACCTGCGAGATATTATTACGCGCGATAAGGGATGTGTCGGTTGGAGTGTAACTGGGTGACTCCCTTGATACAGCTATTGCAGTCTAAGGTATTAGGGTGACCAAGTTATGGACGGACTTTGGCATGCGGACTATGAGTAATAAAAGGAAAATCCCAAAAGTCCACCAACCAGTCCTAATAGCCTGCCCACCAGTG
This sequence comes from Spirometra erinaceieuropaei, assembly GCA_902702965.1. Taxonomy (NCBI): domain Eukaryota; kingdom Metazoa; phylum Platyhelminthes; class Cestoda; order Diphyllobothriidea; family Diphyllobothriidae; genus Spirometra; species Spirometra erinaceieuropaei. The sequence goes on from CACRXP010000013.1 coordinate 1,783,440, forward strand.
AAGACTCTGTCTAATTAATTTCCTCAAACACCCTTGGCAGGAGAATATAAAAATCCTTGACAGGCTAAAGTGCCCTTCTGTCTTTGATGAGCAAGATCACTTAAGAGAGCTCCTCGAAGAGCGCATACTCCTAATTAGTTTGCTTCTTACAACTGATTTGCATATTCTGGTAAACCCTGTCTCGGACACTCCTCCCGTGGCCAGAAGGACCGCAGTCTGCCTTATATGCTGTAGATGAAGACCTACTAACTCTATCACAATACACACTTGCGTTCCGTCCATCAGCAGCTGTGTACTCCGCCCGAAAGTCCACTCTATCGCGCACGTGGCTGAAATACTGACTTTTAATTCCATGCGCCTACACATCGCGCGTTAGCCTGACTGGGCAGTGCGTTGCGATCGGTGGGTGAGAGCGCTAATGAAAGGGAGAAAATGAAATACTTGAAGGAAAAAATCAGCCTCACTGAGGGCTAGAGCAAATTGGTCAGCGCCTGGGAAATTGACTACATAGGTCTGGTTCTCTATCTGCCAATTAGACGTAGTCAAGGGCGGAGGCAATTGACCAAAGTGACGTTAGTAGCAGGGCAGATAAGGACAGGACTGAACTGCAGCTTCCACCCGCTGGGCATTTTCAACCAATCAGGTTAAAGCAAGGGCTGAGAGTAGTGTAAACAACCAGTGCCGACGACTGTCTGAGCGAAGCAAAAACAGCTCTATGTCCTCAATGGGTGCAAATGAGGATGGCAGAAAGAAAAGACCACAGTCAAAGCTACCTTATTCTGGTCTAGGTTTATACGCTATGCAAGGCCTGTGAAATCGTTTTCAGGGAAGGCAACTAAAATCTATTAAGGGTGTCTACCAAAAACTACGAACATACCTCGAGTAAAAACAGTATTTCAGTCTCACAACAATGCACTCATCTTAGAATCCTGCCTTCGGGCATGAAGTAGATAGAGCAGGAGAGCGAACATAAAGAACAGAAGAAACGTGAAAATTGCAAGAAGCCACCACACTTGTTAAATAACCAATACCCATTAGCAGACTCGGTCATTCGCACAGGAGATCTGTTCGCCCTGTGTTTCGCACTTACACTCCTATTTTTATTTCAGCTTTGATAATTTTTTTAATATGCAAACGGTCGCATTAACTTCACTCCGTGTCTCAGGAAAAATCGAGCATGTGTTGGCGGGAGAAACTGCGCCACTGGTATCGGTCAAAAGGGACCAAACTACTTTTAGGGTCCGACGGGATGGAGTTCGATTTGCTTTCTCGGCTCTTAGTCACAATTCAGCGTGTTGAATTCTACAGCGCCCCACTTGCACAAAAGGACTTCAAGTGTCATAGGGTGCATCTACTAGGGGTTTCCGACTTGTCATTACAAATGCCTACGGTCAGTTCCCAATACCGCTTCCAGAACTTACTCATCTTGTTTCTAATAAATCTTTTGGAAGGTCACGAGAATAGGAGGAAAAACTCCGCTACATAGGTGGAGGGTGTTTATTCTCTGAACTTAACCTAACCTTGATTCTAACCGTAATCACCCTGGAAGGCCGACTGCGTTACGAAGGGTTCCTAGTCCCCTATCTAGCCGCCATTTTATTTGGACTGCTTTAAAGTTACGAAGTTCCCATAGATGGATTCAGAAGACTAGTTTGCGAGCATGCATTTGCTGTCGATAAATTTTAACCCAGTCAGTACATTTAAACGGTAACGGGATCAATTAAAACGTGTAAATAATAAGAAAAATCGAGTAAAGTTCATCTGCTCACAAAAGTGGGATGTGGGGTTTAGGCGGGTGGAGGGAGATACAGGCTGTGGGCATCAATCTAGTCAGGTGCTTGTGGTCAGGGGAGGTGGAGAGAGATTTAGGAAGGGCCGTGTCAGGGGAAGGGAGGAGGGCACGGATAATTGTTTGTAGTTATCGCTTTCTAATTTCCTCCGAAATTATCTACGAAGTTGAAGTAGATCAGTTTATTCAAGGTCTATAGGCATAGACCGAGAATTTTATGTATGAATATTTGGGCCAAAGTCCATCAGTCACGGCGGGTAACTGCTTAATTTTCATTAACTGTCGACAGACAGCTAGTGGTATACTTTAGTGTAAGGTGATACCATACTAATAGCACGGATACTAGCCACAAGCCCAGACACGCGTGTTTCGCCGATATTCTGCCGCTGCATGGCGCATCTGCGAAGGGTTCGGCTCGTCAGTGTGTCCCCCAGCATTCCCGTGTGTTTTCTGGTAAATACTCCAATTTAGAAATCGTCGCTTTCTAATTTCCTCGGAAATTACCTACGAAGTTGGAGTAGATCAGTTTATTCACTGACCCACTGACGAGCCGAACCCCTCGTAGCTGCGACATGCAGCGGCAGAATATCGGCGAAACACGTGTGTACGGGCTTTTGGCTAGTACCTGTGCTGTTAGTATGGTATCACCTTACCCTAGTGTTTGCAGTTTATCCGCCTGTATCCAGTAGTAAATTCGGACTCTGCATAAGGTTCCTCAGTGCGCACAAGACCGGCTTTCGCAACTTTATTTCAGGCACTTGGGGTGTTGCTGTCCCAATGAATTAGGGTAGGTCGGTGAGAACCTATAAATCAAACGCAAGACTTCGTTGGGAATCTACACGATGCTCGGAACCAGCAATATGCGCAAAAAAGCCCAGTTTTTTTCTCCTCTATTTTTGCACCTTAGCCATATTCCCCACATTTCACTTGTGTGAACAGAAGAACATTACTTGCTTTCTTTTATTTCTCACATGTCGTAATTGACTCTGTTGCCATATAAATGCACTAGCCTAATGAACATTTGTCGAAGACAAGAGTATGGTCTCTAAATAGTCCTGTAGTTCTCTTCTATTTATTTAGTGGCGAGGTTTGGTCCTGCAGCCCCACTTCATTGATGCCACATGGTTAGCTTACTAGAACAATTTTAGTTAGCATACCTAAATTAGCCGCTCTCTGAATTAGGAAGGGAAAGAGAGAGCAAGCAGAACTTGAAGCACTCTTAGAGAAGCGAGTGAAGGTGGCATGTCTACACTCTCCCCGCGACACACGCACTTGCTGGATGTAGAAGATAAGGAGGGCATAATTACAACTGGCAGGCCACTGGGGGAACCGCGTGGTAATTCGTAGTGCATGGCCACCGTAGTGGAACCGACGGATTTCCACACTTTCGGAACACTTCCACTAACAAGCCTTCTTGGCCACCCGACGGATTAGGATAATAAAGAGAGCGCAAACAGGGCTCGAAGCAGGGGAAGGAAAGCGCATGTGAACTGATACCTGAAGCAACCGAGGCTAGCGTATAAGCACTCCTCCCCCCGTGGCGCAGTTACTCGCTGGATTAAAATGGTAAGGAAGATGTGGATGCGTGATATTTGTAAAGTCGGCTTATTCACATATATGAAATTTTTTTTAGAAAGTTAACCATATGATGTCATTCAAGTGGGGCTGCAGGACCAAACCTCGCCAATTTAATGTCCACAACAATGTGTTGTCTTTGATTAAAGCGTGCTCTCTCTCTCTCTCTACACGCGATGAACGCAGTAGCTACCTGCGTGTGAATTTGTTTATAGTGAAACGAACCGGTACATCATCGACCTTTCTCTCAATAGGCTCAAGGTGATTTGATAGCGAGGGAGACCATGCCACTAGAGATTTGTGTGGGCACAGTGGCAAACCAAATATCCTCATACGCGTGCCACACGCAACCCCGTCCTTAATTCCGCACCAACCAGAGGGGGTCACAGGTCTCATGTAAGGCAACATGCCACAGTCATTCGTGTAACAACGAGATCATATACAGGGGCTGACGGGACATGCAGATCCTCGTCTATGCGTGCCGTACACATAGTAGCCCGTAGCGTCGCATGACCAGCTTTCGTCAGCACGCAGTTCTCACGCGAGTGAGGTGTAAAACGGCCCACAAACGACATTTTGCCTGACATCGTGGCATTGACAAATTGCATCGCATGATTGTTGCACGAGAGATGTGCGACATTGTGCTTATCGTTGGAGGTGTTTACGCGCGCGTGTGATCGAACAGGCCCCTGTGACTGTTCTGCTGGAACTGCAAAGCAGGCGTTTATGCCTAAAAGACTGATAATTTCAGCAAACACACGACACAGTCGTAATTTAAACAATCAGGAAGCTGCTCGGAGCAGATTTAGTCTCCCCGCTCTGCTGAAGGGGACCATTCCTTTGTAAGAGAGAACTTTAGAGGCAAATACTTTTCTTTCGGCACTTTGGGTGCGACCGCAGTTAAGTGCACTTAAGGAGGCTCAAAATCTGGGATATCGACTTTGGTTTTCGTTGTTTTATCCACGACATCACAAACCTTATTCTAGATTTTGGCAAGGACGCCGTATGCGACCCCACACAGGGAACAAAAAACATGTCACCGTGACATATTGCGTCGCCATATTTTTTTAAATAGACACTTACGCGCTCTCGTAACTAGATGGAATGTGATCTACTTCTGTTATGAAAACAAACTATAAGGGCTGCCAAAAACTGCTCAACTTTTGCTTGCACTGTTAGATATCGTGATACCCTCCTTTTTCTTTTGGGGCAAGTGTGTTCTTATCCAAGTAGCTGTACAGAAATTTAACGCGAGGACGCAATATGCCATCGGCAACGATAGGGTGTAGGACCCACAGCTAACTTGATCTAGTCTGTGGACCTTGTCATATGTTGAATGGTGGAAGAGTGGGTCTTGCGCACTGCAGTGAGCCGGAAGACAAAATTGCTGAACTACAATACCTCCGACGGGTCTTCAAAGCCAATGGCTACCCGCGCAACTTCGTCGACCGGTGCATACGCAAAAAAGGGACGAAAGGCCTAACCGCACGGACACCAAGTCTTGGCGGGCACTTCCGTATGTCAAGAACGTTTCGGAAGCTGTCGGCCGCCTTCTCGCACCACTTGGGGTTAGAGTGGCACACAGACCGGAGGCAACCATCAGGCGTCTGATCATGAAACCGAAAGACCCACTGCCACGGCTAGAAACGTCTGAAGTCGTTTATCGGATCTGGTGCAGTTGCGGACAAAACAACTACGTCGGAGAAACCGGAAGACAGCTCTGAACGAGAATGGCCGAACACGCGGCAGCGGTGCGCAGAAATGACGCCAGCTCTCAAGTTGCAGCTCATTCGACGAGATCCGGCCACACATTTAAATTCGATGAGGCCGAAATGCTCGCAAGAGGTGACAACCGAGCGAGCCGGGAGCTACTGGAATCATGGTTTACTGGCCCCCAGTCCATCAACAAGTGCAACGATCTTCCCATTCAATACAGCGTGCTGAGACTTCGTCTAGGCGGAGTAATTGGCCACGCGGGGAGCGCACTGGTGAACACTCTTCCCAACACCCGGGTCAACGCGTCAGATGGTCGAGCAATCATCACGCCAACATCCAACGCACGTGATGAAATTGCAGCAATTATCGACTCGAATGTCGGCCATCAAGCAATGATCACACCAAGTGTGACAATCTCGGATGAAGGGGGGAGCCGTGAACGTTCATAGGTATGCGGTAGCATGGCTGCTGCATCCTATAAATACCGCAGCCCCTTGCGCAACAACCACCGGTTTCTGCTCTTTTGTCTCTGATGATGGATTCGAGTAGGAATCCGAAACGTCAGGCTAATAAAGCTCTTGTCCCGGCGATCGTGTCTCCTCCTTCAAGACTACTTCCTGGGACTCGGCTCTTCGCTTCTATTGGTAGTAGGGGTCTTATGGATGGGCGAAAGGAAGAGATGGACAGCACAATCCTCGAACAAGAAATGGCAAAAACTGCATTTACGCCACTGCCTTGTAGAAGCACACCAACAGTCAGTGAAAATCTAAGCAAGTACTTTGAGCAATGTGAAACTTTGAATAAGACAAAAAACAAGCACGTACACTTTTACCTGCTGACGACTTAGCTCTTATTTACTAGTTTGTAACTGTTGGGATACTGTTATCTTCGTTTCTCGGATAGCCTACTCACTGTGTCCGGATGACGGGTTTATCACTTACATTGGTGACCCCGACGTGAGTCGAACACGAAACCTCCCAACCCTAACACTAGCCATTGAAGCTCAACTCTAACCCCAACCTTAAACCCAATCGCAGCCCTAATCCTAACCCTGACTCTGGCCCTAACTTCAATCCCAACTCTAAACCTCATTCAACCCGAGCCTTAATATTCCTGCGATTTAGCACAAAGTTACGCGAGTTACAAGTTGGCTGTGAGGAATATAATTAAAAACTAAGCCAGACTTTAAGCCAATACCTGTGTTGCTAACTATGGTAAATCGGGCTACCTATGCATATACCACTGGGTAACTGTTCGCAGTTCATGGATATTACACGTTTATTCCTTTGTGACTGATGTACTTCGAATAAAATATCCTGAAGAAACTTGAGTCTGAGCTTATAATTTCCAAATAGACTGATTTACTTCAAATAAGCGATTCATTCCTGAGGAAAGAAAAAAAGCTGAAATTAAGCCAGAAGTTAGTTTTACTGGTGGTTAAATAGGTAACATCCTGAGAAGAGTTTGAGTTAGACCTAAGGTTTAGTTTTAGCATCCGGGACAGATTTAACGTTGGCATTAGGGTTAGACCAACATTAGGGTTACCTTTATAAGTAGGCTTAGTGGGAGGCTAAGGGTCTGATTTACGTTCAACGTTAATATTACTGTCAGAGTTCAGTTCTCCTCAACGCATAGCGTCTTCTGCAATCTGGTACCGGATAAACCGTAACGAAACATACCCATCTAACTAAAAATAAGAAGGCATGTTTAAGGAATAACCACCAGGTGGTGCCACATACGCTATCCTTACCCAGTAAAGTTTGTCCAGCAAAATCCGTCTTCCCTAACTTGTGGTTTGGCAGTTGTCGTGTTTTCGACAATTAGGAACTGTTGCGTCAACGCCTCCCAATTCGATATCACCTTTTCTGATGGTTGCGCCATGGACGAGCTGATATTCCGCCGCGTGTCTAACTTTGGCCCTTATCTCCATCGTAATTGGGCAGGTCTTACAGTTGCCTCTCTTTGAAAATTTTGAATAATACCTTCAAAATAAAGTCTCTCTCTCACGCCTCTACATTTCACTAACAAAACAACCGGACAGGGCGACTGATGAGTCACACCCCCTACCTGTCCTGAAGGTCATTCCGTTCATCTACTGAGTCACACAACCCTCCTCATACGCGTTCTTGGAAAGCAACGCCCAGCTTGCGATTCCCTTCATTTATACGGTGATTTTGTCGTCAGAGTGCGCATGCAAATGATGCACGTTCACAAATGATACAGTAGCCATCCAGCAAAGTTTGTGACAAACCATTTCAGCGAGTTTGGAGGCGACAATGAAAACAGACACGTCCTGTGGAAAACGGCTGTCCAGTGGTAAGACTTGAACATTGTAGGGTTATATGCCATAGCACCCCACGAAAGTAAGACAGTATCCTATGAAGAACGAGGGGTAGCAAATTCGCCGAACACTGTCCACTAAAATGCAGTATTAAAGTTAACTTACTTGCCTGTGCTTGTATTGGGTACAACTGTGATCCTATCTGATCCAGCCGCCGTAATGATGTCATAAATCCATTCATATCGACCCAACTGTGAAAAACTCGGCGCCTCGGTGGGATTCGAACCCACGAAGTAAGGACAAGGCTTTAGTACAGCCAACGCTCTAACCACTTGAGTTACGAGACCCCGCCGGACGACTCATGATAATCCGGGACTGCGGATCTGGAGAGCTTGACCAGTTCCCTCCTCCAGCGACCAAAACCAGATGTGGAAGGTCCAGGACCACTTCCATGTCTAGCCGGGTTTTGAGTAAGATGCGGTTGTGTAACCGCACCACATGGACACAATACTGCTGACCTACTTAATAATTTTAAGTTGCTGTGACTACGTTGGCTGGGTGTTGCTGTACGTTGCGGTGTGTGCTCTGTTGGCGGCCTTGTTTCTTTGTTGCCGTGTCTACCTTTTTGGCCCAATGCCAGTGGCGCTTCTTGACTTTCGGCCTCTTGTCTCCTTCTAACTTTCGCGTTAAATGTTTCAGAGTTAGGGTTTAGGGCTGCGGCTAAGAGTTAGGGGGTTAGGGCAGCTATTTCTCAACGACTCAAAGTATGACCGCGCATTCCCAGTAGCGTTTCTTTTGCATACAATTACCTGACCTCGTCGCCTGTGCGTTTCCCGACCCTACCCGTAAAAACCCTATTACCACCGGTCCCGTATTATAGGTGGTCTGGATTTGTTTACCTCAGGTGCGGCTACATAACCACATCTGACTAGGTTTTGAGTTGACCTCCCTTCGAGACCGCCAGGTGAACAACGGCGTCGGATCGCAGACAGCAACACCGAGCTCGTGAGGCGGACACGGAGAACGGGCTCAGATAATCTTAGTCGCCTTTATTAGAGGGTCGCAGCAAGCGCGGATGGTCTCATATAAGTCAAAGTCGGTGTACTTGATTCGAGTAATTGTTCTTGTGCAGCGATTAACCACCAGAATTTTTCCCAGCATTCACAACCACAGAGGAGGACTGATCAGACGGAAGCCCCGTTCATGTGGATTTTACGCGTCAGGCCCATGGACTGTAACCAGTGATTCTAAAATCTTCGATAACTATCTATTCAGGGGCAAAGTCGTCCTTACTCTGTCCTTCGGTATCGGTCTGGACCTGGAGTAAATGAAATCGCTTTTGTCTTAAGGTTGTCAGCCATTAGTTCCCAAAGATGTCTTTTTCTGATCAGGGATGTAGCTCAAAAGCACTTTGTTTTGTGGTAGGGGGCGCTCACCGATCGTTCTTACGGAACTCACTCGTTCCATTGTGCCTTATGGGCCATCTCTCGAGCACAACCAGCAGCCGCACAGCGGCGCATGATATAGGCAGTGTGTTATTACCGACAAAGACAAGGGAGACTGGAATGGCGTGGACTTCTACCTAACAGGTTCAACCCCAGGTGGTACAAGGAGACGACTAACGGCCTCAGAGACGTTCTTGATGTACGGGAGCGCCCGCCAAACTCGTTCGACATACTGGCACACAATCTGTCGTCAAAGGAACTGACGAAGGGGCAAGTACAGGTTTTACGGCACGAAGCCCCATTCGACACAGCTGATACCAAACCCGTCAACATAACTGCAGCAGCGGAATCGGTCACCAATCAGGCGGAAGCGATGGAGGAGACGAACAATCTTATCCGCCACCAAGTGTTGTCCCTCCTTATGACTCAGAAGCCGCGCGAAATAATCCCAACGGTCGAACGCGACGCACTAAGGAAACTCAAGGCCGACAAAGACATCATCATTGTGCCTACAGGCAAGGGGCGTTCCACCATCGTACTGCACAAAATAGACTACCTTCATAAGGCTAAAAAAACTACTGGAAGATCGGCAGTTTTAGGTCTCATATGGCAATATCAACGTGTTGAAACGCACTGAAGTAAACTGGAAGACAAGGTTGCCGAATTTCAATAACTTCGACGGGTTTTCAGAGAAAATGGCTACTAGCGCAACTTCGTCGATTGGTGCATGCGTAAACGAGACGAGCGACAAAATCGTACCGACTCCAAATTTTAGCGAGCGCTCCTGTACATCAAGAACGTCTCTGAGGCCGTTGGTCGTCTCCCCGCACCACTTGGGGTTGGAGTTGCATTCAGACGGGAGGCAACCATTAGGCGTCAGGTAATGAGACCGAAAGACCCACTGCCACGGCAAGTAACATCTAGAGTCGTTTACCGAATTTGATGCAGTTGCGGGCAAAGCAACTACGTCGGAGAAACTGCAAGACTGCCCTAGACGCGAATCTCCGAACACGCGGCAGCGGTGCGACGAAATGACGCCAACGTCCAAGTCGCAACCCATTCAACGAGGCCCGGCCACACATTCAAGTTCGATGAGGTCGAAATTCTCGCGAGAAGTGATAATCGCGTGAGCTGCGAGTCGTTTGAGTCATGGTTCGCGGATCTCAGTATATCAACAAGTGAAACGATATGCACACTCGGTACTCGTTGCTGAGACAGCCTAGCTAAAGTAATTAGCCACTCGGGAAGCGAACAGGCCGGTGAGCCAGGTGGCCGAGCAATCACCACGCCAACATCCAACTCGCGTGACGAAATTTCAACAATTAACAACTTGCATGTCGGCCATCCAGCCACTAGTGTACCAGCGGACGACAGTCCTCGATGAAGGGGAGAGCGGTTAATTATCATAGGTATGTAGTGGCATATCGACTGCATACTATTAATACTGCAACTTTCTGTGCACGAATCACCCGTGTCTGTCACTGTCTCTGACGATGGGCTGGAGCGAGAATCCGAAACGTCAGGTCGTATGGTTATCGTCTGAGTACCAGGTCCTCAGATGTCTGCGGTGATACGAGGAGCACATTTTAGTGACAAATAGTCGGTTATGTACAGGAATGTTCACGATTATGTCATCACTACCGCTTTGACAGCCAAATATAAAACGGTCAATAAGGTGACCGTTTGAAGAGTCACCAGATCCGGTCTCCTGCAAATATCATAGGGAAGAAGCTTTTCAACTGATTCTTACATCTGAGATTAGGTTTCTTTATCGCGTTGGTCGGTAACTGAATTTGGTGCGTACACTGAAATGACAGAGATGTTCGTAAAGTGACCCTTTGGTTGTAGGTGGACCAGCCGATCATTGGTTGGTTCCTATACAAGTAATGCGAGGTTCGCCTGTTGCAACCGGGCGATAGACACGCCGTGTCCAACATCTGAGTTACGTGGATGGGAGATAGGATTTGACTCCGGGGCTCATGATTTTCTTAGCTCCTGAGTCGGAGATTCGGACTTTGGACAGGCAGCAGGCATGCACCCTCCACTAATGAAGACTGCACGCCGTTAAAGTTCGGATACCAGGATCCTGGAACGTTCGCACATTCGAGCATCCCCTGCCAAGATTTCGTTCTCGATTGAGTGGTCCAGTTCGTATAGTATTCGCCCGCACCACTGGAGCAGAGTTGAGTAGAGCGTCGGTTACCGCAGACGCCCTACCATGAGTCGCAATACTTGAATCGGACATTTCGTGAGGTTTCTTTGCAAATTTTGAGCACTGGAGGGTCCCAAGAGATGCTTGAATTGTTTGTTCGAGACTGTCTTCGGTAGCTTTTTGACTCAATTTAAATGGAAGACAGCAGTTTCAAGCAAACGTGAGAGATGTGGAAATCTTCTGCACATGCTGTAACATAAGTGCTGCATGTACGTTTGACTATATCGCAAGTTGTAATTGCGGGCTGTGACAGTCGTGTGACCGCAGGGGTTGGCACCATCCCTCTTCTCAAGGTCTGTTATTTGGGAGGAAAAAGAACTGTACGTCGTGGTTAGTTACTTTAATGGCTTGGTCTTTCGTCCGGCACATACACAAAGTCCCGGGTGTCCTAGGCAGGGCGCGCCGTCGACGATTCTCTGAGCTTTTTCGTCATGTGCACACTAGATCGTCCGGTTGTGCTGTCATTGGTATCATCGCCCCAGTGTCAGTGCCTACTCATGCTTTACCGCTTATAATTGCTGATTACCATCTTCGTAGCCGCAATAGAGATCAGTACATTATAATTACATTTACTGTTAGTTATGAAGTCTACTGAACGCATTCCCATTCGGCAGATCGTTAGCTCGAGCCTATGAAGAACAAATATTCCTGGAGATGGAAGGGAGCGAAACGTGCTTCCCGACGTATCTTTCGCGCAAGACATGTCTCACCATAGTCTGGACTGGTCGGCTTGCTATGTTCCGTCCCTCCGGGGCCCAACCAGAAGTTAGGGGCCTGCCTTCTTTTTCTAAAAAGAAACCTCGTATTATTACTTCCATCAGTGTCGATGGGAATTTCGGCCGTGAAATGTCTTAAATAGGTCGTATGAGACGGAGAAGGAGAGGAAAGAAAAACAGAAAGCACATCCCATGATGCAGCTTCCACTTATACTCTGCTCAAGCTCCCTGTGGCCATCTGCCCAACAGTATTGCATAGAACCACCTCTCCTGGAAGCGTTCTGTTCAACAACCGCGAGCGATGACGACTTTCACAGAGTGGTGGGCTTAGGACGCTGACATGCATGTGAATTATTTTATGACGGTTTGACTGTCGCGACTGACGAAGTTCGACGTGCACTCCACAGCAGGGTGAGGGCAGGCACGGCGACTTGCGCGTGAAATAGTCTATAGTGGGCAGGGGCCGCCCCCTAGGCGTACCGCCATCGCCCGGCTCGGATCCCACGGAGTGCGAGTGGCATAAAGGCCAAACTAAGAAGGAGCCATTGCAGCCTGACTCTTAGACCACCAGTCGGCCGCTCCACAGAAACACAAACAACACTGGGCCGACTGCGAGATCCAAGCTATCTCCCGTCAGTTGGCAACCTTCCAGGCCATGGCTTTTGGCGCACCGTGATAGCTTCAAGCGCGTCAGATTGTTTACAGCAAGGAAAGTGCGCTTAGTCATCGACCTCACTTCCCCTTCCCATCCCCAGACCCCAATCACTGTTCGAGACGGCCAGTTGACAGGTGCGGGGAATGGGCGCGGTGGCTGACATATCCAGTGACCTTGTCTGCGCGCGCCACATGCACGACCTGACCTCACAAATACAAACACCGGGATTTCACACAACGCGGGTTGGGCGGCGTGCATCTCACATGCGTGAGAGTGCCGTAGGTCAGGTAAAGAAGGAACTGTTTCAGTCTGACTCTCAGTCCACCGGTCGGCCTCTCAACACACAAAACAAACAACTAGACTAACGGCGTGGACTGGGTCGGAGCGTTAGTTGGCAACTTTCTGAACCATGGTGCTTGCCGCACGACGATAGTCTCGTATTCGGACCACACATGCAGCAGAGGGGCCGCAAGGAGAGGGAGCCGAGACGCACGCTTCCCACTTGCGTGGGCAGTGGCAGTTAAGTGCTTGCGATGGATGATGAGGCTGATTTGTGCAGGTGGGGGGAAGGTGTAACCGGTCATCCAATTAGTCACTCCACATACACGCAGTACTGACCACGAGAACCCTGTCACCTGGCAGCCTCTCAAGCCGCAACTTTTAGCATGTTGTGATAGATTTATGTGCATCAGATTTACTCTAGTGAAAAATGTGCTGAGGTGCCGTGGGATAGGCTTTCACAGTGCTGACCTTTCTCTCTCTCTCTCTGTCCTCTACCGTGCACCAGTCGGCTGTCCGAGCCTTTCAGCCAATCTGGTGCTGGGATTGGGGGCGGCATGGAGCTTGGGCCTAGGCCTGCTACAACATGCCTGATGGGACCCCGGCGGGTCTTCAATAAAAATTATTATTATTATTAATGTGCGGAATTAGTTGTGAGCTCGCGCGGACTCAGAGCAGCCTGACGAAGCGCGCCATGAGCTAACGCATCAGCAAGCATTCGTGCGCATCTAAACCTTCGCAGCAGATCAAAAGGTAGAGCGCGGGAAAGGGAACCCTCTTGGCCTAAATCCCAGGAAGAATACCTATCCCTCTGACCTGGCCCTAAATCAAACTCGGACCTCGAACTTAACTCAGTATTAACCTCGACCTTAATTTCCTTGGAACCTAGCTAGCACCACCTGTACTCCGGAGAGGGGTCCTCATTCCCGTGTCCTACCCAGTAAATGTGTACTTTTGGAGCGTCGAAAACACGAGCATTTTTGTTACACCCTCTTGTAACGAAGTGACAGCCGTCGCTATGCAAGATTCCTCGGCATTCTTGACTGGCTAGCAATGTCTGAGGAATGACGACGCAGACACGCCGGCCACTTCAAGAACACTGCGAGCCTGCTCCCCTCTCAGTCAGAAGAAGTTGGCTGAAGTTACGCGAGGGTAGATCAGGAGCAATGACGTCAAAGGAGTTAAAAGGTAGAAACAAACGTAGACTGTCGTCCGCTGCTCTGGGGAGGGTGAATTTGTAGCCTCTCAGCGCTAAGAGTGTGTGTGTGCTGGAACGCTACAATCATCAGGCCAAATTTCGGTTTAAGGGAAAAGACAGGAGTCAACAGAATTAGGGGGGTTGTTGTATACACAATCCTGAGTTGCCCTCTCAGGCAGCAGTGGCCGATTCGGACTCATGTTCGGACCCATCAACAGCATCAGATACGGCTAACTCATGCACGCGGGGTTGCAGTACTTATAGGACGAAATTGCTAAGCAACCGCATACCTGACAAAGTTAACGCCTCCCCCTTCATTGCAGAATTTTGTTCCCTGGTGCGATACTTATTTGACGATCGGCATTCGAGCCGTTAATCGCCGCAATTGCATCACCCGTGTTGAATGGTGACGTGATAATTACTCGGCAATTCGGCTCACAGACACTGACGTTGAAAACGGTGTTGGCAGTTTGGCTTCTGACGACACGATCTTCGCCATCCAGAGACCTACGCCAACGGGTGCTAGCTACGGCCGAGGCAGTGGCTATACGGCTAGCCAATCCAGTGCTATGCTGTCTGAAGACTCCGACACAGGCGCTCTGTCTTCCGTGACCAAACGCCGACCCCAACGTCGCCCCAACCTCCTGATGGCAGTGGTGCGTGCACAACGTGCCCGGCGTACAAACATTACTCACAGACTATGTCCCCCCTCTCCCTCGCCCCCTTGACCCAACGACCACGAAACGCCGACCACGCCATAGCAGGCCTCGTCATGCGAATGGAGTGGGAACGATAGGTGTTAATAGCCCCTGAATCATGAAGAAGGAGACACGATCGCCGGGACAAGAGCTTGATTAGCCTGACGTTTCGGATTCCTACTCGAATCCATCATCAGAGACAAAAGAGCAGAAACGGGTGGTTGTTGCACAAGGGGCTGCGGTATTTATAGGATGCAACAGCCACGCTACCGCATACCTATGAACGGCTCCCCCTTTCATCCGGGATTGTCGCACTTGGTGTGATCATTGCTTGATGGCCGACATTCGAGTCGATAATTGCTGCAATTTCATCACGTGCGTTGGATGTTGGCGTGATGATTGCTCGACCATCTGACACGTTGACCCGGGTGTTGGAAAAAGTGTTCACCTCTGCGCTCCCCGCATGGCTTGTTACCCCGCCTAGGCGAAATTTCAGTACGGAGTATGGAATGGGAAGATCGTTGCATTTGTTGATGGACTGGGGGCCAGTAAACCATGATTCCAGTAGCTCCCGGCTCACTCGGTTGTCAACTCTTGCGAGAATTTCGGCCCCATCGAATTTAAATGTGTGGCCGGATCTCGTCGAATGAGCTGCAACTTGAGAGCTGGCGTCATTTCTGCGCACCGCTGCCGCGTGTTCGGCCATTCTCGTTCAGAGCTGTCTTCCGGTTTCTCCGACGTAGTTGCTTTGTCCGCAACTGCACCAGATCCGATAAACGACTTCAGACGTTTCTAGCCGTGGCAGTGGGTCTTTCGGTTTCATGATCAGACGCCAGATGGTTGCCTCCGGTCTGTGTGCCACTCCAACCCCAAGTGGTGCGAGAAGGCGGCCGACAGCTTCCGAAACGTTCTTGACATACGGAAGTGCCCGCCAAGACTTGGTGTCCGTGCGGTTAGGCCTTTCGTCCCTTTTGCGTATGCACCGGTCGACGAAGTTGCGCGGGTAGCCATTGGCTTTGAAGACCCGTCGGAGGTATTGTAGTTCAGCAATTTTGTCTTCCGGCTCACTGCAGTGCGTTTCGACACGTCGATAGAGCGTCCTTACACAATTGCGTTTGTGGCTGATTGGGTGGTTACTGTTGAAGTTCAGTACTTGCATCGTATTTGTCGCTTTCCTGAACACTTTGGTCTTTAGTCCACCACAATCCTTGCGGCATACGAGGACATCCAGGAAGGCCAGCTGGTTGTTCTCTTCCTCCTCCATCGTAAATTGAATGTCCGGGAAGACGGCGTTGAGATGTTCTTGGAACGTCAACACCTGATCCCGTTCGATGACGACGAAGGTATCATCCACATACCGGGCCCAGAATTTCGGTCTGTGGTGTTGGAAGACCAGCGACTCTAACCGTTGCAGGACCGCCTCGGCGATGAATCCCGAAGTCGGCGAACCCATTGGTGTGCCCTTCACCTGTTCGTAGATTGTCCCGTCGAACGTGAAGTACGTTCTGAGACAGAGCTTCAGGAGCTGAAGGATTTGGGCGTGTCCAAGACGGTTCTCCGTTTCATCGTATTTGCTTTGTAGTAGCAGTTCAATTGTCTCGATCGCCAGGTCCTGGGGAATAGAAGTAAAAGGGGATGTAACATCAAAAGATTCCATGACCTCATTTGGATGGATGCTTACCCCTTTGAGTTTCTCCAGGAATTGTGCTGACGAAGAGACCGTGGTGTCTGACTCAGCGGTCAGGAACTTGAGACGCCGGAACAGCCACTTAGCCAGTCCGTACGTTGGAGTCCCTTTGAGCGACACGATGGGTCGGAGAGGAGCGCCGTCTTTGTGCACCTTAGGGAGGCCATAGAATCGGGCCAAAGCCGTATCTTGGGGTCTCGCCATGCGTCTGTCGGTCGCAGCCCCTTGTGCAACAACCACCCGTTTCTGCTCTTTTGTCTCTGATGATGGATTCGAGTAGGAATCCGAAACGTCAGGCTAATAAAGCTCTTGTCCCGGCGGTCGTGTCTCCTTCTTCAAGACTACTTCCTGGGACTCGGCTCTTCGCTTCTATTAGCCCCTGATTCACTTATAAGTCCTGTAAATTGGCATAATTTAAACTTTTTTGTAACCGTTTTGGCCTAATGAAGAGTTGCCGAAAACACGTGTTTGACAAATTGATTTTTTAAAAGAGAAATGCCAGAAAATTCGGACAGGCCTCTATACCACCGTCGTGGACTTGGCGAAAACCTTCGACAATGTTAATCGCAACGGACTTTGGAGGATCATAATGAAATTCGGATGTTTGGAGCGCTTTATACACGCGATACGCCAGCCACATGACGGAACGATGGTTCAAGTCACGGAAAACGGACCAGTTTCTGAAGCGTTCGTGGTAACCAAGGGAGAGAAGGAGGAGGATGGTACTCGCCCCCTACCCTCTTCAGCCCCGTGCTCACCACCACGAGAAGCGGCCAGGCATCAACATCGCCCAGCGGCTCGATGAATAACTGCTCAACATACGGCGCACGAAAGCACGGTTGAGAGTATCCCAGAGCGGCATTCACAGCCTCCTGTTCGCGGATGACTGTTCACTCAATACAATAACGGAAGCGACCATACAAAGCAGCACAGATCCCTTCGCCGCGGGTTGCGTTAACTTCTGATTAACCATAAACGCGGAGAAGACGATGGTCATGCAGCTACCGCCACCAGACATGGACTGGAGCTCAGCTCGCTTCCGTGGATAAACTTGTATACCTAGACAGCACAGTTTCGCGGAATGGGCACCATATGTCCAGTGGGAATGCACAGGGGTCCGACGTAATCCCGGCTAAATTCTACAAGTACGGTGGCCCTCGGCTTATGGACTAGCTGACCCTCCTTTTTCAGAAAATGTGGCGGCAGGGACAAGTCCCTCAAGATTACAAAGGTGCAACCAGCGTCCATATATCCGATTGCAAAGGATACCGACTACTCTCTGATAATCACAGAGACGTCTTACCACTCAATATTTCAGGAGAAATCTTCACTCTTACTTACTTAATTGTACTTGATACGGCTACGATCATGCCTGATCTAGCCGGCCTCGTTGATTTCACGAACTGTACCTCTCTACGTGTGACAATCCGCGGCAGCAGATCTGGACAGCTCAACCCATTCTCTTCGTCAATGACGTAGACAGAATACCGAAGATCCAAGAACCACCCCCATGTCTTGACGAACTGTGTCGAGTCAGGTTTTGAATTTACCCCTTCTTCGACGACCCAACGGGGTAACGGTGCCGGATCGAGGGCAACAACACTGAGCTCCTGAGGTGGACGACGAAGAACATGCCCAAACGACATCAGTCGTCTTTCTTAGATGGCCTGAGTTATCTATGTGATGTTGTCGCAGCGTCTGTGGACTTTCTCATTTGAGACGAAGTCGGTGAACTTCACTCGAAGGATGATCCTCAAGCAGTGGTGGTCAAATACCTCCAGTTTTAGCTCATCCGCCACGCGCAAAGCCCAGCATTCCCAACCGTAGAGAAGGACAGACCGGACAGATGCACGGCACACGCGAATATTAGTGGCGATGGAGATGTCGCGTCAGATCCATAGACATTTTCTTAGGATTTAGAAAACCCGTCGGGCAGTATCGATTCGGGAGACAATGTCGTCCTTACTCTGTCCATTAGGCAGAAGTCTCGCCCCGAGGTATTTAAAACTGTCTACTCCTTCAAGTTGACAGCCATCAATCCCAAGGGATCTCCTCTCCTGGTCAGGGATGCAGCTCGAAAAAACTTTAGTTTTCCCAACGTTTATGCCTAAACCGACAGATGTAGCAACCTCGTTCACCCATGACGCCATAGACTGCAGATCACAAAAACTTGAAGCAAGTAAGGCGATATAGTCGGCATAGTCGAGATCATTGAGCCGGTGTCCGGGTGCAACCTCAACGCCGTCACCTTCGCGTAAGGCCCTGCCGAGGACCCAGTCAAAAGCATAGTTGAACAGAATGAGTGACGGGATACAACCCCGTCAAACGCCAGACCGAATACCGAACGGTTGGGTAAGATTGTTGCGGACCAGGACTCTCGCAGTAATGGAACGATAATAGGCCTTGATCATGGCGGTGATTTTTGCCAGTACACCATCTAGCGCCATTATCTGCCACAGGGATTCACAATGGACGGGATCGAACGCGACGGCAAAGTCAATGGAGCAGACAGCCGTCGGTTGTTAGTAGCAATGGCGAAGTTCGATACTGCGTCTCGGGGTGAATATCTGGTCTGCGCATCCACGTCCAGCACAAAATCCGGCTTGGTTGGGCCTCGTCCTTGAGTCACGCACAGCCTGAAATCGTCTGAGTAGGACAATTGTGAAGATCTTCGCAGCAACGTCGATGAGACTTATGCCGTGGTAGTTCTCGCATCTCGTCTTATCTCCCTTCTTGAGGATAGGTACAAGGATGCCTAAGCCCCAGTCATCAGGAACAACCTCGTCTCTCCACGCTCGTTCAATCACCTCATGGAGCCAGGGCGCCAGAGTGTCGACACAAGACTTAAAGATTTCAGCGGGTATACCGTCCTCTGCGGGTGCCTTATTGTTGCGTAGTTTTCGTAAGACATCGACGAATTGTCTGTCAGAGGGAGGGTTGCATAGAAGATGAAGACCCGATCTCTGGGACAGTGGGTTTATTAGTCTGAGCTTTCGGTCTCGTACAGGAGGCCATCGTCAGAAACTGTGAGAAGGCAACATCAAATGAGTGGTTTTTGTAGTCACGCCATGAAGGGGGGGGGAGGAGATATGAGTGCAGAGGGTGGTATTCGCGATAAGTTGCGTCCCACGCCGTCTCACGGCGGCGTGACTGCGTGCACCCTTGGCTGGAAATTGGGTCTCGCCCCTTGGCCGCGGGAACGGAGCGCGTGATAGCAGGGGGGTATATCAACGTGCCTGTTGATAGCGTTGGTGTCAGACACCCAGGCCTCTAACAGTTCTCGTCCTGTCTTATTGCTGGCCCGCGCCACTATCCGCGTGCTCGCAAAGTTGAATTCGTGGCCTTCCTCCAGGGTGTGACTGGCGACCTGAGACAACGGGTCGCCTCTCCGGACCGCCCGTTTGTGCTCCGTTATTCGTGAGCTAAGTCGTCGTCCGGTTTGTCCAGTGTTGTGGCGAGGACAGTCCCGACATGGGATCTGATAGACGACGCCCGATTGTTCACCCACGTCTAGGCGATCCTTCACTTGCATGATTTTGCTTCGCATGGTCGCTGTCGGACGGTGAGCGATACCCACGCCGAGCTCTCCAGCGATACGTTCCATCGCTTCGGATACGTTCTTTATATATGGCAGAGGGTGCCAGAGTGTTGGTGGCTCTCCTCCGTTTGTTCGCCGTGAGCGCGTGCGGAGGCAGCGGCTGACGAAGCTGTTCGGGTATCCATTCCTCTGGTTCACTGCAGTGCGTTTTTACCCTCTGGAAGAGTGTCCTAACACAGCTGCGTTTATGCGCCACTGGGTGGTTGCTGTGGTAGTTGAGAATCTGAGTCGTGTTAGTCGCCTTTCTGTACACCGTGGTGTTGAGTTCGCCGTTGGGTGTGCGTGTGACGAGAACGTCAAGGAAAGGCAGCTGTTCGGCATGCTCTTCTTCCCTTTTGAACTGGATGTCTGGGAAGATGCCGTTGAGCAGGTCTTGGAAGTCGGCCAGTCTGCTCCTTTCAATTATGACGAACGTGTCGTCCACGTACCGGCGCCAAAATGCAGGTTCATAGTGATCGAAGGCGACTTTTTCCAGTTCCTGCAGGACTAGTTCTGCAACCAGGCTGGATATTGGCGAACCCATCGGCGTTCCTTTGATCTGCTCGTATGTTCTGCCATTGAAGGTGAAGAAGGTTTGTTGGCAGAAAGCAAACATTTGCAGTAAGTGGTCGATTTTTATGGGTTTGGGGTTAGGGGTTGCATGGCGCTGCATAGGTGGGAGAAGGAAGAATCTCCGCTGAAGAGGAGAGCAAGGGCGTGATGGACTGGGTATCGAAGTTGAGATGGTTCTCGAAGTGCTCACGCCAGCGCTCGACTTTGGCCGAGTTGTCAACAATAAAGCCGCCGTTCACGTCGCGAACAGAACCACTCAGTGTAGAGGGCTTACCGCTAACTTAGCGGATAAGTTGGTAGAGTTTTCGAGTGTCACCAACTTTCGAGGCCTGTTCCATGGAGGTCGCTGTTTCAGCCCAATATTGCTTCCGGTCATCGCTGGCCGATTTTGCCGTCATCTTCCGAAGTTAGTGGAAGCAGTCATCGTTACGGGACCTGGATCGAGCCGTCCGAACAGACAACTACAGAGTTTTTCCGCTGATCCGGTCACTGCGGCGTCGCTGGGTGTATTCAAGGATTTTCTCAGCTGCACCATAGACTGATGTTTTTAGTGACAACCACTGGTTACTGCCTTCTTCGTCGGCTAGGGTCGTAAAACAGGTCCGGATTTCTCTGCTCAGGGCCTCAGCAGCGCTGGTTTGCCGGATTTTTGCGACAACGAGGCGCCTAGGACATGGCATTTTTGGCGCGGATAAGAGATGAACTTTCAAGCGTGTACGAATGAGGACATGATCCGACCCATGGGCGTTACCAGTCTCGGCATCACGCATCGATCTGCTATCGTGAACCTAGCTGCTGAACCTTGAACTGACTAGTATGTAATCAGTCTGACGGGTCCTCCTCAGCCGTCTGAGCACGCACCTGGAACAGAGACTTCTCCAAAAAGACATTACGAATTTTGTAGGGGCCGCGGAAGCGTCAGCATGATCTTCGCAGCCTATCAACTACAGAAGAAGGGAAAAGAGATGAAGACCAATATTTACACGACGATTTAATGAAGACCTTCGACAGAGTCAATCGCGATGAACTCTGGCTAAAAATGATGGCATTAGGATGTCTGGGGCATTTCATGCAAATGATACGCCAACTTCACGGTGGGATGGTGGCTCGCGTCACGGACAGCAAAGCAATCTCCGAATTATTCTTAGTAACCAGTGGGGTGAGGCAGGCCTGCGCACTCGCTCCCACCCTCCCCATTCTGATGTTCATCACCATGCCGATGGACGTTTGCCGTGCGGAGAGACGCGGAAGGACATCAGCTACTGAACTGAGGGAGAATTGCTAAGCACTGGTCGTCTAAAAGCATATTTGGTAGTATTCAAGGTCATTTTCCACGGCCTACTATTCGCAGATGACTGCGCACTAAAGATCAGAATGTATGAGGAAATATTGCGAGGTATGGTCATCTCTGCCTCCGGTTGCTCGGACTGCCGATCAAGGCGGGGAGGATGGTGGTCATGCACTAAAGGACTCCCAACGGGGAATACAGTGAACCCCATGTCAGCATCGGTGGAAGCCAGCTTGCATCAGTGGCCATATTCGCACACCTTGGAGGTACCGCTTCAAGAAATGCTGATAGAAGCGAACAGGCGAGTTCCAGGCAGCAGTTCAGAGGACGAAGATGCGATAACTTGAACAAGGAATTTATTGGCCTGACGTTTCGGATTCTCACTCGAATCCATCATCAGAAGCATTCGCAGATAAAGGTGATGGTGGCACAAGGGGTGCAGTATTTATAGCACGTGGCTGCCGTGAGACCGTTTATCTGCGAATGTCTCTGAGGATGGATTTGAGTAAGAATCCGAAACGTCAGGCCAATAAATTTCTTGTTCTAGTGATCGCATCATCGTCTTCTGAGCTTCAAGAAATGTCAAGAATGGCGGTGAAGTGGCTCACCGGATCTCCAGAACCAGCCAGGCCTTCGGCCGGCTATAGCCCCCAGCCTAGAACCGCCGCGAACTTCAAATCAACATAAAATTCAAGATTTACAGGTCGTTAGTCCTGACGTGAACAGTCTGCGTCAAATAATCCAGGCAACTCGATCACTTACACCTCAGCTGCTTCCGAAGATTGCCGCTATAGGGGCGGCAAGACAAATTCCCGGACGTGGAAGTCCTAGAACGAACCGGAGTTCTCAGCATCTGTGCCATCTTGAGGCAAATCCAACAACGGTGGCGCAGATACATCGTAAGGATGAAAGACGAGCGCCCATTCAAGCGGCTATTTTAGGGCGGCGTCACAACGAGTGTCCGTCCGTCGTTTTGAGCCAGGCAAATCACAAGTCTGTTATGTTGCCGAGTGTTCTAAATCCGAAGCTAGGGGGTAGAATTGGCTGAACGATTCTTTCTATGCAGAGAACATTCATGATGCTAAGAGGCTATTAGCGAACCACGTTAAGAGCCAGCCGCTATTTTTGAGATTGGCTGTACGAGGTCTGAGCAGAGTCTGAGCCACGCCAGCCTGCAACCAATCAGGGAGGGCGTCACGCTGAGAGACAACTGCGCGCAAAGCAACAATTCAACTGACAAGGAGTGTTAATTGAACCATGGGGAATATGGGTAGGTGATCGCGTTCAGGACTACGAAAGTGAACTGGTATGACAGTTCAACCTTTGCATGCAACGATGTCAACCGTGCGAACAGGGCAGTGATTTGCGCGTGAATTGGCTTATAGGGATAGCAAACGTGCTTAGCACCCAGCACACCCTCTTATCCCCCAGCCACCTGGTCCGGGGGCATGGCAGAGTCAGGACAATCCGAGGCGAGCTCAGGTGTAGTGGCTGTCAAGGCTACACGTTCCGTCTACGCGCGCCGCACACACGACCTGGTTTTCGCATCACGGGCCAAGTTCTTGAACAACAGCAAGGCGGCCAGAATCTCATGTTAGTTGGAGTGTCACATTCGGAAGGAGCCAGTACAGCCTGACTCTTAGCCCTTAAGTCAGTCACCCCCGCATACACACATGACGGGCCGACTTACCCCGTCAGCATGGCAGATTTCCAAACCACGACTTTTAGCGCGTCGTGTTAGACTCAAGGGTTGCAGGTTTACTATAATGAGGAATGCGCTGTAATGCCTTGACGTTGGAGTCCCCAGAGTCGACCTCATTCTCTCTTCCCTCTCCCGTGCAGCATTTGAGTCTCAGAGCCTGTCAGTCATCTGGTGCCGGAATTGGGCGCAATGTTTGATAGAACTGCAACAGCCCGTTGACGTATGCAAAACATGACCTTCCACATACAGTCCGCTTACCACTTACATAACGTATGCATTTTCTGTCAGTGAGTCAGCAAGTTTGTGTGTGTGTTGCATGAGCTGGTCTGACGAGGTATGTTTATAAGGTTCAGACTGGGCTGTTTCACTACAGGCCTAAATCCGCTGATCAACGTAATAAAACTTTTCTTGCTCCGTTGAAGAGTGCAGATAAGGCTTATCGTGCGTTTTCTCGGAACAAACTCAAGAAATGCAGATATTTTCCTGTCCGTGTATGTTATGGAGGGCTAGCTGCCCCATTAACCCACCCTCCTATCAGTGCACAAGGATGGCCAGGAAAGATAGCTTGTTGTCATGTCTCCTCTCCATAGTGAATTCAGTCATAGGATGCAGACTACTAGTGTTAATAGTGAGATCCTTATCCTTCCCATTTTTTTTCGACGACAGCAAGTATATCGTCGCAAATCATCAACGGATTTCCTGTGATGAAACTTTTGCTTGGAGGCAAGTTAGAGAAATGTCCTCAAAAACGAGACCCAGTGAGTTTCCCAGTGTCAAAAGGGAAGAAAAAGGTTTTGATGCATAGTTTCGTGCATAGAAGTACACGTGACTTCTATTTTTCATCGACTGGTGCGACTCGAAATATAGATTCCGCATCCGAAAAGGCCATGTATTCGTTGGAAACATAAGAGATCTTAATTTACTCAATAAAGTGGGATGCAGCTGTTAGTCTGTGGGTCACAGGCTGGCGCCAGTTTGGCTGCAGTTCTCTGATAGGTCGTTGCGCTAGCTTGTGTTGGGAAGAATTAACCTGTAGGAGAACCGACCAGTGCGTAACGCTCTTCTTTGAATTCTTTGGTGACGTCTACAGCCCAAGGATGTACGCATCTATGGGTTTAAATAGTGATGCTTTCCTTCCGTCAAGCACTTCTTTGTGAGCTATTAATTTTTATTTGTCGAGCGCGCGTTTACGTTTGGTAGATTCTCATCAGGCCAGTGGTAAGGGGGTTAATTTAAACACGCGGTTAATAAGAGAAATCTTGTATTGTGTTCATCTTCCCATAGAAGTACGAGGAGAATGAGAAGAAGTCGGCATCCGTCTAATCAGGTTGGAGTGAACGGTTAGACGGTTGGGAAGAGCCGTGTCAGGGGGGGGGGCGGGGGAGGAGGGGAAAAGAGAACCAAAAGGCGAGGCCATAGTGACTCCGTCTTCTAGTCTTTATATTCATGACCAAACTGGAAAAATTGCAACCGAGCGACCAAATCAATAGACTAAGGCATCATGATCGCCCCATGGACGATATATTTGCAGCTGCAACTGCGAACTCGGACGTAAAGGCTCCCTCAGGCGCTGCGTATCCATTGATAGAGTTTACGTTGGCGATGGAAGTGAGAGGTCTGCCCCTCTTCTTCGAGGTCCCCCTGGGCAGAAGACCTGATATTAGCATTCAACTAAAAGTATATCAGAAAACCTGGTCTGAACAATATGCTTACTTCAACAGTTTCGTATCTCTTAGTTTAATTTGTTATTTTTTCGCAAAAAGGGGAGCATTCAGAACCTGTGTTGTGAGAACGTGTAACCTGGCCAAATTAACGGCAAGAAATATTATCGAACTATTATAAAAACCCCACCATGCTGACTCCAAAGACCTCTATTCCTCTAGCTTTCCCTTCAAGGAGGCACGGCTAGTGTATTCCTAAAAATTCACTCCGGTCATATTATTTACTCGATCCCCCCAGCAGTTGGAGTTGGGGTAGTATTCTCGACCGACCCCATTTTTCACGGAGTACATCAGGATAGGTTACCAAATTAGACCACTCCCTTACTTGCCGCTAGGAAACAGGTTGTGCTGGTTGCACAAGTAGGCACCTATTTAATAGGATTAATGAACATATCCCCACATGACTGAGAAAGGGCAAAATTAGGAGCCTGTGCAACGTCATTCCCGCATATATGGTTGATTCCGGACATCATGTGGATTCCAACGAAGTCTTCCATATGATTTACGAGGCCCGAACGGGCAACGCTAAGACACTGGGCCGTGTCCGTTAGAAACAGCGGAAGTGGCTGAAATCAGGTTGCGAAAGCCGGTCTTGTGCGCACAGACTAACCTTATGCAGGCACCTCTGTTACCATGACTAAAGGTCGGTTAAATTATTATACTAGGGTAATAAGGCTTTCGCCCCTGAACTCCTTATTCATCTCCAAAAATAGCGATAGAATCAATTTTTACAGCGGTAATTCTGGAAATTGCAAGGTCATCGGTATGTTTGAGCCGGACCCAAACTGCAGCCCTCTGACACAAACTTGATAATATGCACAGTAGTTTCTCAATTAATGAGTGTCCAGTTTGCATTTAAATTCTTTAACAGTTTATAAAAGGACCATCGCTCCAGGGAGTCCATTCAATGCTCCGACGACCCTCTGCGAGAAGGTGTTCCGTCGGCCGTCCGTATGGACCAAATTACCCTGCAGTTTAGAGAGGTGATCACGCAGACGGTCTGTCGCAGCCAATTCGAAGAAGCCATCAAACTCTAGAGCAAATTCACTTTCTTTGATAGTCCGGTAAGTTTTAATGAGGTCGCCGCGCACTTGCCTATAATTGAGAGGAAACAAGTCGAGTTCAGACAGTCTTGCTTCGGCGGGCAGATGACCAAACTTATTGACCATCTTCGTCGCCATCGCCTGTACTCTTTCTAGTTGTTGATAATCCTTCTCAGACCATGGACGCCAGGACTGGACGGCATACTCCGAATGAGATTGAACGAATTGAGCTGTCCACCAAGGAGGTATCAGAATGAACCATCCTCCCTACTGGTCCTTCTGGCACGGAGTTTCAGTACCGCACGTTTATCAGTGTCAAAATTTAAGGGCCAAAAAGCACACAAGCTGCTGAGTCGGTTGAGACGCTCTTGAAGTATGTGCCTGTCTGCGTCAGATCTGATGACTCTCCACAACATAACATTGTCGAAAAAATGACACTGCTGCATGCCAGGTTGTCGACACAACCTGAGGGACTCCACTTAGAACGGGGGTAGGGATTGACTTCGAGGCATCAACACACGGTTTGCGATCTAGCCTGTAAGACCCATGTCAGCAGCTTCCCCTTTATCCCAATTGTAGACAGTTTGTATATTAAGCGTTTGTGTGGGACACTGTCGAACACCTTCTTGAAGTCCGAGTAGATGACATCGACCCTATCATCCTCGTCCAGTGCGTGAGTCCACTGCTTGGTCTAACGCAATCAACTGGAACGACACAAGCGGTTTTGTCTGAAGCCGTGCTTGGGTCCTGAAACTAGGTGCTGCTCCTCCAGAACCTTCGTTGTTGCCTTCTTACGTATGGTTTTCATTATTTTGGCAGAATGACATTACCGACAAAGACAAGGGAGACTGGAATGGCCATTTCTGGCTTATTAGTCGTCGTCAGCCAGCCATACCCAAGCTCGAAGTGTGGAACACCCGAGCCTCGAACTCGCGACCTGTTGGTTTAGAAGTCCAAGCCTCTACCCACCGGGCCACGAGCCCGTTGCCCTGTCGGTTTCATTATTTTACAGCAAATACAGGTAAGGCTGACGGGCCGATAGTTGTTAGCACTAGCTCGAGCCCCACCTTTGTATACCGAATAGATATTTGCTGTCTTCCATTCGAGTGGCAGCCGCCCTAGCTCGAATCAAGAATGGAAGATGTGTGCTAGGGGCTTAAAGAGTTCATTCGCCGATTCCTTCAAGAATTTGGCCAGTATATTGTCCGGTCCCGACGACTTTGCTTCCTTTTGATTCTGTAGCTCTCTTTCCATGACAGATGTCGAGAAGACTCAAGCACGGGACCGGCGGTCAAAACAGCATTGTTGACATTGTAATTATGAAACGCCGTTTCCCTAATGAATGCCAGGGCAAAGATCTGCCCCAAGTGCTCGGCTTTCTCGCCGTTCTCAACGATTTATACACCATTGCCATCCTTCAGTACTGCGACTGGATCCTTGATTTTCAGTCGACAGTCAATACAATGAAATAAAATTTTGGGCTTTTGTTCAGTCTGTAAAATGTTCCTGGATTCATACTCCTTCCTCGCCTAATGGATAAATTTTTTGACTGCATTTCGTTGGCGACAAAACTTTTTACGTTTATTCCTTAACTGTCTATTCAGATCCCTAGTTAACCAGGCAGGTCGACTAGTCGTTTTTTGTATCTTCACTGGACAAAAAGGTGCAGAAAGTGCAAAAAATACGTTGTCCACTGAGGTGGTATACAACATTCAACTTGACGATTGCTGTTGAAATTTGCAGCGGGACAGCAAAAACCCGTCTGTCGTTGGGGCGTGCCCAATGTTTGGTGCCAGTGCCTAGAAAAACGGACGCATCACTATTCAGTCTGAACAGCTTGAACAAATAAAATGGAATTTGAATGTCGCAGTTCCGCCATTGCATACGAGTTTATTCTGCTCCCTTGTATGAGATTAAAGAAGATTTTGCATATCCTCTCAGATTCACAACGCTTATTAAGCTTACTGATAATGAGAATTACGATGTGATATGTCGGATGGCGGAAGCTAAATGGCCCAACACTGACTCACGAGGAACGCGGTCGTGAATTATCCATTAATTCCTTTATAGTGGAATGGACTTGCGCGGACTCCATCTCACTCATTCTTCCGGTACACATCACATTCTGACGACAAAACAATGCCAAAAAGACTAAAAATGGACGGGGACGCACAAGCTGAAGTAGAAGGAGAGGACTGGTTAGTTTGAATAAGAATTTTATTAGTCTGGCGTTTCGGACTCACATCAAACCCCATCACCAGAGGCAGCAACCGATAAGGGCAGTGAGAGTTAGGGTATTTATGAAATGCAGTTGCTATGCCTATCAAATATGGTAGCTGCCGCATTCATTGAGGATTGACTTGCTTGGTGTGACGATTGCATAGGCAAGAATGCTGTCAAACTGTTTTGGAAGAGGACGACTAAACAAGACTGTGACCGCAAAGTGTTACGTGATACACCGCAGAAGAGTAGGTTCCGCTAGCTGCCGTATTTAGCGTCATTGGAGGACGTCAAAGCCCTTCACATAGTTTCGTTAAAGAAACTTACAAAGGGACGAGTGTAGGTGTTACTTTATGGAGTCCTGTCCAACAGAGCTCATGTCAGACCTGGCAATACGCTGACAGCATTGAGGTTAGTGCTCGATCACACGAAAGCGACGGACGAGACAAAGACCCTTATCCGACACCAAGTGTCTTCTCTCTGCATGTCTCGCAGATTGCGCCATGCAGCTCTCAAGGTCGAACGCAATGCACTAACAGATCTGAAGGTCGAGAAAGGCCTCGTCGTCGTGACCGCGGACAAAGGAACTCCTACTAGCATATTGGATGAGGCATATAACCTTCAAAGAAGTAATAGCTTACTGGAAGATGGCCAGTGTCATGTCTCAAGTGAAACCAGTCCTGAAAAAGTGCTGATATACAGAGCTAATGTGACTTTGTTTAACAATGGAACGCTCAGATACATTATCGTCAGTCGAATGGCGCATACCCAGGGCTCAGTAAACGGTCCTGGCCTTATTCAATGACCTTTCCATGCTACACAAGGGGGTACTGCCATTTACCCTCCCCGTATCGTTTAAAAGCATTCCAATGCACAGGCTGACAAAATGGGTGTTTCAGCGTCTAAAATTTCCAACTGCTGGACCAGGCCGCAGTAACTTCGTTGAAATATTCTTTGGGAAAATTTAAGCGGATAAATCTCCCGCCAAACGAGGTCATAGGACATTTCGATGTCACGATGCGCTAACCCCTAATCCTAAACCCTAACCCCTGACCCTAACCCCTAACCATAACCCCTAACCACAAACCATAAACCCTGACCATAACCCCTAACCCCAACCCCAACAGTATTGTGTCCATCAGATGGGGCTACCAAACCACATCTTACCGACAGCAAACAGCGAATAGGTCTCAAATGCAGTTCTTAAAGGGCGCTACATCGGCGCGTAGAGACGCAATACGGTGAGCAGGAAGTAAAGGTTGCTAAATAACACTGCCCTCGAAGGCTGCTCAGAGGGAATGGCTACCCGCGCAACTCTGTCAACCGGTGTATACGCAAATAAGATGAAAGGTCGGATCGCGCAGGCTTCAAATTTTGGCGAGCGCCACACTACATCAGGAACTTCACCGAAGCTATCTACCGCCTTCCCACGCTACTTGGATTTGGGATCGAACACGAACCCGAGGCAACCATCAGGCACCCAATCAATGAAGCCGAAGGACTCGTCGCCACTGCGGGAAACGTCTGAAGTGCAGGTGCGGGCAAAGCAACTACGTCAAAGAGACTTGGAGACTACTGTCTGCGCAGATGGCCGAACATGCAACAGCAGTGAGGAGGAATGATGTCAAATTTCGAACTCCGGTTCATCCGATGGAACCCGATTAAACCTTCAAGTTCGACGAGGCCGACGTCTTCGCTAAGGGTGACAGTGGCGTGAACCACGAGCTGTTTGGGTCATGGTTCCCCAATCCGCCGTCCATTACCAGGCACGATAGCCCTTTCCCTCCATATTCAGCCTGAAAACTTTCTCTAGGAAAAGTAGTTAAACACATGTGATGTGTGTGAATGAACTTTGCTTCCAATGAGCTAGATGACTGAGTAATTATCACGTTAATAATCAATGCCGGTGAGGAAATTGTGGCGGTGAGGATACAGTATGTAAACTTCCTAGATGGTTGTTTAAAAGTCTACCTTCTTACCTTGTCTGGTTAGATGTCTTTCTTAATGGTTCGCCTGGGATGAGGTTTCAAATGGGCTTATGCGATACGCGGATTTGAACCCTCACTGGCGTTATTGACGTTAAAGTTGCCCGTATCGGGCTTAAGGTTAGGGTTTTGGCCACGGTTAGGATCAGTATTAGGAGTTAGGTTTACGGCCGCCAAGCTTGGGTTATGATTTCGATTTGGAGATGAGGCTAGTTTTGGGGTTTTGGGCTTGGGGATAGGGTTGGGTTGAGGGTTAGGGTTACCGTTACGTTCGAGGTTTCCTTAAGTGCTTACGGGTTAAGGGATGGGGTTATCGATTACAGGCATAGCTGCAGTTGACTCTGGGGTTGCACTTAATTGCAATTTTTCCAGTGGAGCTACATACCATTCCCTCACCCTTGTGCCAATTAAAAACTTGGATGGGACACTGCTTATCCATTTTTCTCCCTCCCCTCTCCCTCTCTCTTTTGCCTTTTCTGATTACTGTTTCGTACGTGCATCCGAAGCTTCCTGAGAATTAAATTCTTGTTCCAGCGATCGATACCCCTTTCCTGTCAATTTTTACCTGGAAATCGTCGTTTCGGTAGCCTCGGACATATTAGTTGTGCCGACTGCGTCTGCTGCCTATGGTCTGGCCCAAAACCCTACATGTACCAGGCCCTATTTGGAGGGCACGTTGAATCCCACACTGGAGATTTCGCCCTAAATTTCAGAATAAGAGGAGACAATAAAAATCTTGCTCCCAAGCCATGTTTAGGACATAGTTATCACGTGGTTTTTGGGCCTTCCTAACAGCGACTGCTAACACGACTGCTACCGCAGTTAAAGCCATGGACGGACCCCAGCCGCTGCGGCCTCCAGACTCGATCCCGAATAGGATAAGGGGACGTTAGACGATAGTAGAGAGAGAGAGAGAGAGAGCATAGTATGCTGTACAGAATGGATGAAAAATATGTTAGAGCAAGCTGGCAGCCGGACAAGAGCGGCACGCTCGGCGCCGCCAGACGAAGGGTCCTAATGCGAACTCGCTCTAATCTATTTGTTTTTCCTTCTGTACAGATAATGCTATCTTTACTGTCGTCTAACGTCTCCTTTTCCTATTCGAGATCAGGTCTGGCGGTCGCCGTGGGTGGGGTTTGTCCATGGTGTTAGCTGCTGCATTACTGATGAACCCGATGTGGTCGAATCGTAACCGCCAGAATTGGCTGAAATCGATCATTAGAACTTTTGCTTCTAACTTAATGTATAGATTTTTCCCGTCCCATATGACATGGCCGCGACAGGAAGAATGTACTTACCGGCATCCTGCCATGAAGCGAAGTGGAAGTCACCAGACTATCTCAGCCAATTTTTCTCAAGCTATTGTTCCGATTGAACTCTGCAGGGCAGTTCCTCCATCATTACCAGTAAATTTCCAACTATCCGACATCGTACCTTCTCTATCATTAGCGGCACCTCCTCACTAAATTCAACAGATACCCGCACGACATATGACATTACCATCGACGTTTTACTCAACAAATCCTCCACACACCGTCTCCCGCCGTCCATATCGTTTGGACTATTTCCTGACAGTTGTCATTGATGTCGCTAACACTACCGTTGGTGGGGTCACCTCCATCTATGGGATTGGGCAGAAGGCATGCGGCTCCTTCACTCTGTGTAACAATTCCTCCGTTGAATTTTTCCCCCAACTTTGGTTAGAGAGGAGACGTCTAGTGCAACACTGTGCTTCTGGCGCGTACTTTCACGTACGTAGCAGCGGTATTCCGGTTTTCAGATTATCACAGCTACCCAAGCTGACCTTTAAACTTTAAGCCTGCCCCAGTGGTACTCGGACACCTGCTAGTTCCGCACCGGATGTGCGCCTCATGCCGACTGTCTCCAGTCTATCTCTCACTCAGTATGTAAAAAATACAGTGCTCTCGCTACTGACCTCTAGCTTCTTCTCTTTCTGTTCGGGGCCGGACCTGAAGGTCGCAGTGGCTAGGGCCCTCCCATAGCTCTGGCTGTCGCGATGTATTCAGGAAACTAACAGTTGGATCCGGGCTCAAGCCGACTCTTAAGATGCCATTATGCCATTAAACAATTCAGATTTATTATAGCAGAATTACGTCAAATTGCTAAAATGGACTGTATCTCGAGATCGGACTCGCCCCTTTTTCCATTTTTCATGCACAAGCGACCAATCTGAACCTGGCTAAGCCGAAAGACCATGGGCGGTAGTTGTTAAACTGCGCAGAGAATCAACAGTTATCTTTGTGATCCACAGCGTGGAGTTTGACTAAGCGCCTGAGCCGTGTCCGACTATAGCCAGTCAGAAAGGTCGAAAATATCACCCGGAATCACATTGTGTTCGGGTGAGAGACTGGGCTACCTACAACACAGACATTCAACTGACAAGTGTGTCAGGTAGGCAAGGGGCGACACAGGTAAGCGGATGCACTTGAAACTACGATAGAAGACTGCCATAGCACTCCATCAAAACCAATTCGGTGAGAAACCACGCCAAACTACTTCTTTATGTCTGAAAAATATAAGAAACAGAAGGATCATGGAAGAGGAAATGACACCCACTACGTAGGATGTGGACGGGAGGACCTGACATAGAGGTTTAAGTGACTGTGTTCGTGGGAGCACTGCTGTAGCTGGATGATGTTGCAAATCGGAGCAGAGGACATGGGGTACTACTTGGGACGGTATATCCGAGACGGTAACACTGAGGAAGTCAACTCTGCCAACCTTTTATCTGTTGCCTTGTTGGATGCGGAAGGTGACTGCGTCCAGAGTACTCGGACACATAGGAGGAACACAAGGATAAAAATCAACTAGTCTTTCCCAAAGTTACATTCTGAAACGGAAATTTGCGGTAGGAGGAGAGAGATGTTTTGCAGAAAATGGCGATGCAGAAGTTAGACGATGGTATTTGTCAACGTGGCGAATGTTCGGAACCACATTCCCTCCTTGAATCCGGAAGGCAACACCGAACATCAGTGCAACAACAGAACAGGTAGGACTCGACCCAAGAACCAGAAGAATGCCCGGCAAGAGAGGGAGGCACTCAGTTCAGTTCTTGGGATACTTAGTGGGACGTGGGGGGATCTTAAATTAATTGGAAAGCCGTCGTACCAGTCAAGAACAGGGCGCCAGGTTGTCGCTGTGATCCGCCTGAACTTCAGTTTCCCTGCCCGTCATTTCCTCCCCCAGATTCTACTGTGCTCTATCCACATCAAGGTCTTTTGATGCCACAAAAATTTTTTGCAGGACCGGACTGATGCATCCTGACCGTATGTTCCGTCGGTAGCCAACTACTCTATGGCGTAGCCCATCTCCCTTAGAAACAGTCTTTCCCCTTCAACTTTTTGTTCTAAATACCAGATCCTTACTAAATAAGGTATCTTTGCTTCAGACGCTGGTGCTCGTCCATTGTACAAACACTGTTTTAGTAAGTCAGACATGGGCGACAGCATTCGTAGTTAATTCCAAGCACTCTCTCCTAGGCTAAACTCGCAGTCGAAATGATCATCAAGAAAGTCGTGATGGGGGAAGCTGCATCTACTTTAAGCAAACACTTGCATTTCTGCCACTGGACCTCCCACATTTTTCCGCGGTGGAAGGAAGCTGCCAGCTCAATGTTGCTTTACTCGTTGGCTGTGTCTATTGCTCAACCAACGCCAATGAGGATTTTGATCGTTGTCTCTCACAGGCATTTCATGATGCGACCGAATTCAGCTTTAAGTATCAGTTTGTTGCGGGCGACTTTAATCTTCCTGAAATCCGCTGTTCTCCGCCGTCCGGTTCCAAAGAGTTCGAAGACTTATTTGAGGCTGTGGATGCTGGCATGTGGGGTCGGTTTGTCCATTTTCTCACCCGTGGATCGAGCAAACTTGTC
This sequence comes from Spirometra erinaceieuropaei, assembly GCA_902702965.1. Taxonomy (NCBI): domain Eukaryota; kingdom Metazoa; phylum Platyhelminthes; class Cestoda; order Diphyllobothriidea; family Diphyllobothriidae; genus Spirometra; species Spirometra erinaceieuropaei. The sequence goes on from CACRXP010000013.1 coordinate 1,817,692, forward strand.
CTAATTTTCTATAGAGGTTTCATGCCTTTTTCAGTGTCATCCCTAGGCCCATTTGAGAGCACAGACCACTACTTATTTGCTTCTAAGTTCAAACACGAGGCTCACTAAATTTCATCTCCAGAGTATAGTTTCTCCTTCGATTTCGAGCAGCCCGATCGGCCGGATTATTAACAAACCTTAATTCCCACAACTGGACTGATTTCCTCCTAAGTTCGGATGCAAATATTTGCACTGTCAACCTGTATGAAATTTTGGATCCGCTTATTTCTTGTTTTGTTCCCCGTAAGAAAATAATAAATGTTGGGAATGAGTGTTTCCTCCCATTACCCTCTCGCCATAGGTTACTCAGACTTTGGCGTCGATTCCATCTGCAGAATGACGTTTCCGTCCTACTCCCGACTTTTGTTATTTTTGAGGATGTTAAGAGATTGCCCGAAAAAAGCGGCCAGCGGAAGAATTACACGTCCCCGAAAACGCTCGTTAAACGTCGCAAACCTTATCCCTCGAAAAGTAAACGCTCATGTTAAAGCGAAGCATCCCATCCTCCAAGACGCTCTTGGAAATCCTATTATTATGTACCAGAAGGAAGATAGAACGAGAAGAGATCTGGTTCGGAGGGCAAGCACTTTATTGGCAACTTGCGGACACATGAGGTGACAACTCGTCAGAAAGATGCTCTATTTATGTTGGCCCCCGTGCGTCCTGGAACATTCCGCCGATGACATGCTAGCCGTTGAGGGCGTTCTAGAGTGTTCCTGTCCAGGATGTGCTGGTCGCTAATTGGCCACCGCGGGCGCCATAACACCAATAGCAGACGCCCAGTTGATCGCTGATAATTTCAATGTTTTTCTATCCAAAGCGTTTCTTTAGTGTTCGATCACTTCGCTTCCGACCACCCAGGCATGGACCAGAAGCGTTCTCGAAATTATAACTTTTGCCCTGTGGGACGTGACTTAGGAGACTCGAAGTTTTCGGCAATCTCATAACCGGGGACCTGATGGTGTCCAAGCCAGCATTTTAAAAGCGGACGCAGATGAAGTTTTCCTGTCCCTCCTGCGCAAGGTAGTTAATCTCGCTCTTGAAAAATGAAACCCATCCTAATCTGTGGAAGGAATCACCCAATTTGCCTATTCCCAAACATGGCCAATATACGTCAATTGATTACTTATGGCAAATAAGCACCCTCTCGGCATTTTCCGAAATCTTAGAGACATTGACCGAAGATAAGATGATGTGTCACTTGACAGAGAATAACCTTCTGAGTGCTGCTCAGCATGGACTCCTCAAAACTTGATCGTGTGACACTTGTCAGCTCTCTTACTTTGATCATGGGCAATGGTTTTGCACTTGACACAGTCTACGTTGACTTCATTAAGGCTTTTGTTCGTGCTGATCATGTTCTCCCTCTCGTGAAACTTTACTCTTTCGGAGTAGGTAGTGAAATTCTGAATTTAATATTCTTTTGCCTGGTCGTTCGCACACAACGTGTTAAGATCTCCAATGTTATTTCCAACCCCGCATGCGTGAGGAGCGGAGTCATTCAGGGTAATGTACTTAGCCCGCTTTTATTTTGCCTTTTTGTCAACCGCGTGCCAGATTTATTTCAGAATGGCAGGCCCTTCGTGTATGCCGATGATCTGAAAGTTGCACATAGGTACAAGCCGGCAGATCGTGACATCGTTCTCGAACTTATAAAGAGCGACCTACATGCCTTTGCCTAGTGGTGCTGCACATGGCGTCTTTCTCTTTCTTGGCATAAATGCCCAGTTGTGGTGGTTGGCGATGACCACCAATCCCAACTAAGAATTGACGGTCACGACACAAATGTGCCTGGGGTTATTAAGGATCTGGTCGTATCATACTCCAGGAGTCTTAATCTTTCGGATAACTGCGCCCATATAGTCTCCAAAGCACGCAAAACGACCGGGTTTATCCTCCAAAACTTCAAAACTTGCGATATTAGATTACGCCTTTATAAAATTTACGTCAGACCTTGTCTGAAATACTGTCTGTTTTTATTTAACCTTGTGTGTGATGCTGAGAGGAAGAAAATAGAACCCGTCCAGCATTTCCTTTCCAAGAGAGTTTTCAGCTCGGAACACCGGAATTTGTCTTACCAAGAACGTTTTGAGCTGACAAGCCTTGACTCATTGCAGTTTTCTCGACTACAAAGGAGACTAATTTTATTGTTTAAGCTCTTAAACAATCACTATTTTAACCCGCTTTCTACTTTACAACATCTTGGCCATCCCAGACGTAATAGCTACCGTGAAATGTTTTTATTTCTGTTTCTAGCACACTCCGTTAAATATCGTCGGTTCTTTTCTGCGACCACAATTGCAATTTGGGACAAATTACCCAGGAATGCGAAATTTCCGTAAAATCATTATTTGTCTAAGAGAACTATTACTCGTGTTTTGCATTCAGAAAATCTTCTACATATTTTGGGTGATGAATCCGCCGATTTAGTTTACCTTAGTGATAGAGTTCGCGGTCTCTGATCTCCCTGGCCGGTCTCACCACGGACCATTTCTTCAATCGACAGGGAGCAACGGTTGTTCAATACCTTTGTCTATTCCGATCCCAACTGCATGAGAGGTAATGGAGACTGAAAATATGCAGTGCAGTGTTATCTACCCTTTTCTGGACTGATGCCATTTCACGAGCAGCAGTGTTTTTCTTCTGACCCATCGAAACTGTGCAAAAACGCCTGATCCATGCCTTACCTTTCTTTGACAATGTCTGTAAACCGGCATAAAATACAGTTGCTATTATAGAAAGTTACGGGACTAAGTGGAACTCAACTTGTTCACTGTGATAATTCGATGTGGTTGACTAAACACCGAAGATGACAGTCCAACGTCTACGAAAAATTCTGACCACAGATAAGGTCTAACATTCAATCGGGAAAGGTTTCCCGTCGCCGGATAACCAGATCGACGTACATGGAAATTGCGGTGAGTCATTTGACAGAAGCTAGGGTCTCTAAAGCATACCCTGACTGGAAGAAAATTTAAACGTTGTTGGAGGAAATATACCGACTGGGCCTTATTATGCAGTTGGACCTCACTCCGTTCGCAGCCCAGACGCACTCGTGTCTATATCACCAGTCGCTTATGAATTTTAGGCCAAATCAACTGATCAGGGAACTGCTTATCTACAGTAGGAAATCCCCGATATTATAGGTTGTGCTAAAATAAGAGGACCATGTGGCGTAGGGTTAAGGGTTAAAAACGGTGGAAGTAGGTACGGGTGCCAGGGAGGATGTTGTTGTCGCTGGTAGTCAGATGGAGGGCCTGCAGCTGAAGACCGAAGACATGATCGCCAGAGAGGAAGCTGATGCGGCTACGTTCTCCGGTCATGGTTATTAGGTCAATCCAGAAAGACTAATAAATGCAAGTTATGGAGATCCTGGCAGACAGCCAAGCATGTCATTTCCTGTAATGTCCGTAGAGCGAATGTTAGTGTTAAAATTTGAGATGCATTCCAGTTTATTGGCCAAAAAGTGTGGTTGGACTTGACAGAATGGAATGGGAGAACGAAGGAAGGAGTTGGTTGTCCGGTAAATCAGCGAATCCCCTGATCGCAAGTAACCGGCGAAGAGTTCCACGATCAGGTAGACTCTACAAATCCGATAACTCTTTCGAGCAGGCACTGATGGAGTCCAACTTCAGAGGTCTTTTTCAAAAAACGATTCCGGAGCAACATCTGAGGCATCGAGAATGAAGGAGTCAGGTGCATCTGGAGAGTGGCGAAGGAGGCAGTGGTGTTTATCTACTTAAGGGCACCGAAAGCGACTGCGGAGGGCTCGAATAAACCTACTGGAGGTGGAAGGAGTTTTTTGAGAGGTGAGATTGTGGCAGAACAGTTCGTGATGAACCCGCAGCAGAACATCGCCTTGCCTAGTCGCCTTCTCAGACGACATTCAGAAGTAGGAGCATAAATCACGGGTGAAAACAGTCATCCAAGTCAGAGGGTGGACGCCCTAAATGAAAACCAAGTTACCTACAAATTCGGGGGAGCGAGTACCAAATATAATCTTCGGTGGACTGAGGTTCACGTAATTTGCTGGGGGCTGCCAAACACAGTTCCGACCGGACTCCTGTAATATTTGTCAGTACTGCCGATCATTCAGTATAGTACGTCTGACATCTCACGTAGACCATTTCGGCCAACACTTTCTTAGTTTATCATCTAATTAGTGCTCTACTTATTGCAATAGTGTTTTATGTTCGCCTGCAAAATATAACCAGTTAATTAATTTACGGGCTTGTTCCCCACAGCCGGGTGCTGGGAAAACACAAGTCACAGTTAGTGTTTGCGTGCAGAACAATTATGTGAAAAGTTGGTTTGCTTTCCACACCCTGCGAAGTTTTGCGAAAATGTGTCGTTTTTTAGAGCTTTGGAATAAAGCTTTCCCATATCGCACTCAAACTTCGCTTTCAGGTAGCTGTGGTAACATGTGTTTTAATTCTCATGTGAACCCAACATTTCGAAATGCACTCGAATTCGTTCCCTGTCGCATAAAAAGTTACAGGACAATTTGATGTTAATAAATAAATGTAAAATAAAATAACTGAAAGTAAACTCATATGGGCTAAGTTGAGGATAAGTAAATGCGAATTAAGAGCGCATAGTTTTTTTTCAGAGAATTTTCCATGAATTTATTCACTACAGCGCAGACCTACGCAATTTATCTAGTACCTGCCTAACGTTTGCACGTATGCGCCGCGTTGAGAAAAAACGTCGTTGCTAATGCATAGAAAACAAAGCGTACTCAGATTTCGCTTGAATAACCTCATCATCTGGGGCATATGCAGCGCATACGATTATCCTTACACATATACCCTGTAGGCATTTAGTTAAAAATAAGTGAAATTCTGTGGAAGCAAAATAATCTTTATAGCGTAAATCTTTGCAACTGGTTCCTCGGATTATCAAAAGATCTATGGGTCATGGATTGAAACAGTTAACTACTTAACCATATCTAAAAAACGATTATGCAGCTGGCCGAGGCCTGCGTCAATGCGTGTCCACTTCATTTCATCAGTCTCTCTGTATTGGCTGCGCACGCCTTTACTTGTATCTGGGAAATGTATACCCGGTATCTAGATAGATATATTGATTGACGCTCGCTGCATCTGAGTGCGGTACTTCCAGCCATTCACAGCCTCTATTCATTATGCAGGCGTCATCAATGAGGGTGTTCTCCAACTCAAATGTGTGCTCAGTTTCCAGTGTGTGCACGGCAAACTTGGACAAATAATCTCATCATCACAGGGCTAACTGGTGTTCGTGTGCACGGGTTAAGACAGATTCCGCAGCTTCGTTACCACCGAATGATACCATTTTCTTGTCGAATTTAGCTCTCACTCCTATTAATTTGTTTGGGAAATCATTTAAATCCTAAAAGGCGCTTTTAATGCCTTTTTTAAATGAACGTATTTAACAGGGAGGACACCCTCATTGATGGCGTCTGCTTAAAGAGAAACGACTAAGAATTCCTGGAAGAAACGCACTCAGATGAGGCAAGCATCAATCGCTATATCGATCTGGATACCGTATAAAAATTTCCCAGATACAAGTAGAGTCGTGCGCAGCCAATACCTAGAGAATAATGAAGTAAAGTTGGCACGCATTTACGCAGGCCTCGGCTGGCTCCAGAATCGTTTGTTAGATATGGTTAAGTAGTTACCTGTTGCTATCCATGACCTATAGATCTTTCGACGATCCGAGAAACCAGTTTCAAAAATTTACGCAATAAAGATTATTTTTCTTCCCAAGAATCTCACTTTTTTAATTAGTTTTCTTGGATTCTCCGTTTTCCGATGCATACATATACATATTTCGAAGGAAATAAGTCTTTTGAGAAATGAAACAAACTTTATTTTGGCAATTTTTAAATTTTGGATCTCTTATTTATTCTCAGGCATAAATCAAGTGTGGAAGATAATTATGGTTTAAAAATGCCTTAAAATCTTAATTACTTTCTTATTCCTGTCAGTCAGCCATTACGGTGGGTTGGCATAACGTTCCGATTGACCATTGTCTTTTTATTTTCCTCGAGACCGTTGCACGCAGTGTCTAGTCTGACGTGACAACTGATGCATGAATTGTCAAAATGGATATCCTCCAAAAATATTTGGACCTTCTTAGGTGAATTAACACCTATAATGCGGGTCTCTTTCCAGGAAAATTTGTGTCCAGTTTCCAGCGTATGCTGTTTAAGGGATATAAAGTGCTAGTTTATAATGTGCCGTATCTTTTCCATAACATCTGATTTTTTGAAAGGCAGTCAGATTTACGATATTACATTTATTTTTCTATATAGCAAAACCTGTGTATTTGCGTTAAAAGCCGGTACTCACATGACGCATGTAAATACAAAAGGCTCACACCATCAGACAGGTGTTCACATATGCAAGCTTAATCGCCACATACAGGTTGGTGAGCAGGATATGTAATGAGGCTATACAAATAAGACCTAAGTTTCGTTCTTGGAAGTTTTGCTGACAGCGTACAAAATCACGAGGCTGGCAGACGTCGATCACATGATTAGTAATGAAACATTCAATAAGTTATGTAAAGAGTTAATCCAAGTATCTGCTGATTAGAAAGCTAAGAGCGACCCCCCCTAGACGAGGCACATTGCTCTGCTCAACCGAGGAGTATTATATTATTTTTCTCCATTTTTATTTCTCGATTAGGGACCAAGACGGTTAATTAGTGGAACGTTTTCATGACCTGAATTTTGAAAAATCTCTTTCAATTTTTCAAACTGTTGTATCGACCTTAGTCATATTTATCAATGGGATTATTTACTTTGCATCCTGTCCCTTTTACTGTAGTTTCTGTCAGAACCATCCACGACACTATGGTCGATTAGTTAACTTTTCTTTGCAGAATATTGCAAGAGTTCGCTTTATTATTCAGAAAAATAACTTATTAGAAAAAGAAGAAGAAGATAGGAGTTTTCTTCTATCTGACTACGTGTTTGCGCTACTCGACTGTCAGTCGCGCTGTCACTAAATTTGAAGCCTTACATTGAATTGCCTTCAGGCAATATTAAATGCATGACTAAATGAAGTAGCTTCTTTATACATAAAACTCCGGACTTTTAAATGTAAAAGACTCCGGATAAATAATTATATCACCCGTCTTCCCTCAGAAATTTGTAACCATTCGTCTTCGTCGGCTAACTCTCTCTTGAAGGTGATAAAAGATTTACTCAACAACTCGGGTTTGTTCACAATCAGTCGATTATAGTTCAGTGCTAGTTTTGGTGAGACTAACATATATTTTGTGTCCAGGGCCTTAAGAATATGATAGTGTAGTTGTCATCAATCCGGGTTATCCTTGCAAAGTTAAACGCAGCACCCAACATACGAACGAAATGGCAGCATATAAACGTAACGCGCATTAACTTAAGTGTTTACAATCTGCTATGACAGAGGGTTTGTCACTGCGTTCAGATCGAAATGTAGACTGAAGGGTGTGCCGAAAAATCTTCAACCAGGATGCGGAGTTCGCTTTAAAGAATCCCCACGAAATGATTCGCCTGTAAAAGCAAGTGCGTCAGTCGAGACATAAACACGGTCCAGCACAGTATCAAAAATTCTGTTCTTGAATATCTGTAGAACTTAAAATACACCCTGCTTGCCTTAAAATATCATAAAAACGAGATATTTTCAAAGCCAGAAAGGGCTTTTGAGTGTTTTCGTATTACGAACCCAAAACCAACTAAGTCATAAAAATGCATTAATACGCATTCGACCCCTGCAAGACTTCTGGATATGCAATGTATGGAACTTTTGGACTTTCCCTACTATCACGTTGCATTATTTGATCTAATAGGTACAAGTTCCGGAAGCACAAGTCGTACGCTAAAAAGGTGAAAGTATAAGACAAAGCTGTCTAATGATGAAGAAGGCCTAGGTAAAGGGATAAACGAAACCCCAGGTACTGAATAGACTTTTTTATATCGTTTATGAAAAATGCCGTACGAAATTCGCTACGATCACTTCGACCCTTAAAGTATGTCATCCTGCCTTATCAGAACTTTCTGAGAAAACCATAAAAATTAGAGATGAATGGGTTCATTATGCTGATGGCAAGCGTTAGACGCGCCTTTTATGTCTTATATACGTATTGAAAAAAACGCAAAAAATGACGATGAGTCGCAGGCTTGGATCTTAAAGAATATCGTGGTATGAGTGATACATTCATATCAGCACTTCCTTTTGCTGTGCCATTTGAAATCTCGTTGGATTTCTAATAAACTGCATCCTTATGGCTGGCATGATGGTACACCTAGGTGCTGACCCGGCCGTGCCATCCACCTGCACCCTCCCATACCTTCGGTCTTGACTACGCTTTGACGCCGGACCCAGGTGGGGAGGAGAGAGTGCGGCAGATGCCTTGCAGGCCTACTACCACTATAAACTAATTCACGTGCAAGTTCCCGTGCTTGCTCTCACCATGCTGTGAAGCACACGGTGGACAGAGCCAGACGCGACAATCGATATCTGATATACTTCTGGCTGAAACTGAGCTTACTCACTGTTTATTTGTCTATTTAGCTAGGCCTGATTTTACGACTTTGTGCAGTAGGTAGGGCAACTATATGTAATTTCTGTATTTCATATCTTATGTGTAAACAGAGAGGTGTAACGACATGAGTATTGACTTAATGAAATAACTTGTCTATTTTTCACTAAGCACTCTTTTAGTTTTTGTCAGTCCGTTTTATTTATGCCTCAGCTTTGAGGGATCTGCAATGGCTTTGGCAAAAACTGACAAGGAGGGGCAACTGGAAATGAAGGATTACTATGAGAAGTGTGGTAACATCCAAGATGAACTCGCCTCCGTGAGGAAGATGGATAATGAGCTAAAAGAGGAGCTTAGAAAACTTGTTGAGGCAGCGCCCCTCCTCCCACCACAACCGGATACTATGCAAACATTTATCCAAGGACGCGTACGTCTATTTGCTTAAGCGATATTCAACGAAAGGTTTTTGATTAGCTGGTTTTGAAGAAACAAATTCTCGGAACTCAGTCAGTACACAGTTTACCGGACTAACCTATTGAAACAATATTTTCAGTGGATCCGTACTTGTGCTTTCCGTTGGTCTGACCGAACGAGCAAGGCAAAGATTCTGCTAAAACCTGAACAATTTTTCTGGAATTCCTTCACACCCGAGGTAACAGTTTCATTTTTTATTTGGTCTTTTAAAACGGATAAAACCCATATATGGTTTATGTGACACAAAGCAATTGTAAATTGGGAAAGAATTTTTAGGATACTGTCTTAAGTTTCCATTTAACCTTGTGGGTCGCCATTGCTATAATAAGAATTCGTACAAAGATTTTCTAGTTCCCGTTCAGCCGTAAAACTAGTTCATATTTTAGTTTGACGAGGAGGATTGCAACTGTCTGGACAATTCAATAAGAACCTCGGAAACCGAAAAAGAGATTTTGGGAGCCTTTTTCGACAAAGTCCACTTTGCGATGTACGATATTAACAAGGTATGCTTACAAAAGATGTCGATTCCCCGCTTTGTATGAGAGCCTATGACGATTTTTTTTCTTTATCACACTCTAGCATTGCTCCAAAACCCTTCGAATATTTTTTGCAGCTTGTTATGAGAAGCTAAGCAACAGCGTTAAATTAGACCTGCGCAAATGCTTCATTGAAAAATTCGAAAGACACTTTGGCAAGCATGTGTCTGCCTTCCATAGATGATCTTCAGACCTTTGCATTTATGATGGTAGGGGCGCTCACCGATCGTTCATACGGAACTCACTCGTTCCGTTGTGCCTTACAGGCTCTCTCTCGAGCCCAACCAGCAGCCGCACAGCGGCGCATGATATATAGGCAGAATGGTATTACCGACAAAGACATACCATTCTGCCTTTACATTTATATTTTTATGGAAGCAATCATAACACGCGGAAATTATAAAGTCCTTGCGAAGCCAGGGTTGGGGGGAAACGGAATTACAGTCAGAGGGGATGGTGGGTAATTTACTTGTTGCCACTCCTGCCGTAGCAAACGGACGCTGTCCATGTCGTTTTGGGTACCTTCACGGAACCTTGTAAAGCGTTCAGAAGGCCCCTCTGGCATTTATACAGTGACCGGCGCAAGGATAGGGACGTTTTTATTTCTCCCCCTTCAAACCACACTGAAAGGCGTTCTTTCATTTTTTGGGCAACCACCGGCTTTTACGACCAGTATATTCTGCCACACAGAGCGGTAGGGGAGTCAATGCACATTGAGGTGGTCTGAGCCGGCAGTTTTTCCTTGCCCTCCGTGCAGTATGGGATCAGCTGAGACCACTGCCGGGGTGTCAGCTGCGGAAGGATGCGGGCAGAGCCTGGCCTCAACGCCTCCTTGGAAATTCGCTCTGCGCGTCCCCCTGAAACTGAGCCCTGATCAAAAGCCTTTTCTTTTCTGCCGTTAGTACCAGGGCCTTTTGTGGTATTTTGGCCATGTTTATAGCAATTAACTGAGCAGGATACCCGTTCTGGCAAAAAGTACTTTCGGCAATCCTAAGCTCCCCCCTAGTGCTATCAGGCGAGCAGATCTTTCTTACCCTTTCTGATAGACAGTGGGCTAAATTACTCTTCAGGTCTAGCGGTACAAAACTGCCAAATTGGTAAATTTCCCTGACTACGACAGACTCTACATCGAATGCCGCCATTAGGCCTTCTACTCAGAAACATGCCCAGGAGGGGAAGCGATTCAAACTGCTTTTCCCTATCGTAAATTTTATCAACGGATGCACCTGATTTATGTCACCGGTTCGTTCAGATGCAATCGCGAATATACCGCCTACGTAGCGTGCATAGTATCTCGGACCGTCGTTCTGGTGACAAAGCTGTACAGCTCCCAGCTTGCATATGCATATTTTTGTCAGTAGCAGAGCAAGGGACGATCCCGTATCTACTTCGTCCAGCTGTCTATACAGGTTCATGCCAAATAAGAACATGCTCAAGGCACAAGTCAATAATAATTCCTTCACCGGCATTTCTGCATTCAGGTGATTGCAAAAATTAGATTCACGTAGATAGTTGACTGGTTTCGTGATCGGTATGTTCGTAAACGGGGATGAACCATCTAAAGAAGACATTGCCACACCGTTTTGGTCGAGCTCTTTCACACCGTCAACGAATTCAAAGATATACCGGTAGCTATATGGAGATAACTGATACTGTGGATCTTCAGTTTCTCCGTTAGTCATATTGGCAGCCGCCTGCATCTACAGTAGGTGTGCTAACTCATGAACTCTTAAAAAATTCTGAAATGCGTTTTCGACTAGAAAAGATTACTTAAGTAGGCTTGTAATACTAATCGCCGCGCAGCATGATCCTATTATAATTCAGTTACTTCAGGAAGCTGGCTTTTGAATGAGATTCTCGCTGACGGCCTGCCCAAACTGCGCTCTGTAAGAAATGACTGTTTAATCAATGTGAATTTTCCTCCTCGATTTTCGACGCCCATATAAATTCAATTATCTCCCATAGAAACATGCATTAAAAAACTTATACCTTTACTCATTTGGTAGAAAATAATCTCTTCCTCAAATTTTGTACTTAAAGGGAGGGCATTATTCAGTTTCAAAAAGATTATAATTATGAGATTTTTTAAGACAGTGAAATGCTCTTTCAAAAAACCTGGTGTCTCTACATTTAGTAATGTCGCTCGTAAAGCTCACAATAGGGCTCAAATCTACTGCTAAATCTTACAAACCCCATTTAGCCTCCTCCTTATACCGTAGAGAAATAAGCGGTTTTTCGTGCACGGAAAATATACAACTTTTAGTCAAAAACCCTAAATGCAAGTGTGACGGCAGGTCGGGTTCAAAATTATTCGAGAACTTATACATTTTCTGAAAGTCTAACTATACTCTCCCTTCAAGTATGAAATTTGAAGAAAACGTTATTTTCCACCAAATTACTAAAAGGATTAATTCTTTAGGCATGCTTTCTATGAGAAAGATTTGAATTTATAAGTCATTGAAAATCGTGGAGAAAAATTCGCACTAATTAAATAGTCATTTTTTACGGAGCGTAGTTTTGGCAAGCAGCCAGAAAAAATTTCATTCAAAAGCTGGCTTCCAGGAGTAACTGGATTATTATAAAATTATGCTGTACAATGATTAGTTTTACAATCCTACTTTATTAATCTTTTCGAAACCAAAACGCATTTCGGAATTTCGGTTGACATTTCATGAGTTAGCCCACCTATTGTAGTTACCTTTCCCGATGTCCACTAAGCTCTTCTACGCCGATCAGATGTTACTAGTTATAATTTTGTTTTCGCTCACACCCTGGCTTTCGCAGAATTTTCTACTTGCCTCCGACTTCTAATTATATCAAAGGCGATATAAATGCGCAGGCTTGGGGAGAATTTATCGAAGGCAGACTTATGTTCGGCAAACTGCCTTCCGGATTGGTAAATTAGTTAACCTCCACGCTTTAATCCTTTTTTAATGGGCAGACATATTTACCGTTAACATTTACACAACAAAGGAGTTTAGCAGTCGAACATACTTCCCTGATCAAGAATCAGCCATTGGCCAGCAACCATACAACCAACCTACTTCCAATAAATAATTAAAAGTATCTAAAAACTGAACTTAGCCCAACACATTTACACGAAATATTCTGAAGTCACTTGCCGTTGTTATGTTAAACCGTAATTGTGAAATCAAACGGTTTTTACTTCAAGCTGCCAATAGCTCGATCTTGCCCGATGAAAGTTGCCAGCTCATTGGAGAGCACACTCAGGCTCCCGTTTTCTGAGAACCGAATGCTTACAAAGAACTTGTCACTGTACGGCGAAGAACCTTGGTCAAAAGACGGATACATAAACTGGCTGACCCCGTAAGTTTCTGAAGGGAAGGACTCTATTTTTGGTTCTTTCCGTTTGTCATTTTAACTAATCTACATATTACGCCTTCGAATGTTCGTGAAAGTTGGAGTTCAAATGTAGAATCTCCTGGGGGTGATCAGTAGCAAAACGCAATCGAGTCCAGTATCATGTTTTACAAAATATGCGTGAGAGATGATGGAAAAAATGAATTCGCAAACATCGTCGCTTGCCATTTTCTCTCCTTTTTGCTTGGTAGATTAACACGATTATGTAAATAAAGTCTTTTATTGGGAACACAGATATTCATGCACAACATCACTTTCGACCGCAAATACATAGGAAACGGTTAGGGAATCATTAGCAGCACATATGTCCTAGAAGCCGTTTGGGCAGTGAGGTGTTTTGCCTATAACCGTCTTTTAGAAAGTGGTCGCTGTCCGTTAGTGCATAGATTTCCAAACGTAACGGCAAATGATAGTTACTTTCGAGCTGAAATGTCCACCAAATTTTCGAAGCGCAATGTTTTACAGGGAGAGCCAAAATATCTAACGGTCTGTTAATGTTGCACTAATTTCAAGTTGGCTAGTAGGTACAGTTGAAATAAAGAAGGTAATGGTGGCCTGAAATTGAATGAATACTTTCATGCCCTTGACTTAAAAACCGACTTCAGCCATGGTTACGAGGTCACTTTTCGTACTCCGTTTAGGAATGCTTCTTATGATTGACATCCATGGCAAAGTGTTCTGATCCATTATATGACATCTTCTTAAAAGTGCAGAAGAATGCATGAGCTTCCCTACGCAGAAAGTGCACAGCATGTAGTTCGAAAATTCTTGACGCGGGTGTAGCTGCAGGTCGTGGTTGAAATTTCTTGTAAATTTAAAGTTTTTGAATCTAGTGATACCCTCTATTCAAGTACACTTGAGGAAGACATATTTTGTTAAGAGCCAAGTACAAGAAGGCATATTTTTGTGCAAGATTTCCATAAAATATATCTAAATTTAAAAGGGTGTCAAAGATCAATTGAGAAACTTAATCCTACTTAAATAATCATTTTTATCGGGTGTGGCTTTTGCAGGTTACTGGAAAGGAGGTCATTTAGAATCCGGCATCCTGGGTGACCGGAATATCATGGGATTACGTACGACGATTAATATTATAACGCCGCCTAAGAAACATTTTAAAGTATAAACTCATTTCAGAATTTCGATTAACATTTCATGCGATATGCTTGTTTCTGAATATCACCCTGAGAGTTTTCGTTTCGTCTAACTAAAATCCCGTTTTTCTTTCATTCTATGTGATAAGGGAGGAAATGTTACCACAAATGTGCTATAAGGATCGGCGACTTTTCCTTGAAATCGTAAGTCTTTTCCAACGTTTCACACTTTCCGGGAAAAGTGGAATATTTGATATCACTGCAGAAATTCAAATAGGTAAAATTGGTTCAGAGTTTATCTCAACATATTAATGGTGTTAGGCTCTGTAATATCTTACGCTCACATTTTATTTAGGTATGGTATTCAGTAGAAACGTGATCATAGACTTTGGGTGAGCATAGATTACCGCTTTTATTTTCTTCCAGAACCAGTCTTTCATGGCCTTGGCAAGATGCCGCTCGATAAGTCAAAGACAGTCTTTCAGAGAAGCTTATTTTTGTCTTGACCACAGCTAAAGAACACCTTGGGAGACTTGCTCGCCTCTCCACAAAAAACAAAGCCTCCGGAAGGAATACAACACGAGGCCGGCTATAGGAACGTGGTTGACGAAGTTTGTGAGGAAGAGGAAGGAGAAGAATCGAGTCTTGGTCATCCCGTTAGTCGTGTTCTCTCTCCATCCGACTGGCCCAGTCGAACATATGAATTGAGAAAGACAGAGCATCTAGCTCAGGCCTTTCATGAACGTATTTCCTACCTGCCCTGGTTTATTCAGAGCCGGATGGCACGATACTTCCGTGGAATGCTGACCATTCAGAGCTCGAGGGTGAACCCCAAAGATTATCTACGCTTTTTAGTAGATCGAGTGAGTCGGCCTTTTGTTTGCAAACCTAGACATTCCGCATTTCCATTCAAAGTCCCGAGAGTCTCACTTTTCGCTTATCGGAAGACTGGAATTCTCATTTTCTGACATCTGAGATGTAAGGAATCCCTAGTCATATCACGCTTCTGCCGTTTGGCGTAAGCATTGGTTATAGGCGTTACGCCCTGGCTGTCTACAGCACACCCTACCTCATTTATAATTTGGCCATGTACATTGACCTTGGTGAAGAGCCGCGCCTTTGGAATCCCTTGTACCTTGCGTACTGAAATATTGGACGGGAAGTTGACCAGTACAAAATGACTTACTGCCATGAAAACTGGGGAAGGGGGCTGCGTCCAAATTGAAGGTAAGAATGGACGTAGAGAAGTTATGATCTGGAAGGAGCAAGTGGTCGGTAGAATACGCAAGAGGAATCAAGCCAATTTGTACGCCTATATTACCTATGCGGATATGCGGAGGGTTGCGAAAGTCATTACCCAACTGAGGCTTAAATACTGCGAGCGTATTTACTGTGATAAATTGGGCCAATTTAACACTTTTCTGTTATTTTTAAGCAAACAAATTATCTGGTTCAAGTCTACCACCTCTATGAATCTCGCGAAAAACGACGAAGGAGAAAGGCGACGCAAAAATTGGCCGAATTGAAGACTAAATTCCAGCGCCTCTGCTGTCAGCACAAACGGTGAGTACTGTTCATATGTCCCTACCCCCCCTCCCCCCACCAGGTGCCCCCTTTTGCACCAACACAAGATTGTTTTACGCACAAAGATATGTTAGCTACCCGGCCACGTATGAGAGTCAGTAGTGACGTGGCAGCATGCGCCGTCTGCAGTGGTACCTTTACTCGGCAATTCGACCGTCGTACGCGACGAAATCCGCCGTGTTCCCTACAGCATGGTGGGTGCAGGACGCGGATTTAGGCGCGAATAAGGTTAAAGTAATGGTACCACGCTCGAAAAAGCACAAAGACAGGTAACCAAGCTTGTCAGATGTCTTGAAAGCCTATATTGCGAAACTAGACTGTCCAATCTTGACCTCTTTCCCCTGGACTACAGACAATTACGTGGCGACTTAATTTAAACGTTTCAAATAATACGGGGTCAGGACTGCTGCCTCGCATCCGGCGACTTCTTTGAGCTGGCCACCACTACTAGCTTGAGAGGACATCCTCTGAAACTGCGTGTGACAGGGGCGAGACTGGACGCAAGGAGGTCCTTCTTCACCAACAGAGTGGTAAAGTCATGGAATGCCCTGCCTGTGGATGTCGTCATGTCTTCATCCGTGGCCACAGTTAAGAGGAAGCTTGACCAGTACAGGGATATATGCCTTCACGGCCTTAGAAATGAATAAATTTTCCCCCTGTACCACCCCAAAGGTTTGAGTTGCGAAACGTGCTACTACCTATATTTAAGTAGCGTTATGTTATGATCTCGTTACCTCCTGGCCGGGCTCCACGCAGCCTGGTTAACGCGCACCGTGACCCAATGTGGCCACGTTCTGGCCCAGCGCATCTCAAATGAATCCGTTATTGTTGTCCAAATCGCATCTTTCACATTACTAATAATACAGTAGGAGAGCTAACACATGAAATGTCAACCGAAATTCCGAAATGTGTTTTCGTTTAGAAAGGATTAATTAAGTGGGATTGTAAAAGTAATCATCATTCAGCATAATTATATAATAATTCAGTTACCTCAGGATGCCGGCTTCCGGACGAACTTCTTTCCGGCTGCATGCAAAACCTACACTCTGTAAAAGATGACAACTTATACAGCATGCATTTTTCTCATTGATTTTCTACACCCTTAAAAATTCGACTATCTTTCATGGAAAGCATGCATAAGATATTCATTCTTCTATTTATTCGGTAGAAAATGACGTGTTCTTCCAATTTTTCACTCGAAGGAGGGGTATAACTCGGTTTTAAAAAGTTTCTAATTGGGGGATTTTTTAATACTGCAATGGCCGTTCATAAAAAGTCATATCTCTGCATTTACCTATGTGGCGTGTAAATTTAACAATATGAGTCAAATTCCCTGCTAAATTTTATGAACCCCAAATGGTCTTCTCTTTATGCCGGAAAGAAATGTATAGTTTTCCGTACGCGAAAAATATACGGTTTTTAGTTTGGAAACCCTGAATGAAAGTGTAACGGCGGGTCGGGTTAAAAATTATTCGTGAATTGGAAATGCTTTTGGAAATCGAATTATACCCTTCTTTCGAGTATAAAATTGCAAAAAAGACGTACTTGTATAACGAATGAGCTAGATAATGAATATTTTATGCATATTTTCTTTGAAATACAGACTAAATCTTAGGAGCGTCGAAAATGAATGAGAAAAATGCATGCTATATAAGTAGTCATTTTTTTACAGAGTGAGGTTTTTGCCTGCAGCCGGAAAGAGATTTGCTCGAAAGCCGGCATCCTGGAGTAACTAAACTATTATAGAATTATGCTGCAGGATGAGCAGTTTTACAATCCTACTTAATTATTCTTTTCGAAACGAAAAGGCATTTCGGAATTTCAGTTGACATTTAATAAGTTAGTCCACCTGCTGTATGCAGACCTTTTGAGGGTTTGACCAACGGAGAAAAGATGGTACTCCACTTGTTACGGCACATTTACGTATGAGCAGTACGTTAAGGGCATGTCCTCATTTGCCCTTCATGGCGAAGCCCCAGAACAAGGCAGAAGTCCAAGGCATGGCAGTCAGTTTTGTATACGGCGTTAATAAACGAAAGCAGTCAGAAAAAAAGCGCTAAGAGAGTGAGGTTTTTATAAAATATCATAGTTAACTCCGTGGACAAGAAGATGCGTGTTTACGGGTTTTACTTCGACTCTTTCAATTTGTTTGATGTCAGTTCCAAAAATGGTGGCTTCGGTTCTACTTCTAACTTAAAGTAACCGAAGATTCTTTAGTCGGAGGGTGTTCAAATTAAATTCAGTTTTTTTTGGTTGAAAGGCTCATACACATGTGCATGTGTATGTTCGGTTACCTGGGATAATCCCTACCCCCGTGTGTGATATCTGGTTCGTGTCGGTTAAACGACAGGTAGCACTTGGGATGCGGACAAATTTCTGGTCAAGAACAACAAAAACGTTGAAGTCCATTTCGAGTCCTCTTGGAATGGACTTGTTATTTAAATATAATTAGCGTGTGAAGAGAGGATGAGCTTGGTGGCGTTCAAGACAACATCACCCCAATTAAAATCACAATTGTGCCCCTGTGAAAGTGCTGGTTCTTGCCTTTTTCGAGGGCTGAATTGCCAAGTCACCAGAAAAAACGTAAACCCGAATACCAGGTAGCAAATGTCGAATTTTGCTGTGGCAAGCGCAACCAACATCGCAAAAATAAAGACCATTTGTGTTAGAACATGACCATAGAACACATATTTAAGTGTACCAGAGGATTGTCCTATCAGAAAATGTGATAGTGGTAAAGACTAAATTGAATTTGAGATTTTATGTTAATTTTCTCCTCTTGGTTCTTCAAAAACTATTAAAAAGCGCATAATGAACTTCGCATTTGTTACAACTTTTTCGTGAGCCTTGAAAGTAACTTCCGAGTCTCCGAGACAATTTAAACTCTTGATAAAGCAGTAAAAGACAGTCTTCCGAATGTTCTATAACATTCGATCTCTGAATGGAGGCTGACGGTCACTCACTGAACACATGCGATAACAGACCTAGCCAGCAGTTAACACGCAAGTTCACGAGGAGCTTTGCAAATGGACAGAAGGCCGATCACTAACGCAGCACCCGCCCACACGCCGTCACTGATTCCGCATAACAAAATCAGTCTTTCCACAGTGCTTAAACGCCCTTCAAACAGCATTTACTAACCACAAGCACATCTGCCGTGCGTCCCAAGAGGAACGAACTTTAGTGCATTACTGCCCTAAGCAGATCGAGAAAACTGATCCCACGTTCACTCTCCGTCAATCACTAATGTCGAACAACTGAAAACTCCCAACGCACAACCAATTCGAAAATACATGTCCACATTTTAATTTTGTCGATGAGCAAGTAAACATAAGTGGTCTCGGCCCTTATAGTTAGGCATCCAAAGTTCACGCCTATCAGATAGGAACCCGAACGTATGCATTCGCACAACGTTTGATTGGTAGACTCTGGAACATGTACGGGTATGCCAATAGCTGCTTCTTATTCAAGATCATTGCTCAAGCAATGCTGAGAGCACATTGACAGCGAAAGGAAGGTTGCGATGTCCGTACCATGGGCTGGAAGGAGTAGGCGAGGCATGACTACCTAGAACAGTCTTTGGATCCACTTGAAATAACGTCCTGTTATTTTTCTTTACTATTGTCTAATTTTAGAAGTCAAGTCGGGCAAACGTACGCTTTCTATTATTCATCATTAGGCCTGTACAGTAATACAAGGGTGGGCAGAGTAGCGAAAGTGAAGAAGAGTCGAGCACCGGAATACTTTGTTTCTTGTCCTGAGCTTTCAGACTCGTTCAGGCGTCCATCGTCAGAGGTAGTAGCAGCAACAGAACAAGCGACAGTTATGGGGCATAAAGGCCAATCACCGACCGACGGCGTAGGACTGGAGGTGACTACGCAGGGCTCTGTACGCCGGCGCCAGATCGATAAATCGACTGACCGAGGTCTCATCCGACGCCCAGGCTTCAATCGATTCTCCGCCTGTTTTGTTTCCGGCGTGGGCGAGTATTTTGGTGACTATTTGGGCGACTCTTTGGTAATTATGCGTCGCCTCGTCGCACAGCCAGCTTATGTTCGTGTATGCGCGATCCGAGCATGCGCCCAGTCTGGCCTATGTACTTACAAGGACAATTTTGACACGGAATGCGATACACTACCCCGGATTGCTCTTCAGGCTTTAACCGGTCTTTAATTTTCATGACCCTACTGCGCACAGTGGCTTTGGGTCGGTGTGCAATTCCAACACCTAGCTCCGCAGCAATGCGTTCGGTCGCTTCTGAAACGCCCTTGATGTATGACAGAGAATGCCATATCGTCGGTGGCGTTGATGTTCGGGTCCTCTGGTGGCGACCAAGTAGCGAAAGTTAAACAGCCACTAATAGTCAGTATGAGGGATAGGGTTGAGTGGCGTTCAGAGGTCAGGAGTCAGATTATAGTTCTGTCAGGGGCTTAGGGAATGGAGTGGGAAGGCGTCTAGCAATTAGCTGTCACTGTTTCATCGCTGGAACGCAACGTGGCGGATGTGAACACGTATGCTGGGTTTTTCCTTGTCCAGGGGAGCCTTAGCGCCTGTATAAACGCTAATTCCCTTACAAAAAGCCAAAATGCCTAGTCAAATGTCTATGGTGTACTTATATTTTTACTCTCTTTCACGAAAAGTTCTCTTAATGGGGTAACCTACATATGGGGGTGAGCGAACTTGCTTGGATAAAGTTGACGAAACTCCAATTGAGTGCTGATCAAGTTGTTGGAATTTCGCAGAGAATTTTTGCAAATGAAAAATGTTCCCTCTTCAATGCGGAAGCTTCTGACTAAGACGGGTCACATTGAGTGAAAATTTCATGGGGTATAAACTGAGAGACGTAAATTACTTCACGACTAACTTATGTAAACGCACTTTGAGGTGTCGAAAATTTGGAGAGGTTGCTCCCGATAGGTTTTTTTCATTCGTTTTTCCGGCTGAACGCCTTATTTACTGGACGACTGGCCCATAGTCCATACCGTCAGAGGCGGTGCAGATCTTCATCCTTCGTTCCTGCATTTTCGGTTGACAATTTGCAACGGCCGTGTTGCCAGGCCTATAGGCTTTAGCAGTATACGTTTCTGGCATTCGCAAAACTGTTGAATGTGGAGTAGAAAGGGAAAATTTCCTCTTCAGTTTAACTTAGCCTTTTTGATCTTTCTATACTGATCCTCCTCATAGCCGATTGTTTTGACTTTTCAAAGGAAGGAGAAGCGTCCACTTGGAGGGGGTTTATTTTCTTTTTGAAGTTTCGAGTAGTGATTTCGGCTACCTATCTTCAGAGACTGGAGATTCTTGTGCACGACTCCCATTACATGAGAGCTCATTGCGGCATGCCTGCCATCAAGCGGAACGAAATGAAACAGGTTCGAGAACTCTTCAGGCCAACGGCTATCTCCAAGCTTTCGGATGCCCGAAAAGATGTGGAATGAAGAGCTCATTCAGCCGACCTCACGAAGGAGCATTCCATATGTGAAGGTCTCTGAAGTCGTGACTTGTTTCCTCATTTCACTCGAAATAGAAGTTGCTTGCTGACCTGATCCAATGGTCCGCGACCAAAATACTCCAGTCCCAAACAGGAGAAGTCGACCGTTGTCTGCCGACTTCATTGGCTCTGTGTGGAGTACGATTACGTTCGAGAAACTGGCTAACGGCTGCAATCGCGGATATATGAGCGTCAGTTGGTTGTTCGAGGATTGGACCCAATGTCGCAGGTGGCAATCCACGCAGCGCAGACCTGACATACAGTGAGTGACCGATGTCATGAAATGTTGGCTGAAATTCTGAAATGCGTTTTCAATTGGGAGCGATTACTGGGGCGTGGTTGTAATGCTGATTATCTTATGACATAATCCTATAATATTTCGGACTCGGCAGGATATCAGCTTTTGAATGCACTGCTTTTTAACTTCATGTAGAAACTGAACTCAGTAAAAAATGACTGCTTAAATACAATGCATTTTTTACATTGATTTTCGATGGTCTTGCAAATTCAAATATATTTAAGAGAAAACACAAACAAAAATGTGCCTTCTTCCAGTCGTTTGAGAGAGTATCATGTCATCTTTTTGTTTCATACTCGAAGAAGTAGTATAGTTAGGTTTTAAAGAAATTTCTAATCATAATATTTTTTAAAATCATGCAATGTCCATTCATACTGCATCCTACCTGTCCGTTCACCATTACTCCTCATGAAATGTACAACATGATCCTCATCCATTGCAAAATTTTATAGACTATATAGTATCTTTTTAAAAACATGGAGGAATATGTGATTTTCTTTACGCGATGGCATGCACCTTGTAGACTGAAATCACTAAACGCTAATGCAACGGCTGATCAAGCCCCAAATTATTCGGGAATTAGAAAACTTTTTCAAAACCTAATCATACTCTTGCTTCGAGTATATCTTCGAGTATGAAGATGACGCGATACTTTCTCAAACGACTGAAAGAAAGGATATTGTTGTTTGCGGTTTCTATTAAATATATTCGAATTTGCAAGACTATCGAAAATCAATGCAGAAAATGCGTGGTATTTAAGTAGTCATTCGTTTACCGAGTTTGGTTTCTACAGGAGGTTAAAAAGCAGTGCATTCAAAAGCTGACATCCTGCCGAGTCCGAAATATTATAGGATTATGTCGCAAGATAATCAATGTTACAACCGCGCCTATGTAATCCTTCCCAATCGAAAACGCATTTCAGAATTTCAGCCAACATTTCATGACATCGGTAACTCACTGTATCTTCAGTTTTGACATCGCGGTAATTGGGAGCCAAGGCGATGAGCAAGGAGCCTGGACGCTCACGGAATGCCAAGTCAACGGCCGCATAAACTTCCTACCCGCAGCCTGGTTTAGCAAACCTATTTGACGGTGGACAGTGAAGGCGTGAAACAATCGCAGCCGCCAGGTATTGTCACGGACAACAAGGGGTGGAGCAGCGCGGACCACGGTGAAAGGGCCTCCGACGCACACCCACAGTCGGCAGCGAAGACTTTCGCATCAGACAAAATGCGACAGACAAGGACAG